>BSQZ01000026.1:6217500-6597500 GCA_033239005.1 Lamellibrachia satsuma
CCGTTAAGATGAACCGTATCCCAGTTTTTTCTCTCGGGTCATTAATCCTCCTTCTCTCTACACTCTTTGCTCCTGTACCTCTCCGAACCCAGTTGTTCTCTCTTGCAAGTTGTGTCGTTGTTGGTCTGCTTGTGCCACCGTCTCATGACTATACAGGGACTCCGGCATTAAACTCGCTCTCAGAGTTCTGTATAAAGTTTCTGATGCTTGGTTGTACCATGATTGATGAGATAGGTCAGCCTAGCCCAATTCTCGGAAGGTTGGGTATTAGGGATCGGTGTGGGATGTGTGGTGTTGGTGGTGGTGGTGGTGGTTTATACACTAACTAAATGAAGTAACCGGAATCAGACACAAAAAATACCACGAACTACCGCGTTGTCTCTCTAGTGTAAATATGCTGTTCAGTAAAAACTCGAGATTGTTCCGCTTTGTTACGTTTACTGTATAGATAACGCTGATGCAAAACACAGTACGCTAAACGTAGATCACGGGACAGTGGCGTGATTTCTTGATTAGCTATCGATCGTTGTGGTTGTGTGGTTATACGGCTGTGAGTAGTTACTTGTAGTTAGGCTGGGAAATTCTGACGATGTATGGTTTGTTTACAATATCTGCCACTGAAGTAATTATAACCACAACTACGGTTAACAGTTAAAGTAGGCGACACGACCTCGATGAGTAACCAGGACTGTGGTTATATATTTGGTTATGATTATGCCGTTATCGTGGGTATTTTTGTTGATGTGTACATACTTCATTATAATCGGTTCCATGATATAATATTATACTTAAAGCGAGTTTCCTGGAAATATTTGTGTGTATAATAAAAAATCAACAAATTAGAAATTGATAAGAAGATACTAAGTAAAGTGGCAGATGTTAATATACAGGCGTATTAGATAACTGCGGCAAATTAGATAACTGCGGCAAATTAGATAATTGCGTAACAGCAGAAGGCACACACAGCATCACTGCTCACTGCATGAGATGTTTCATCAATGTCATCAGGTTTAACTCTTCTTCGAGGCATGTAGATCTTACAGTTGTTGGCCGCAGTTGTGGGTATTTTCACTGACCTATCTAATATTATAATATAGCGATCAGCCTACTGTTACGTGTCCCATTGGTGACCATGTTAACGTTTTACATGAGTATAGGAAAACGGGACCATCAAAAATTCTGAAACTTCTTACCTGCCGTTGTCATCATCTCATTAACATGCTGATCGAGTTTAATCAAGACCACATATTTCTAACTCTTTTAAAATGCCTGAACGTGCCATACCCGTCAATGTTTACCAATTTCTGTATGAATTACTACGCACACGTGCGTTGTGGGGGAAACATTGCCAAAAATCCTTCCGCTTATTTAAATCATCTAAAAATCCACAATTACACTGTCAACAGGTTCTACCAGCAAATTGTCCATTGTTCCTGCTCAAATGCAGTCAGAGGATATGATTTTTTGCAAATTACACATACCTAAAATTACTGTTCTCTACATGCCCTACATTACACCAGGAAATGTAACTGAGGCAAGACCTCTTTAACTCTGTTGTTGACCGTAGTTGTGGGTATGCTCACTGACCCATATAATATTATGTAGGTCAGTGGTTATGCTACGTACAGTTGAAGTAGATCATGCGACCTGTGGTTATGTGGTTGTAATTATGTGGTTGTAATTATGCCATTACCCTGGGAAGTTTTGTTGAGGTGTGGTTTATTTATAGTGTGGCCATGGTGTATACTTAAAGCGAGCCTCTTGGAAACAGAGTAGAACAGATTAGTGCTATCAACTAGAGTAGTGTCTCTAGCACATATACTTAAAGAGAGCGTCGTGAAAAGTCAACTAGAGAACAGAATAGCGTATCTACAGTTTGATTAATCTTACGAGTGGCTGAATATTGAATTATTGCACCACTAGAATTCAACCAAGAAGGTACGTGATTGCGTTGTGTTATCATATCTAGGCTGCTTACATTGTTTTTATGAATTTTGCTTGCACTTCATTCCGTGATTGTGGTGGTGGTGGTTGTGGTGGTTGTGGTTGTACGTACGTGGTGGTGGCGGTGATACGTATATGTGGTATATGTGGTGTTGGTTGTGGTTGGTGGTACGTGCATGGTGATGGTCCTGGTACGTTCTGGTGGCTCAAATATGCTTCGGCCACGAACAACGTGTTACGTCAATTGGTATTTATTATTATCTTATTTAAGCACGTAAAAATGCACTAACTAAATGAACTAACCGGAACCAGTCACAGAAGCTACTACGAACTACCGCGTTGTCTCTCTAGTGTAAATATGCTGCTCAGTAAAAATTCGAGATTGTCCCGATAAAAAACTACTCTAGAGGCACCCAGTACGCTTGAATAAGTCACCGACTCACCAGGCAGGCCGTGCAAAATTGCAAACCAAATCATCCGTAACTAAATTATATTAAATTCTGCTTTTGCTAAGTTTACTGCATATATAACGCTAACGTAAAACACAGTATACTTAACGTAGATCACGGGACGGTGGTGTGATTTCTTAATAAGCTATCGATCGTTGAGGTTATGTGGTTATACGGCTGTGAATAGTTAATAGTAGTTGGGCTGGGAAATTTTTATGACGTATGTTTTTTTACAATACCTGCCACTGCAGTAATTATAACCAAAAAGATGAGTACGATATTCCTTATAGGCTGCTTGCGTTGGTTTATGAATTTTGTTTGCCTTAATCCCGTTTAATTTAGTTCAGCTAGTTTAATGTGTCTGGCAGTTTGTTGGGTCCGTGACCGTAAAATGCATTTGTGTTGTGGGGAAAATTTTTAACAGTATTTTTGTGACGATGATGTAATAACTCGTCCCTCGTTACGGAGTCTTCCTATTTTAATTGCAGTCTGCCCGTTTTCCTGCGGCCAGCTGCTTCACCTGTCTGCTCTTTTCGGTAGCCAGCCGCCCTCCATTCGCACCGAGTGACCTGACCATATCATCCTGTTTCTTACAATGCTTCCAGTTAAGACGAAACGTTTCACGATGTCTTCCCTCGTATCATTAATCCTCCGTCTCTCCACATTCTTTGTTACTGCAATTCTCCAAACCCAGTTGTTTTCTCAAACTTGCAGCTTCCGTTGTTGTTCGTCTGTTGGTGCCACTGTCTCAAGACCAAACAGGCGCGTAACAATTACCCCAAAGTTCACAAAGCCACCCCCGTGATTGAACTCTCTTGTTTGAACTCCCCCTCTAACCTGATGTTCAACTCCTCTCTGTCTGTCTGTATGTCTGTCTGTCTGTCTGTCTGTCTCTCTCTCTCTTTCCACCCCCCTTCTCTCGGCCGTGTCAAACGCATTTTCGAGGTTCACAAATCCTAATGCTAAGTTATCTTGTTTGTCCAACATCTTTTCTTCGAGTTGTCTTAAAGCAAACATTCCATCTATTGTTCTTATTCATTTCTGAATCCCTGTTGCTGTTCGCCTAATTAGTGTTCTACTCTATTTCGTATCCTCCCATCCTGAATCCTCTTTAGCAGCTTTCTAACATGACTTAAAGTGTGATGCCTCGGAATGTCCCTGGGTCTTGCACGTCTTCCATTGCCTCCATATTGGGACAATCAGCCCTGTCCGCCATATCCTGGGACATTACCTTGACTCATGCATATATCCACCAACGGTCGTTGTCCACCTAACTCCAATCTGTCCCACGCCAACTACCATCTCTACACGCACTTCGTCATTGCCTGGTGCTCTCCACTTCTTCAGCCTGGTCTCCACCGCTGTATCTGATAGACAATACGTGAGGTCGGCCATTATTTCCTGACCACTTGTTGCACTTTGTTAAAAGGACGTAAAGACTCTGTTTGTAGGACTATTGTAAACAAAGGCCTGATCATGGACAAACTACACACTAAATGTGTTACATTTCTAACCGGCCTACTTAATACCGATACTGCTTTTGGTCGATGTTACTTGATTTTACACATTTCTTTTAAATATAAAACATATACATAATTAATTATGTTTTTATACTATGTCATACTCACGTGTATAAGTCTACATAGACATATTATTCCTGTTAATGTGATGTGTGTAACTTGCGTATCGCCATCGTTTTATTGGAGGGGTGTGGCAGGAAGTGGGAGTTGTGGCAGGAAGTGGGAGCTGTGGCTAGAAATGAGAGGTGGGAGGTTGGTCCTAACATTGGTGGGAGGTGGAAGAGTGACATCAAAATAGGTGGGAGGTGAGCTTGGTGAGAGGCGGGAGGTTGACTCTCAAAATTGGTGGGAGGTTGGAGGTTAGATTCCAAAACTGGTGGGAGTTAGGAGGTTGGCCCCAAAACAGGTGGGAGATGGGAGGTTGAGACCCCTGCCACACCCCTCATTTATCTCAGTGCAGACTGTATACATTCTATTAATTTTTTTATTTGTCTTCTCCAGTTCTACAATGGAACAATTGCCGGAGTCGCTATTCATGTGCAGCTGTTGCCGTGACACGATGGTCGAGCCAACCACTCTTATGTGCGGTCACAGCTTCTGTCGACCCTGCGTTGCCCAGTGGTACCTCAAGTCGGGCAAGAGGGAGTGCCCGAACTGCCGCCAGGTGGACGAGAGAGTGCCCAATGTGAACACTGTGCTCAGGTACCGTATTACGTGGGTGGTGACTGTCTTTGATAGTGCATTATATATTATGAAATGACATTGCTAGACTAAGCGGCCTAACAAGGTGTGACTTGTGTTATACCGCATGTGCGCTTTGAAATAAACACGCACAATCTACCTGTATTAATACATTATTATTATTATTAGTAGTAGTAGTAGTAGTAGTAGTAGTTGTTGTTGTTGTAGTAGTAGTAGTAGTAGTAGTAGTAGTAGTAGCGGTAGTGGTAGTAGTAGTAACAGCAGCTGTTGTAGTTTTAATAGCAGCAGCGGCGGTGGCGGCGGATTCAACAGCAACACAATCAGAAAACAAAGAAACCGTTTAACTTTAAGTCAACTCGATGCACAACCTGAAACATTGTTCAAGCAACTTAACCTATTAAAGTCGAAAACGTGTTACAATTAAACACCTTGTAATTAGATACTTTTAATAGCCCTAATTTAACAGTTTACCGAACAAACTGAGAGATACGTCATTTAAGTCATGGAAATGCACAACTTTAACCTGTTTTCTAGGTCAACGATTATGAATGTATTCAATGGCGAATACGACAAGCGACGTAAAGAACTAAGTTCAGACATCTGTGCTATGCAGAACATAGCCAAATTCGAGAAACTACCTACTCTTCCGGTCACCGACAAACTCTTCACGCTGCTAAGAAACAGAGTGGCATTCGTAAAAGGGGTATTGTGCACCCTTTTATTAGTTGGGGTGAGTGTTAAAACATGTGGTTTTCTATCATTTTACATTTCAATATTTTTTATAAATAAAATTATTTCACACTGGTCAGACTATTTGGCACACTAACACAAATCTTTTATTTGTTCATTCTGTATTCGGAATTCGTCTTGTGTCTACTTTCAATGTTACTTGATGTTTTTGAAAATATTCACGTGATTTATCCGAGAACCTCATTAGGGCAGTGCTGATATTTAAATATTCTTATAGGTTGTTTGGTCACTGTCGTGCCTAATCAGCCCAACGAGTATGGCCCAGAAACCCGTGGTCAAGTGGAACCATGAAAAGACGTGTCAGTGGTTGAAAGAACTTGGACAATGGACAGAAGAGGGACTTGTACCTTACTTTAGGGATCAAAGCATAGGTATGTCACAACTGGTGATGTCAAATAATAATGTTTCAGTGATTTTGAAATGTATAGATCGATAATATACTATATGTGGCAACAATACTCGACTTACTCATAATTCACAAACTTAATTATTTCAATTTCACAAAAAAGCGGTTGTATGAGTGAAGATGTTCATCAGACTGGATGGTTCAAATTTGTAATAGTTTTATTTATTTCTCAGTCAGTAGTCATTCTACGCAGACGTATCACTCTGGTGTGTGCTCCCCCCCCCGCGGCCACACCCTAGGTGGCCCTTCAGGAAATCATCGTAGATATGTGAGAGTCGGTATCGACCCTCATCTCGATTCATGCTGTCTTTGGTTTTTCTTATCCATATAGCTTCTTTGATGCCTCTTGTTCTCCAAGTCCGACTCTCTGTCTACAAATTTGGCCCCCTCCCGGTCTACTATGTAATTCTGTTGAGTCATGTGATCTGTGATAGCTTATTTATGCATATCTTTTTCCGATGTTTTTTCTGTTGCTTCGGGTGTAGGGTCTGCTAGTAAACTGACTGAGGAATCAGTAAAAATATTACTCAAAGCGGTAGTACTTTCTTCAGCCGTATGGACAGCATATAAATACGCCCACATAACACTAGAACCAGTGACATATCTAGGATCTTGCTAGGGGGGCAAAAGGTGGTCAAGCTAATGCATGGAGGCAATACTTTCCACAACTACCTACCCAGTTTTTTTTCGATCGACATACTTGATCGCCCCGGCAGTGCACGCTAGTCAGTTCAGGTTGTGGCTACCCAACCATGACATTGTGCTCTCTCGACTGCCGAGCAGAAAAAGACGCGCCATGCCTGGATGATTCTAATCGAGCGCAGTAACTGGCTACCAACGCTTAGTCACCGACAGTTTGTCTGATGGGGTCATGCCTCAGTTAGACTTCCTTGTGTGTTACACACGAATGTAGGGCATAGTAAATTTGGATATAGGAAGTTTTACAAAATTCATATCATCTGACATAAGTGCCTTTGAGCAGGGACATTGCCATGTTTGTTGGTCGAACCTGTTGACAGTGTAACTGTGGATTCTATAAGATGATTTTTATAGGCGGAAGAATGTTTGGCATTTTTTTTGCCACAAGGCACGAATGCGTATTACTCCATGCAGAAATTGATCAACATTGATGGGTATGGCACATTCAGCCATTTTAAAAGAGTTAGAAATATGTGATTTTTACAAAACTCGACAAGCATGTAAAAGAGATGATGACAACGGAAGGTAAGAAGTTTCATAATTTGTTATAGTCCCGTTTTCTTGTATTCGTACGAAACAGCCTGGGCCGTAATGTCACAAATTTAACGGTTAAGCAAAAGGGCAAGTTTAACTTTGTTAATGTTTCCAAGTTGACTGCTCTTATACGGATTACCACGAATTTTTCAGATGGTCATTTGCTGATGGCCCTGCAAGAAAGTGACCTGGATGGACTGAGAAACAGCACGACATCTCTGCAAATGCGAGCTTTCATAGAGGCCGTATACTCTGTGAGGACACATAGCGTTAAACCCCCACACGACCTATGGGAATACAAGGTACCCTAATTTATCTTATTCCTGTCGCTAAGTATCCTGGGTCAGGTTGTTTACATACACCTTCGTAGGGTGGTTATTTTTAAATACTTCCAAATAAGTCCACTCCGCGGTAAGACATTGAAACATTCCGTGCTGATATTTTAAAACATTATTAGAAATTAAAATGTAGTCGGATGTATGTGATGATAATAATGTGATATAAATTAAAATGTTACATAGTTTTGGTCAATTCTGCGGTGCAGTCATGTAATACTGAGGGAAGTCGTCAATGCTGTCTCAGAAGACCTAAGTATTAAAAACATTATCAATGCATGCATCTATTGAATATTTGTGTTATGTGAGTGCGCCCTGTATTCCGATGTGTCGTGTTTGTAAGTATTTGAAGGGGCAACTGCTAGATTTTATAGGTTTCTATTTATGGCAATTCAAATACAATATGCTTTTGTTCGTAACATCTGAAAATAAAATAGCTTCTGCTCTGTTAAAGAAATTAATAAACATAGTTTGTAAAATAAATGCTAAATTATAGCCCAGCCCCATAACCACTTTCTAATTAATCAAAGCAAATTTATTTATAATACTACACCCATCTAAAATAGATTTAGTACATTACGTGTTTTATTGGTTCCCTTACGTTCAGTAAGTTTCTTATAACAAATGCAACTGTTTGTGTGGAATCATATAGAGAATCTATCATTTAAGTTGGATGAATATTACGATGATGGACTAATATGTATTTTTCTTAGTGGTAACGTTGATAGCAGCATTCCAACAGCGATTAAAAGACAATATCGAATAACAAGTATTACAATACGCATTGTTCAGTCATGCATAACGCCATACAATACACAACCGTATGCAGCAGGTTCGCCTGGCAACTCCTACAAAATATGTATTTGTGTTGACAGGCTCTCAATTTTGGCAAGACTTTACTTTATGCCTACGGACTACGACGCAATGTCAGAACGACACTGCTACTTATGTGTCTTTTCGACTACACCGACAGTTTCCTGCCATTCATCCACGTCACAGTGCCAGTTTTAGGCAACATCACTGTTGTCGACTTGAACACCTTTCAGGTGAGGACGTTTACGTGGCATCTTAAACTGAATGTACGGCGATTGTCTTTGGTTAGCTGATACGGTAGTTAAGATTTTCGTATCATTAAAATGCCCAAATTCTTTAATTGTTGGTTTTCAAAGTATGTATAAATTAACAATGTTATTCTTCATGTCTTAATCTTCATTGCTGTTGCATGTTTACCTTCAGAAATTGTTTAGCACGGAAGTTCAACTAACTATTTCACCTTCAAAATTGAAGATTTATTGGCCAGTTTCTTTATGCAGTAAAAAGTATCAATCTGTGTGTGCGTGCGTTGTAAAACATATTTGAGTTAATCCACAAATCGTTTATTTTCGAAAGTATTACAGAAGTTAATGATGACGGTAGTAATGTGTTTTGTGTGGATATTGTTTTAACCAACCAATATATTACGCATGCAAAAGCCACCGTTCATTTGCTTGCTGTCGAAATGTTAACCACGAAACATAGTAGAATCCTCGTGTAGTGTTTTACTCGTTCTATTAACGAAGTTGAAATGGAAACAATATCTTGATTAAAATACAGTTTTCACATTCCTTGTAGTATTACTGTGAGCATTCAAGAATCCAAACCATTAAAGTGTGATCTAGCTTCTCCATATCGGGAGTTTCATTCGCATCTTTAGGGATGATCTCCGTAGTGAGAAAATAATTGATATGTCGGTGTTGTAGACTGACACAAAATACACTAAAGCCTACACTACGGCAATAAATGTGATGTTGCCCTCCCCAAAAAATGTGCGTTACTTTTACTTTAGTTTCAAACTCCCTCAGTTGGCCAATGGGTGGAGTTCACAGCGCTGTGGCTGGGATTGCCTTACGTGCTCGTTGGTGAGTTTATCCTGGCCCGTTTCATGATGGTCAACTGGTGGACGTCACTTGTGCAACTGGCCGCCTGTGCGGCGCTAACCTACTTTGATTACAGCCAACTTCAACCAGGACTAGGGTAAGTTTTATTATGAGTGGGAGCGAATGTCTCTAGCCGTGAGCATGGATGTGTGCTGCAATCGTGACTTGACAAGGTTTAACAAGATTGCCATCCAAAACAAATGCCAGTATGGCAAGTGATTTAAAAATATTGCCATCCAAAACTGTAACCGTTCCAGATCGCAAGTGGACATGGAAGCCATTGGCTTATCGAGGGTTCAATAATGTTACCATCTATGTATAGCCCACCCTTATCAGATATTTGTCAATTTAATGTTTAGACATATTAACTAGCTACTAGCATAAACACAATCATTTGACTCTGTGAGAATGAATACTTTCTCATGTCCAACCCACACTGTTCCTGAACTAATGCTGCTTTGTGTTCTCTGGTTCTACTGCCTATTTGAAGAACATATTCCTATCAATATCCTCATAACCATTCAATATTTTAAACACTTCTATTTTGTCTCGTCTTAGCTTCCTGTGTTGTCAAACCACATTCTAATAAGCTTTCATAACCAAGGTCTCAATTCTCGAATAATTTCAGTTGCTCTTTCTAGTTTTTCTACGCCCATCTTACGACATGGCTTCCGTGCTTGTATATAATAAATGCGGTGCAACTATTGCTTTGTGTAGGGATACAATTAGCTGTGTATCATTGTATGTGATAGTTCTCCTAATTAGCCCTAACATTTGATTACCTTTTGAAGCAGTAATCCTTCATGTCAGCACTAAATGTTTTAAGTCCTTTTCTTTTGTGTTTATACCTAGTACAGCATCCCCCATTTATATTCTTTGTCTATGTTTTCATGTCTTATGTGTATGCAATTACATTTCCCCAAATTTAATAACATTTGCCATTCTCAGACCATTTAACCAATTTATCTAGATCATCATGTACGCTGCGTTTATTTGTATAATTTTTAATCTTTCTCAATACTTTTGTGTCACTGCAAATTTAATTACTTTGCTAGATATGTCATCTTCCACGTCATTTATATATATTAAAATAGTATAGGTCCTAATACTGATCCCTGTGGTACCCCACATATTTCCAATTTGAAATCTCACCATCTACTATTACTCTCCGTCTTCTGTATGTAAGCCACTTTTCTATCCAGTTGATTATATCATTACCTATATACATCTCAGCACTTATTGTTACTCCTAAGTCCTTTTCTTTTACGGTAGTGCCTAGAGCAGCATTTTCCATTTTATAGTTTGCATCCAAGTTCCCATATCCTGTATGTACGCATTTACATTTCCCAAAATTTAATAACATCTGCTATTGTTCAGACCATTTAACTAATTTGTCTAGACCGTTTTGTAAATATTGTTTATCACATAAGACTTATTGTAGCATCTGAGGCGTGAAGTGCAAGACAAAATCCTTTGACATGTCAGAGGAACTCTTGCTCTCCATGACTCTTGTGACTTGTTGTAACATCTGAGGCATGAGGAACGTCCTCTGACATGTCCCACGTAAGCCTTATTGTCACATATGAGGCCAATACTTCTTCTGGCATGTCTATATCTCATTTCTTGCAGGCTTGGATTGTCACATACAGCTGAGATGCAAGACAATATAATAATTCTTCTCATGTGTCTCTCTTGTGTCTTGTAGAATTCCGTCGATGGGCTTACAATGCGCGGGTCAGAGTCTTCGGGTTCTTCGTTCATCAGCTTTCCATGTCGTCGTATGCTCCTTTCTATGGCACCTTATCCCCAACTTCCTATGGAACTTGGGCTTTTACCATCTATTGTATGTTCTCCCCCTTTTTAACGTCTACGTTTACATGACCAACTATGATTTCGTTAATCCTTTTGGTGATGTACTAATGACCTGGATATAAAAAGCGTTCGGTTGAGTGGCGTGTTGCGATATAAATAAGACTGCAATGCAGTCATTAAACGTACCTGCTTGTGTTATAATAATGACAATGGTTTTAGCTTAAAGTCGATATCCTACAGGTTGAGCTTGGCTTAGTGACTCCAGTGTAGACATCTCATATATCTTAGTACACGCTCCTCCGGATTGCCTCCGAGCTCTTTTCGTGAAACGTCAGGAACACTAAGAAGTTTACTGCATTGCATCAGTAAGGTTCAACAATATTTATATGGGGCCATCACGTTACTTCTTATATCAAGCCCTGCCCTTGAGTACATGTGCAAGCAGACATATTCTACACTAGCCGCGAGCCACATTACTCCAAACCTTATTTAATGTATTGACATACAGTATTTTGTATACCTGCGCACAAATGTTCAAGGTTTTAGAAAAAGTGTATATGACATGATTTGATAAAATTAATATTACGTGTGTATTATGTGCGAGCAATGGCGTATCTATGATTTCGCAGGGGGTGAGAGCAGCGTGTGTGTGTGTGTGTGTGTGTGTGTGTGTGTGTGTGTGTGTGTGTGTGTGTGTGTGTGTGTGTGTGTGTGTGTGTGTGTGTGTGTGTGTGTGTGTGTGTGTGTGTGTGTGTGTGTGTGTGTGTGTGTGTGTGTGTGTGTGTGTGTGTGTGTGTGTGTGTGTGTGTGTGTGTGTGTGTGTGTGTGTGTGTGTGTGTGTGTGTGTGTGTGTGTGTGTGTGTGTGTGTGTGTGTGTGTGTGTGTGTGTGTGTGTGTGTGTGTGTGTGTGTGTGTGTGTGTGTGTGTGTGTGTGTGTGTGTGTGTGTGTGTGTGTGTGTGTGTGTGTGTGTGTGTGTGTGTGTGTGTGTGTGTGTGTGTGTGTGTGTGTGTGTGTGTGTGTGTGTGTGTGTGTGTGTGTGTGTGTGTGTGTGTGTGTGTGTGTGTGTGTGTGTGTGTGTGTGTGTGTGTGTGTGTGTGTGTGTGTGTGTGTGTGTGTGTGTGTGTGTGTGTGTGTGTGTGTGTGTGTGTGTGTGTGTGTGTGTGTGTGTGTGTGTGTGTGTGTGTGTGTGTGTGTGTGTGTGTGTGTGTGTGTGTGTGTGTGTGTGTGTGTGTGTGTGTGTGTGTGTGTGTGTGTGTGTTTGTGATATTCTTGCTTATAGTTGCAAAATGGTTAGTTTTTTAGGCACTATTGTTGGTGCAAAGGCCCAAAACAATGCCTTTGGTTTCATTTTTATGTATGTGTATGTATGTATATATGTAATAACCATTTTATGCGTTACGTATTATGAGGCTGTGCTTTGTATTTAGCTTTTGGTTGTTCACTGTACATAAAGTAAAATAATTGTATGAAATACAAGAAGCATGTAGAACACTTTATTTTGTTGCTCATTTTGTTCACATGACATGGTTTGTCATAAGTCAATTAAAGTTAACTACTAATTATTGTTATTGCGACATAAACAACCAGCATATTTGTATTGGAAATTTTTTTCTAAGCTGAGGTTTTGTGCATATTATAACATCCAAGGGCAGACCACCACGACATCGAAACGTCATTTACTAAATGATTTAAATCTGCGCTGGGAAGAACAGCCCGCCAACCCATCCAACACCTTTCATTGTGCTATTCATCTGGTGAATAAAACAACTTCAAGTGCGGACTGTGCGTAATCTGAGATGGCACTAGGCTAACCTCAACACAGCATTATCGATTAAATGTAGATTTAATGTTGTCAATCTAAGCGTAAGCTTGCATCTTTTTCCGTCGAAGTTCGCGAAAAATCTTTCCCATCGATCGCTTTGCAGTCCACATCTCGAAGTAGACGCCGCCTTTTACTGAAAGAGAGATGTGAAACCCGTCCGCCCACTTCGACGTCGTACGTACAACTGGTTGTCAGGCAGAAGTAAAATATGTCACGTGATGATAAGCCTGCACTGTTTGATTGGTTAACACATCAAACCTATATCAGAACAATGAAGACGATAGACAAGTATACACTTTTTTCTGCTATATGACCTGTTTTGAGGAGTGATGACATTAAAATTAACTTGATATGATTTAATAAGATGCAACTGTCGCAATGATGTCAGTGCCATTTTTTTTTGTGCACAACGATGTTTACGTCGATGAGCAGCTTTGATGTCGTGCCAGTTTAAGCATGCGCCACTTCCAAGTCTACGTCTAATAACTTATTTAGGTACAAATGGTCAAAGATATATTCACCATCTTCTAGACGTCAATCCAAAACGTTGGCGTGTTGGTAATATGTTGACGATAATGAAAAGCAATGATACAGGAGGCAGACGGCAGACAACATCACTCTATCCAGTTTCCTATTTAAGCGGTCTTTTATCCGAGCAACTATACCCTTTTGGCGATGGCTGCGCCTTTGACTGTGGCGCAACGTAAGAGAAACTCCAATAATTCATTACATCTTCTGCTTTTCATCTTTCAGAACAAAGCTTAACTAGTCTTTGTTTGGTATTTTAAAACAGCCACCATTCGTACTTCGGACATGATGCTCTGCTGGACTTACTCCACGGTGGTAGCAATAGTTGGCGTTTATTATTTTCTTATTTATGCATATTAAAATGCACTAGCTAAATGAACTAACCAGAATCAGACACAAAACCTCCCACGAACGATGATGTGCAGCGTTGTCTCTGTGGTGTAAATTTGCTGCTAAGTAAAACCTTCGTGCTTGTCCCGATAAAAACTCGTTTTATAGGCAGCCAGTACGCTTGAATAAATCACCGACTCACCAAGTCGTGCAAAGTTGCAAACACAGTCATAGTTTCTATACAATATCTGCCACTGACGTATTTGTAACTGTAGTTGTGGGTATACCAGGTACAATTAAAGTTTAGGCCACGCGACCTGGCCTTAATTATACACACATGAGTGACCACGATTGTGGTTGTATATGTGGTTATAATTAGTGGGCTCCTCCACTTATTCATTAGAAAAAAACGAAGAAAGAAGCCTGATTTTGTTATATGTTTGTCCTAGTTGGTAGGTTTCACAACACGCCGGCCAACACGGGTAATCTGGGCGTGGCAAAGTGCTCGAGGAGTCAGACCACAGTACACAATTGCATTGGTGGTTTTACCTGATCATAAGAAAACTTTATCATGAAAAATTCTGAAAAAAAACATCGCAGCGACTGGCATCATCTCATTGACACGCGCACCAACTTTTATCAAAATCACATACCTCCAGCTCTTTTAAAAAGCCCCCACGTGCGATGCCCGTCAATATTTACAAAAATAGCCATGTCTTCATGCACCCACGTCATTGCCTTCGTTACGCGGTTAATATAGATATAATATAAATATAATATAGATATAATATAGATATAATATAAATATAATATAGATATAATAATAATAATAGCAATTTTGCTATTAAGAAAATTCAGGATGTTTATGTAGACATGTAGCCTAGCCTTGGGGGCAGAAGTTGAATTGTGAGTAATGGGTATTTCGTCCGAACGCAAGCTAAGGGCATCAGTTGAAAGTGGACGCCATTCCACGTGCCTAGAAGTTTATTAATGAGTTGTCAACCGATTTCTTCAAGATCCCATCCTGGATTGACCCATAAGCGGGCAGCGGAATGTTTGGCAAGATGTAGCCACCCACACCGTACACATATAATAATTTTACGAAAATGCAAATGGGTTTTCTTCAGGGAGGTTGTGTGGTGTCGGATGATTTGGGCAGAATCAGGAGGTGTTCACGAAGGCATACGTTGGTATTGGAAACTTCTGAGAAAGCGATCGACTTGCTTTAAAATTAAGGGACCATTCCTCATTTACACTTCCTGGTGTGTTACATGAATGTAGGGCACATTAATATTAGGTATGTGTAATTTAGAAAAAATCATAACATCTGACATAACTGCTTTGAGCGTGAATGAGATGACGACAACGGCAGGTAAGAAGTTTAAGAATGTTTGATGGTCCCGTTTTCTTATAATCATGCAAAACGTTAACAAGGTCGCCAATGGGATACGTAACAGTAGGCTGAACCCAAAAGGTGACAGATTTGCGCAGTCAGGGAGCGCGGCAGACAATTTCACCGAAACATGACGTGTACACTCCACGAGGGAAGCTACGAAAATGATCCCAATATTCAGACTCTTCAAAATTTCTGCATCGACATGTCAAGCCGGCTTGCACTAGCGTTATGTTTGATTTCTAAATTACGAACTCTTTTTTTTCAAATTTCAACAAAGATATACCGATGGTACGGTATACTGATGTGCCGGGATGGCGATTTTATATGATTGTGAAATGTACGTGAAGTGACTTGCTGTCCAATAAATCTCTAATCGAGACGATACCTGGAAAACTGGTATTACAACTCATTTCATTCTAGACGTGGTGGTGGTGGTGGTGGTGGAAGTGGTACGTGCATGGTGGTGATGATGGTGGTAGTGGTGGTGGTACGTGCATGATGATGGTCGTGGTACGTTGTGGTGGCTGAAATGTGTTTCGGCCGCGAACAACACGTTATGTCAATTGGCATTTACTATTGTCTTCTCTAAGTACGTAAAACTGCACCAACTAAATTAACTAACAGGAATCAGACGCAACTATCACGAACTACCTAGTCGTCTCTCTATTGTAAATATGCTGCTCAGTAAAAATTCGAGATTGTCCCGATAAAAAACTCGTTCCTCGAGAGCCATCTAGTACGCTTGTGTAAATCACTGACTCACCATGCAGGCCGTGCAAAGTTGCAAACCCAATCCCCATAAATAAATTACCGTGTGGTTCCCAATAGTAGCGCACAACCCCCTTTCTGAGAAGTGAAACCATGCGCAAAAACAGATTAGGGTAGGGACCACAGTCACTTTTCCCATAGACGACCATTATAACATTCTTGCGCCTACATTGAAAATTTATCCTACAATTTTTTTTTAATTCACAGAAAATGACAGACCCACTAAGACGCCTGGTGTGTAAAATTCGTGAAAATGACATACCTCCTTTTCGCACAAATTGCTTCAAAGCATGATGCCCCTGCATTTCTGCCATGAAATTCCCCAGTTTCCAAAATATGAGTACATCCTGCCTAACAGCCACTGTGTCCTTACGCAACTGGTATACCTAATGAAAACTGGCATCATTTCAAAGCTTAGATGCTACTGTGCACAAGAACATCACTTCCACTCCCTCGTCCACACAATTTCTGCTCTCACAAATAAACCCTATCTGCACAATGAATTTTTTCCTTGGGATTCTTTGTGTATGTGAGGGGAAGAATTTCAAGTGGGCTGAATTACATATATGTACTTTAGTCATAAAGCCCACACTGCTTGCTGTGCTTTTTTTTAATATACACTGTTTTTGGGCAAAAAGCTAGCATTTCAGTGTATTTCACAACATTGATAAGTAATATTGAGTTTTCATGTGAACATTTGGCATTTCTGACACGGATGACCCAATTTCAAGTCACTGAAGGTGCCAACTGCCTGTCAACGAGATAGAACAGGATGCTGCCTGTTTGGGGCTTTTGAGTGTACACTGTTGCAACTACAGTGACGATAAGTCTACTTTTTGCTCAGATTTCAACTACAGGAGGTTGTAAATTCTATTCAGAATCTACATTGGGGTATTTTCGCAGCCAATAGCTGTGCAGCATGACAGACAAGTGGTCTACCCCAGTAAAATTCTGGCCATTGCTTAAATGTCAGGTGGACAGATTGCTCCAAGATCAGTCAGAGAGTAAAAGTGTTTGACTCTGATACAGATATCAGCATGGAGAAGAAAAGTGAAGTTCCGAATAGCCAAAAATGTGAGGAGATGTGGCTTTCAGAAGGGGCATACTGTGCACACGTCCAAGAAAGACGTTGCAGACAATTCCACACCAAGCATGTGGATGCCAAGACTCACGCAAGCCGAATTCGCAAGAGTCGCCAAAGTTACACCAGGTGGACTCATCGAAGTCCCAGATGCTGAAGGCAAATCGGGTGGCGCCAAACTCATGAGGCCGAAGAAACGTGTTGCTGATGACTTGACGACATACCTGAAGAAAGATGACTCACAATCAGAAATGCGTATTATGCATAGAGACAAAACAACACAGATGTATAACGAGTGCATTGCAGAGCATGCGTCCCTTATTCACAGTTAATTGTGTGCTGTTCCTAGATTTACAGTGCATACAGAGGTCAAGGTTGGCCTCTGCTGGAAACAAAATCTCAGGTGTGTTAAGTGTGGATACACATCAAAAATGTTCAAGTTATACCATGAAGTACCAACTGAGAAGGCAGGGCAGAGATCTGCTGCTCCAAATGTCGGCCTTCAGGTGGGACTGCAGGAATCTACCACAGGAATCGCTAAAGAGCGAGTGATAATTGCTAGCTTAGATGTACCACTACCGTACCGAAATAGCATGCAAACAAAGTTGGCAATGCGACAGCAACTATGACTTAGCGAAAAGGCGTGACCACATGAAGACAATTAATAAGCTACGAGGATTACCTGAAGATGCTCCAGTAACCATATCCATGGACAGCAGATATAGCTCAGCGAGAATCACTGGGTCTTATCATACTGGGCAAAATGCATCACAAGCAATATGGGTCGTAGTAGAACAACAAAGTCGCTGCCAGGATATTGTGGCTCTACACATACAGAATAAATTGTGCAGCCATTAACAGGTTGAATTATGGAGCGGGGGACTCTCTACTGCGAAAATTGAAGACAAGCAAAGCTCCGATTAGTAAAGGAGGAAGAGTGGCCAATTTAATACACTATATTTTCGTGTGAAACAATAAACTGGAAGGTCTATAGTGGTCTTACCCCTTCAGAGTTGTCGGACATCTGTAGTCTTGATGGCAGTGCCAGTGATTCAGGGTAGGGTCTTCATGCTACTATATAACTTAGCAGAAACCAACAGTCGTGTAAAATGTTGCACATACGGTTAACATATGGGAGCAGGAAAATAACTCGTCCGTTCTGACCCGTACGTCACTTACCTTCAGATAGCGGGCGCCAATGTGACGTAACACATACGCGACTATTTGCGTTATTTCTGGTCCAAAATCACCTCCAGTATGAAAATGGGAGCGATAATATGGCGATATCGAATTTGAGCAGAATAATAAGCGCATACTGCACTTCCGTAGGAACTCCATATTCGTTTTCTAATAGTCCATATGTCGAAACAACTAAAAATACGAAATCATAACGTACGAATTTCGCAGTAACAATAACAAAATTGAGCAATAACTTTCTTTACGCGTCTCCGCCTAACCTCGCGCGTCCACCTACCGGATAAATTGCGGTTCTTCTGAATTGTCCGCCAGGAGGGCCATCTTTACCGCCAGTGCCTTGTTAGAAGCCGGTCTCACCACGAAACATAACACATCAGCCTCACAACGCATAGTTAAACGACTAAGTACCTCAACTAAAACTATGTCACACATGATTTGGCGGTGGATTAATTAAAAACATGGCACATTCTCAAACTGTCGAGGCCAGCAGTTTTGTCCTATTATTAAATTGTAGTAACAGTACAACTGCAGATTTTCCCTTGGTGGTCACGTTAACGTTTTGCATGATTAGTAGGAAACTTGACCATCAAAAATCCTACAACTTCATGACATTCACTGCTACTGTGCTGCCAATGTGTGAACAAGTTAAGTTTCGTCAAAATCACATACCTCCAACAAACTGGGAGTTTTCGTAAAATATTAACATGGTGTTGGCACTGGTGTTTCGAGAACGTCACCACCAAAATAATAATAATAAAATATGATATCTACATAGCGCCATCATCACATAGTGCTCTATGGAGTGCCATAAAACACTAACATTATATAGCCTTTTTGTTTTGGAAGTGACGTAGAGTGATATAATGAAAGCATCGAGTTACTAAAATGCAAGGAAGGAAATCAACGTAATAATTTACATGTAAAAGGAAATCAACGTAATAATTTACATGTAAAAGGAAATCAACGTAATAATTTACATGTAATTGATTAAGGATTGGCAGACGTTTGGTACGATGACAATGAAACTGATGCCGATTGATCAACTAATGCGAATCGAGAATAATAAACCGAATCTGAATATATAATGATCGATATTCTTTTGTTTAAAAAATAAGAGACCAATGACGTGAGTGACACTTAGCCATTATCAGCTATTTGGTTGCACCTCCTATCGGTCGGTGGAGAGACCAATCCACAGTCACCGAGTCTCTTATAGTTGCGTATCGAGCAGCTCTCAGGGGAGAGGTTTGTCGGCCCCCAGACCATCGTGTAGTCCTCCACCCAAACTACTGACAACCCCTATGTGTTGAGCTAGCAACCTCTTATGACAACACGTCTACCCGTTTATATAGTTGGTAAACCCTTCCGGCCGAATTTGTGGTGTGAACTCTTGAAACATGTTTACTTTACGTTTGTTCTATTATAATAACATTTAAATAAACAATTTATTCATTAGAATGTTTCTTATATGACCTAGTTCAAGTTGTAATACAGCAAAATGTATAACATGCATCAGTAATATTACTAGTCTATGTTATTGATATTTAATTACGCAGATTCAGTGGTGGAAATTATGCGCATGCGCCGGAAGTGCTCACTCTAAGATGGCGCCTACAACAACGTCGGCCCGTTAACTGTCATCAATAACCTGTACCTTGGGAATGCAACATAAGACAAGTGGAAAACGTTTATTATTTTGCCAACAGTATCATCGAACAGTTGTATTAAATGGCATTATCTGTTTATTATCTATGAATCTATTCATTCCCATCGCCGTTACTTTGTGAAACAAATGCGCGTAACAGTTACGTTAGCCAATAGTCAGTCAAAATTCTTAGAAAGTGTAAAAAACAACAGTCCCCGTCGTAGCCAGCACAGCACCTTGGGAATGCAACACACTACACGTGGAAAAAGTTTATTATTTTGTCTACAGTATCATCGAACAGTTGTGTTAAATGGTATGATCTGTTTAATATCTATGAATATAATCATTCCCATCGCCGTTACTTTGTGGCACAAATGCGCACAACAGTTACGTTAGCCAACAATCAGTTAAATGCTTAGAAAGTGTGTCGTCTCCATCCAATTGAAGAACAAATAATATATCCATTCAACATAGGGCCTACATGAACCTGATAAACAACACAAATCCGACATTCTACCTAATATAGACTCGTACTAGGGCTACATCACTAGAACTCTCCAGTGCGGCCACAATCTAGTCACATTTTTGAAGCGGTTAATACATAATGATGAGTTGCATCAGAAGATGAGAAATATAGTTGTCACAAGTAATTAACGTGTCCCAATACATTAATCATAACTCCATATGAATGGCCAGTTGTTTGTAGAATCCGAGCAGAAACGGCATATGTATCAACATTAATACTATATCAAATATGTGTATTCCACAGAATCTATATTATTGATCTACAAAGCCAAATAACGTTTATTCACAAACCTAGAGAATCGAGGCCGAAATTGCGTTCAAATCAGTGACACTTCTTCGGTGGTATTCCGCATTCTGTTAGGTCATAAAGTCGCTGTTTATGATGCACCGTTTGTTTTCGTAGTAGCTGTTTCGTAACGCTTCTTTTTCACCTATTTCGTCTGACTGGCTGTCAACGCAACGCACTTCAACCGATTTAGCTGAAATCAGCTGTTACAAAGAAGTCCACGTGAAGCACGCAGTGGGTGCTATAGACAAACCATGTGTATTGAAACAGACCACTTCGCATTGATTGTTATGTAACACATGCTAAATGCAAGAACTGCCCGCATGCTCGCTCGTAAACAGCAATTAAGCAATGTGGTCTTTTGTCTGTGCTGGAAGAGTTGGCAACGAACCACGACAGGCATTGTTGTCCTGTTTGCATCAGATAATCTTCAGCAGCTCCACTCATTGATAGTCTGGTATCGTAATTGTAACGACACATGCATGTTGTTCTATCGAGGACACGTAATCATTCCGGTTACAATTTTCTCAGCACTTTTATAAAAAAAAAACAAAGGTACACATCAGTTGTGTGAATTCAGTGTTCTGCTGTAAATGTACGTGTGATTTCAACGTTTAGCCAATCATCAGTTTCAATGCAACTGTTACAACAGAAGTAATCAGAAACTGGCTTGATTGCATCCGATTCAATATTTACAATATATACGAAATAACAAATTATACAATAGATTGCAAGGTAACCATATAGAGTGTAATACAAAGCCCTATTTCAACTGAGATGGTGGCCTAGTGCACCAACTAGGTAAGTAAATACACTACTAAGACCTACTCATATGTTTTTAACACGAGACCCTAAATAACCATTTATCCACCCACGCGATGACCCTATTAATGTGAACCACCCAGACCATGAATTTGGTGGTGGCTAATTTACGGGCACCAAAATCACACTAATGAATATTCTTGATATGCAACGAATATTCCTAACATGCAATGATTGAACAATTGAAGTGAGACTTTTAAGTGGTATTAGATATCAATTGTAACAATTTCTATGCCATTTAATCATTTCAGTCATGAGAGTGTACATGGTTGCATCTTATGAATATTGAACAATCAGCTTCCTGTGTCCCTAAACAAATCACAATCCATATTTACATTTATTGCCCACTGTTGTAAGAAAGCCGAGAAAGCTTCAATAATCAAGTTCTGACCTACTTTTTGTTCCCAGAGTTTAAACAAAGATTGTAACCAGGGATTTCTCAGTTGTTGCACCAACTCTTTGGAATTCACTCTCTTAGTGTTAGGTCAGTAGGAAACATCCGAAGACTTACCCTTTCAACCACGTTTAGTTCCTTAGCTCCTAGCATATATTCATCCATATGTTTACCACTTTAAAACTGTATATGATTGCCTAGCCCATTTGTTTTGATGCACCTCTGAGCTTGGGTTTCAGAAGATTTCAGTGCAATAGAAGTTATTGTGTTTTATTATGATGTATTCTGAATAAATTGAATTCTGTTGTGAATGAGTGCAAGAAACTGTGTGAGTGAAAGAAACTGTGTGGCACTGAGCAATATACATACTCCTCTTCCCATACTAGTGCTAGCTCCCAGGTTATGTGTTCTCCACTGCAGGACTCAGCTGTTTCCTCTGAGCGAGTCATGTACCAGACAGGTGAGCTTGGAGTCTCTGTAGGAAAGGTGGCATCCCTTCTTGGCCTTACCCACCAGTCAAAGTGGCTGCCATATTAGCGATCAAGTTTTGTTTAGTAGCAATCTCCCTGACCCATTGAAATAACTTAGAAGTTGGTGAATGTATAAATGCCAACAATTAAGCTTTTTCAATTACAATGAATTAATTAATGTCATGCTTATTTTACATACGACATAAGAATTATATTTGTAATTTATGTCTAAAAATTGTATTTTGAATGCTAACTGTGACTGTGTTATGCTGTTTTTTTCGTGAAATACACACCTCCAATCCAGAATCAAGCATGTCCGAGACTAGCATGTTATATCAACTGACCAGTCCACTGTTGATAGAGATGCCCTACTTGGTGCAGTTACCTGTCGCTCCAGTGCACTTCAGTCGCTCCGAGCAAGCAAGGTCAATGAAGTTGAACTTGGCAGCCAGAGTCTCAAAGTCAGTGACCATCTCTGTTGTGTGCTGTTCTTTCCTGTCATCTGGCATCTGTGAGCAAACAGGGAGGAAACTGAGAGTCAGTCACTAATGTTTCAATAAACCTTTGCAGTTGCTATGGTAAACAAACATTTATGATAACTTTGGAGCTGTCGAAAAGTAATACAATTATGCATACTCGTGCATAATATTTACTAAATGCATGTTTAAAACTATGCTATTCACAGTACCTGCCTTGACTTTTGTGTTGTTGTGGAGTTTGGGGGAAATACCTACAAAACAAATATTGACTGCATTTATTTGTTACAAAAGCAGTTAGCAAGAATTATCAGCAATGTACACTATTACCATCATACAAATGAATTATCTTGTGAACTGCATAAATCAATTAATTATTGATAATATTATTATATAATCTGATTTTGTAAAACTAAAAACTCCCATCACGTGTGAAGCAAACAAAACGTTGTTACCAAATAATCTGTTGGGAGGAGACTATAGATGTCTCGTTATGGTACTAGACATGACTGGAGCAATATCCAATCATGCATGCATTTACTGCAGAGTCCATTCAAATGACCGAGGGGATGTGACTAAATATGAAGACTTATTGCGGTGAAGATGTGGTAAGGCCAATACATGACATTTCTGAACATGCACGTAGTAGTTCGTATGGATGTAGGTCTGTACCATTTGTGAGTCTTCCCTTCACTCATGGAGTCATGGATGAACTGCATATGATGCTTTGAGTTACTGACAGACGTATAGCTAATCTCATAGAAGATGTCACTGATTATGCTAAGGAAAGAATGGTATTTTCTCAAAATCCAATGTTGTACACCTCATTGATTTGCTTAAGTGCATCAAATTGTGTGGTGTCGGTTTTAGAACATAGGAAGATGTATCTGGTAATGGGATGGATATACTTTAATTCATAATTTTGATGGGGAAGAGAAGAAAAAAACTTCTCAAACACCTACCTTCATGCCTAGCAGAATAGGATGCATTACATCCCAACTCACAATAGAGTTGTTGAATTTTGGGAGAAATGTCAAGAATTGTATGCAGCTATCAACCTTGAATACAGCAATGTAGGTGCTGTTGAATCAGCTAGTATATTCATGTTATATAAAACCCTTAAAGGAAGGAGAAAAGGGTATGAAACTTAAAAGGGTCACTCTACATATGCGTTGTATTGTTTACCATATTCCTAGGAACAGCTTGAAAATAAAAAGTTTAGTGCTCATGGGATGGACAAATTTAAGTTAATTTAAGTAATAAAAATTAAGTATATGCACAAACAACACTAAAATAAAATTGAAGCATGTTCAAGTACTCTAAATGTATCTTTGAAGCAACTGCACTTCCATAGTTTTAGATACGGCACTGTATTACAATTCAGATGAAAATTTTCTCAGTGCCTCATAATATTTTATTAATATCATAAATGATAATTTGACAGTATGGTAGAAGCAAATCGTGTATGTACTCTTTTGGTGAATATGTGATGGTGTTAATTGATCTGGTCGGTATTATTATTTTATTACGTTATTTAACTTGAGTTCCCTCAACATAAAACTTGAATTACATCTGTCATCATCATTCGTGCTGTAACCAACAATATTCATATTCCGAACTGTAATCAAAATCAGCACCCTTCTGAACTGTGATCAAAGTCAGCACCCTTCTGAACTTTGAACAAAGTCAGCACTCTTATGAACAGTAATCAGTCAGCAGCCTTATGAACTGTGATCATGCCCCCAAAGTCAACACCTTTATGACTTGTGATCATGCCCTCAAAGTCAGCACCCTTATGACCCGTGATCATGCCCTCGAGGTCAGCACCCTTACGACCTATGATAATGCCCTCAAGGTCAGCAACCTTATGACTTGTGATCATGCCCTTGAGGTCAGCACCCTTATGACCTAGGATCATGCCCTCAAAGTCAGCACCTTTATGACCTGTAATCATGCCCACGAAGTGAGTACCCTTATGACCTGTGATCATGCTCTCGAGATCAGCAGCCTTATGACCTGTGATTAAACATGTTTCTTTTCGAAATAATTGGATGTGTGACACTAAAAGAAACAGCCGCTATCCCCTCTCCTCCAATTAAGACACCAATTTCATGTTGTACCATACATTGGTTTTTTTGAGGAGCAGATCAGAAATGATACTCGTCTCCAACTGTTGACAGTAGAAACTCATGTGGCAGTTAAAAAAGTTTTTACAAGTGTCACTTAGGTCACCGGCCTTGACGTTTGACCTGATAGACCCAAAATTAGTAAACTCTGATTTTAATCAAATTTGACCATTAGTAAGGTCATTGCATCAACAAGTTCCATTAAAGAATTAGAATGGGTCCATTGTAAGTTGTTGAGATACAACAACTTGAAGTTAGGATGGTGGTAATTTTACAATTTTGCTAACACGTTACCATTCTTATCAGACTAGCTGGCATCATATTGCAGCCCAGACTAGCTGGCATCATATTGCAGCCAGCCTGGGAGGGTTTCACATTACAGCCCACTTGGAGGCATTCTGTTTATCTTTGTGACAGTGGAAGTGTCAGGGGTAATACACAGCACAGGGCCCAAGGATCTGGTAACAGGTATCATATCAGCCCAATGGATCTGACAGGGGACTGATGCTCAGCTGTGTGCATTACAATAGGATTTACAATCCCACAGGGTTGATTGTATATAAAACCCTGGGCTTAGGTGTTAGTCTGGCTCTGATGATGGCTCCAAAGAAAACATCTGTGCCTAATACTGAGAGTGTTGCAATCCATTTTAGAATCATGAAAGGAGGGTTAAGGGGGTTCGTTAAGGGTGTGCGACTGATATCTAGACAATTGTCGGAAAGGGATCCTAGCCTTTGTACCCCATCCAGAACAACTCTCTGTTGCATCATGTGCAATGTAAAGATTTTGTGTAACCGTGATTACTCTGCATTCATGTTCGTGTTCACTGTCGTTTGAGACAGTGTAGCTGGATAGAAGTGATGCTTACATATGATAATAATAAAGTAGATATACAGGGCTTGATCAATCAAGGTGCTTTACATACATGTAGTTCATAACTGTTAAATTTAATTTTTTTGCTGATGACACCAATATTTTTTTGCTCAGCAAGTGACCCGGTTGAACTCAGCAAAGACAGGCAAACAACTTGGTTAATTGGTTATGTGGTTTGTAGTTAATCAATTATCACATAATGTGTAGGAAATTAATGTCATGCTATTTAGTAACTATGAAAAGCCAGCACTAATGTAAAAATCAATGATATTGAAATGATATATGTAAGTAAATTTCTAGTTGTTTTAATAGGACGATAACTTTGAAAAGTATTGCAATTATGCATACTAGTGCAAAATATTTACTACACAAAAATGCTCACTAAAAACAATATACTATTCACAGTACCTGATTTGTGTTTCATGTTGTTGTGAAGTGTGGGGAAACACCTACAAAACAAATATTGACTGCATTTATTTGTTACAAAAGCAATTAGCAAGGATTGTCAGCAATGTACACTGTTGGCATCATACAAATGGATTATCTTGTGAATTGCATATATTAAAGCTATCTCATTTTCTAAAACTAAAAACTCCCATTATAATGAGTGAAGCAAACAAAAAGTTGTTACCAAATAATCTGCTGTTATTCTTCAACAGTTTATGACATAACACGTCAAACACAACAAAGTAAATACTTAAGACAGGTATTTGCAAAAACGACTCTAATATCCCAATGTACATCTGCACAAGGTATACAATTATGAAAGAAGCAAATTTGGATATGTGGAATTAAAATTGCGAGAACATGTACTGTCCATGTTAATTCATTTATTCAGATAGTGGTCCCATGATCGTGTGATAGCTATTATGTTATGTAATATAATATTCTACATTCTTATGGTTTGATTCAGCATATTAACATACAAAACTACAATCCCACTGGAAAAAAGTGAGCTATCAATGACAGCATATCAGGAAGCATGTAAGTTGTTATGTTCATTACCTTATTGCACTAACCAACGTCGTTTAGGCTGTCAGAGTTACCTCTTGACATACCAGTGACAGCAAAGGAGGTTGTTGTAGACCATCCCGAAGACATGACGATGTTCCTGCTGCACAGTCGGTCACAGCAGCAAACATGGGTCGGACTGCAACTGTCAATAATGCAACCGAGCCAAATATGTGTTTCTTTCATAACAATCAGGCTCGATATTACCATAATTTTAGATGTCAAGCTGTGTGAATTATGTGAATGTCGAATATTTAGTTGGTATCAACCACATTTCCCTTTGGACACAAAACCGTGTACCTACTGTCTCGAGTCAGCAACCGATATGACTTCACCAAGCCATTCAGTATAAAACAAACAAACACAATATCCACAGTTTACAAGATAGTACCAGTGTGCGCTGTTCTTAGTTCACACGACAGCAAAGTTTGCTGTCGTGATCCACAGTAGGAACCACGAGAAGGTGACACGCGCTTTTCCCACCACAGGTATTGTGTGTATGCAGTATAAGTGTGAAAAGTCGTGCCTGAAACTTAACCATCTCCATCATTAGCTAGGATAGTGCTACCAGTGGTCATTTGGGCCAATCTCTGTATCCTTTCAGAATATGGTCGAAGATGTTAGCAATGTATGCTATGGAAAGATCAATTTCGTAATATTAGCATTTTCATGTACTTTAACATGTTCACAAGATTATTGTTCTTGCAGAATAAACGGAATTTTTTTTAATATAAATTAATTAAATATTATTTTAGAAGTGCATAAGATGTCACCATATGTAGGCTTTGTTAAAACTGGTGTGTTTGGTCGCACAATGATTGACAAAACTGTGAAAAGTCTCCAGGCTGACAGTATGATGGTCTGTTTAGTCTCTTGACGTCTTGCAGCACATTCTTGTGGAACAGTTCCTCCTCCTCCTATAGTACTGCAACCTGCAACCAGTTAATTTTAAGATAGGTTATTCTGTATGAAAAATTGTCTGTATATTCTGAGCTAACACTTGGAGAAAACAGCTGTATATGTTTCTGTGGATTTGTATTTAGTAGTGGCTTCATTACCAGGAATAAACCACTGTTTAGTTTGGTTTCTACCAAAATAATTGAATTATTAATTGAATTAAAGTTAACTGTTAATTTAATACAAGAATTTGGGAGGTTAATTTAATTTAATTGACCGGAGAAATGTGTGACGTTAATTTAATTGGAACATTTCTGATTGAATTGTAATTTAATTAATTAACTTTTCAAGTTAATAGCCCCATGCCTGGTATAGGTACAGTTTCTGCAAAAATATCAGTAACTTTAGATGTACTATTGTATTATTAATGCATTTGTTATACGTAAATGCATTATTACAGTTGTAGGTTTTAGTGGTTATTACTAGCATACATAGTCCTTGAATATTAAACTAAACTGAGTAAATATTATTGATCCCTAATGGCTTTTCCTGGTTGGTGAATAATATTTAATCATGCTTATATGGTAAATACCTGCACCAGCTGGACATCCAGTACTTTGTTCATTCGGTTCTCCCGCAAACTGTAACAGCCATACTTTGCACAATGTCCACGACTGTCGAACCAAGCATCTCCGGACAGCTCAAGGTCCCCATCAATCTCTCTGAGTTCGTCCATGATTTGAGCCTGGGCATCCAACAATTCAGCCATCACAGCTGAAAATGCACAAATTCCATTGCATTACTTTTGAATAAAAAATTTGAAGTCACGCAACTCATGAACTGTTTGCTAAAAATTAACATGATTAAAACAGTAATCAAGGTATTATGCTGTACTGAAAATGTTAGAGGAACAGAAAGCCAAAGAATGTACACAATAATACTAACTCTTCATCACTAGACTCCTCATCATTGGCCTCTTCTGCAGCATCCAGAATAGAGAGGTCAGATGGTTTGTAGTCAATGGATGGCTTTAATGGTGACAACAACATGGAGGGAGAGGGCAATGGTGGCTCAGCTAATGGGACATCATCGCCTGGAGTCTTCTTGGGTGCGTAAATTAGACAGGGTGGCTCAAGTCGAATGTCGACAAATACATCATCCAAGCTGTACTGTGTCCCTGCGTCACATGTCAACACTATGTCTGTCTGATCTCACCTGACTCGAGCTCCCTCCCTAAAATTGCAAGGTGTGAAAATTTTGAACAGTTAGCTTGAAAATTGTAGATCTTGGGTTATCTCGTCCATGTTAATTTTCCTGCCCTTTCAGCCCGCCACTGTAAATGTGTAATTTTTTTAATAGCAGCTAAAAAAATTCGCAATTTAACTGTTGCACAATCATTCTGATATTTGACAGATGCTGCAGCATTTTCGATATATGCCAAAAATATACTTCTAGGCCCAGTAGTACATCTACATTGTACATTCCCAATTTATTGCCAATGTCAAGGAGATGTTTGGGGGTAAAACATCCTAATATAATCAGCAAATAACATATATCAATGCACTGACTGGACGATTATCAATTGCTATTAAAAAAATCCTCGTCAGTCTCAAGTTTTTATACTCCAAACAGCCCAATCTTGGGCTAATCAAGTAGGCCTACTTGGCAAGTGCCACACCATGAAATCTAGAGCTAAACACCAAACTTATATTGATTTATTCCCTACATATCATTACAGTTTGACAGCAATAAAAAGTCTAGATCTATCGTGGACTTCACCACTACTGTCACTGGTCACGACATGGGGAGGGCTCGCCAGCCATGGGAATGATTATATCTTCAGTAAACCACTTCAGGGTTAGCTTGATATGGGGATAGCTAAGTTTAGGGTTGCATACCTTCATTTCCTTGTGCCCAAGCACTTATAAAGCACTGCACACAACGTGAAATTGGTATTGATATGTGGTGAATAGACATTTTGGAAAGGAAACAGTTATTTTTGATACTGAAAATTGCATATTGTAGATTTTTAGCTTATCATAAGCTCTTTCATACTATTTTAACACATGAACAATTAAAAAATGGTGCTGATTAACAATTAAATGTCATTAATATCAAATTGCGCAAAACATCAGCTTGTGTATATCAAATGTTATAGTACAAAACTAAAATATACATTTATTTTACATTTTCTATATTGAGTAGATCGGTTAAACAGTTTAAATAGTAACTGTATTAAAACAGTAATGATCTTGTTGACTAGATGGAGTTAATAAAATATATATAATCATATAACATCACAGTCTGACATCAACAATTTTCTAAGTCAAACACACACAAAACATGGGGCAGACTAGCAACCATTTTTATTTATTTATAAAAAATAAGCCAAAATTATATTCGGAATGGCAAATTATGAAGTTATAATAAGTTTGTTATAACAAATTAAAATTTTCATCCAAATTACCTGTAATGTCCACAATTAATTAAGCTAACAACAACGACAAAAACATAAATATATAAATATTTTATAACCGTATTTGTGACCATGTTAACGTTTTGTTTGAGAAGAAAACATAACCATCAACAATTCTTATTTTTTCACAGCAACTGCCATCATCTCATTGAAATGCTGACCAAGTTTTGTCAAAATCGCATACCTCCAGCTCTATTAAAACGCCCCGATGTGCGATGCCCATAAATTTTAACATACATAGCCACGCATTCATGCGCCCACGTGGTCCACAGAAGAAAAATTCAAATGAATCCCTCCGCCTGTTACACTCTAAAAAATGCACTATTTCAAAGCCAATAGATTCTACAAACAAACTTGTGAACATGCCTGTTCAATTGCACTAATGTCACATCATACAGATTGTTTAAATTCACATATCACAATTTAACACACTATATTTTAGTGTGAAACAAAAAACTGGAAGGTCTATAGTGGTCTTACCCCTTCAGAGTTGTCGGACATGGGCACGGACCACGATCACTTTTCCCATAGACAACCATTATAACGTTCTTGCGTCTATATTGAAAATTTATCCTACAATTTTTTTTTTAAATTCACAGAAAATGACAGACCCACTAAGACACCTGGTGTGTGAAATTCATGAAAATGAGATACCTCCTTTTCGCATAAATTGCTTCAAAGCATGAGGCCCCTGCATTTCTGCCATGAAATTCTCCGGTTTCCCAAATATGAGTACATCCTGCCTAACAGCCACTGTGTCCTTACGCAACTGGTATACCTACTGACAAATGGCATCATTTCAAAGCTTAGATGCTACTGTTCACAAGAACATCACTTCCACTCCCTCGTCCACACAATTTCTGCTCTCACAAATAAACCCTATCTGCACAATGAATTTTTTTCTTGGGATTCTTTATGTAGGTAATGGTGGATGGATTCTGACTGTGGTCCGTGCCCTAATTAATTTCCGACATCTCACAAACCGTCATGAAAGTTATACTAAATCGAAGAAAATCCTTTATCTCGATAAATCACAGAAGGAAATCCACATCGCAATGTTACACATTAAGTGATATGTCACCGAGACATGCCCCCGTATGTGAGGGGAAGAATTTCAAGTGGGCTGAATTACATATATGCACTTTAGTCATAAAGCCCACACTGCTTGCTGTGCCGGAGATATAGGAAATCTTACAAGTGTTTCACAAAATGTGGGATATTTTCATCAATACAACACTAAAATTGTCAACTAATTTTTTATGACATTTTTTTTTTTAATATACACTGTTTTTGGGCAAAAAGCTAGCATTTCAGTGTATTTCACAACATTGATAAGTAATATTGAGCGTTCAAAGTACAACGAATTATGGTATGTGTGAAAACAAGCTATATATCTGACAGGTTTTCATGTGAACATTTGGCATTTCTGACACGGATGACCCAATTTCAAGTCACTGAAGGTGCCAACTGCCTGTCAACGAGATAATCAGGATGCTGCCTGTTTGGGGCTTTTGAGTGTCTCCTGTTGCAACTACAGTGACAATAAGCCTACTTTTTGCTCAGATTTCAACTACAGGAGGTTGTAAATTCTAATCAGAATCTACATTGGGGTATTTTCTCAGCCAATAGCTGTGCAGCATGACAGACAAGTGGTCTACCCCACTAAAATTCTGGCCATTGCTTAAATGTCAGATGGACAGATTGCTCCAAGATCAGTTAGATAGTAAAAGTGTTTGACTCTGATACAGATATCAGCATGGAGAAGAAAAGTGAAGTTCCGAATAGCCAAAAATGTGAGGAGATGTGGCTTTCAGAAGGGGCACACTGTGCACACGTCCAAGAAAGATGTTGCAGACAATTCCACACCAAGCATGTGGATGCCAAGACTCACGCAAGCCGAATTCACAAGAGTCGCCAAAGTTACAGCAGGTGGACTCATCGAAGTCCCAGATGCTGAGGGCAAATCGGGTGGCGCCAAACTCATGAGACCGAAGAAACGTGTTGCTGATGACTTGACAACGACATACCTGAAGAAAGATGACTCACAATCAGAAATGCGTATTATGCATAGAGACAAAACAACACAGATGTATAACGAGTGCATTGCAGAGCATGCGTCCCTTATTCACAGTTAATTGTGTGCTGTTCCTAGATTTACAGTGCATACAGAGGTCAAGGTTGGCCTGTTATCTTCTTCCATTAAACGGCCAACATCATTATGTTGATGATTCTGTCGTTCAGCGCCTACCACGTGCCGGGAATTGGTGGGTTAGAGATAGAGACCACCACTCTGAGTCCACAACAGCTTACACATTTACCCCCTGTGTGGGATCTTTTACTTCCCCTGGCATAGACACCAGATAGAAGGGACCAACGGCTTTTAGTGTCTCTTTCGAAAGACACGGGCAAAGTGGGGTGAACAAATTTGCACAGGTTTTGAAACGGCAGCAGGTGGTTTTGAACCCCGGTCCCTTCGACCGAAAAGTCCGACGCTCTGCCATAGGTGGTTTTGAACCCCGGTCCCCTCGACCGAAAGTCCGATGCTGTACCACTCGACCACCGCGCCCCACAACCTCTGCTGGAAAAAAAATCTGAGGTGTGTTAAGTGTGGATACACATCAAAAATGTTCAAGTTATACCATGAAGTACCAACTGAGAAGGCAGGGCAGAGATCTGCTGCTCCAAATGTCGGCCTTCAGGTGGGACTGCAGGAACCTACCACAGGAATCGCTAAAGGGCGAGTGATAATTGCTAGCTTAGATGTACCACCACAGTACCGAAGTAGCATGCAACGGACTGCAAACAAAGTTGGCAATGCGACAGCAACTATGACTTTGGCAGACTTGGCGAAAAGGCGTGACCACATGAAGACAATTAATACGCTACGAGGATTACCTGAAGATACCCCAGTAACCATATCCATGGACAGCAGATATAGCTCAGCGAGAATCACTGGGTCTTATCATACTGGGCAAAATGCATCACAAGCAATAAGGGTCGTAGTAGAACAACAAAGTCGCTGCCAGGATATTGTGGCTCTACACATACAGAATAAATTGTGCAGCCATTGACAGGCTGAATTATGGAGCGGGGGACTCTCTGCTGCGAAAATTGGAGACAAGCAAAGCTCCGATTAGTATATGTCGAAACAACTAAAAATACGAAATCATAACCTACGAATTTCGCAGTAACAATAAAAAAATTGAGCAATAACTTTCTTTACACGTCTAGGCCTAACCTCGCGCGTCCACCTACCGGATAAATTGCGGTTCTTCTGAATTGTCCGCCAGGAGGGCCATCTTTACCGCCAGTGCCCTGTTAGAAGCCGGTCTCACCACGAAACATAACACATCAGCCTCACAACGCATAGTTAAACGACTAAGTACCTCAACTAAAACTATGTCACACATGATTTGGCGGTGGATTAATTAAAAACATGGCACATTCTCAAACTGTCGAGGCCAGCAGTTTTGTCCTATTATTAAATTGTAGTAACAGTACAACTGCAGATTTTCCCTTGGTGGTCACGTTAACGTTTTGCATGATTAGTAGAAAACTTGACCATCAAAAATCCTACAACTTCATGACATTCACTGCTACTATGCTGCCAATGTGTGAACAAGTTAAGTTTCGTCAAAATCACATACCTCCAACAAATTGGGAGTTTTCGTAAAATATTAACATGCTGCTGGCACTGGTGTTTCGAGAACGTCACCACCAAAATAATAATAATAAAATATGATATCTACATAGCGCCATCATCACATAGTGCTCTGTGGAGTGTCATAAAACACTAATATTATATAGCCTTTTTGTTTTGGAAGTGACGTAGAGTGATATAATGAAAGCATCGAGTTACTAAAATGCAAGGAAGGAAATCAACGTAATAATTTACATGTAAAAGGAAATCAACATAATAATTTACATGTAATTGATTAAGGATTGGCAGACGTTTGGTACGTTGACAATAAAACTGATGCCGATTGATCAACTAATGCGAATCGAGAATAATAAACCGAATCTGAATATATAATGATCGATATTCTTTTGTTTAAAAAATAAGAGACCAATGACGTGAGTGACACTTAGCCATTATCAGCCATTTGGTTGCACCTCCTATCGGTCGGGACCAATCCACAGTTTATAAAGGAGTGAGGCTAGTTCATGTACTGCTGCACCGCCCCTGCTGTTATCACTTTCATTGCTCTCTTTATAAAGGAGTGAGGCTATTTCGTGTGCTGCTGCACCGCCCCTGCTGTTATCACTTTCATAGCTTCCTTTATAAAGGAGTGAGGCTAGTTCGTGTGCTGCTGCACCGCCCCTGCTGTTATACCTTTCACTGCTCCCTTTATAAAGGAGTGAGGCTAGTTCGTGTGCTGCTGCACCGCCCCTGCTGTTATACCTTTCACTGCTCCCTTTATAAAGGAGTGAGGCTAGTTCGTATATTGCTGCACCGCCCCTGCTGTTATACCTTTCACTGCTCCCTTTATAGAGGAGTGAGGCTAGTTCGTGTACTGCTGCACCGCCCCTGCTGTTATACCTTTCACTGCTCCCGTTATAGAGGAGTGAGGCTAGTTCGTGTACTGCTGCACCGCCCCTGCTGTTATACCTTTCACTGCTCCCTTTATAAAGGAGTGAGGCTAGTTCGTGTACTGCTGCACCGCCCCGGCTGTTATACCTTTCACTGCTCCCTTTATAAAGGAGTGAGGCTAGTTCGTGTACTGCTGCACCGCCCCGGCTGTTATACCTTTCACTGCTCCCTTTATAAAGGAGTGAGGCTAGTTCGTGTACTGCTGCACCGCCCCGGCTGTTATACCTTTCACTGCTCCCTTTATAAAGGAGTGAGGCTAGTTCGTGTACTGCTGCACCGCCCCGGCTGTTATACCTTTCACTGCTCCCTTTATAAAGGAGTGAGGCTAGTTCGTGTACTGCTGCACCGCCCCTGCTGTTATCACTTTCACTGCTCCCTTTATAAAGGGGTGAGGCTAGTTCATGTACTGCTGCACCGCCCCTGCTGTTATCACTTTCACTGCTCCTTTTATAAAGGGGTGAGGCTAGTTCGTGTACTGCTGCACCGCCCCTGCTGTTATCACTTTCACTGCTCCCTTTATAAAGGAGTGAGGCTAGTTCGTGTACTGCTGCACCGCCCCTGCTGTTATACCTTTCATTGCTCCCTTTATAAAGGAGTGAGGCTAGTTCATGTACTGCTGCACCGCCCCTGCTGTTATACCTTTCATTGCTCCTTTTATAAAGGAGTGAGGCTAGTTCATGTACTGCTGCACCGCCCCTGCTGTTATCTCTTTCATTGCTCCCTTTATAAAGAGTGAGGCTAGTTCATGTACTGCTGCACCGCCCCTGCTGTTATCTCTTTCATTGCTCCCTTTATAAAGGAGTGAGGCTAGTTCATGTACTGCTGCACCGCCCCTGCTGTTATCTCTTTCATTGCTCCCTTTATAAAGGAGTGAGGTTAGTTCATGTACTGCTGCACCGCCCCTGCTGTTATCTCTTTCATTGCTCCCTTTATAAAGAGTGAGACTAGTTCATGTACTGCTGCACAGCCCCTGCTGTTATACCTTTCATTGCTCCCTTTATAAAGGAGTGAGGCTAGTTCATGTACTGCTGCACCGCCCCTGCTGTTATCTCTTTCATTGCTCCCTTTATAAAGGAGTGAGGCTAGTTCATGTACTGCTGCACCGCCCCTGCTGTTATCACTTTCACTGCTCCCTTTATAAAGGAGTGAGGCTAGTTCATGTACTGCTGCACAGCCCCTGCTGTTATCTCTTTCATTGCTCCCTTTATAAAGGAGTGAGGCTAGTTCATGTACTGCTGCACCGCCCCTGCTGTTATCTCTTTCATTGCTCCCTTTATAAAGGAGTGAGGCTAGTTCATGTACTGCTGCACTGCCCCTGCTGTTATCTCTTTCATTGCTCCCTTTATAAAGGAGTGAGGCTAGTTCATGTACTGCTGCACTGCCATTGCTGTTATCTCTTTCATTGCTCCCTTTATAAAGGAGTGAGGCTAGTTCATGTACTGCTGCACTGCCCCTGCTGTTATCTCTTTCATTGCTCCCTTTATAAAGGAGTGAGGCTAGTTCATGTACTGCTGCACTGCCCCTGCTGTTATCTCTTTCATTGCTCCCTTTATAAAGGAGTGAGGCTAGTTCATGTACTGCTGCACAGCCCCTGCTGTTATACCTTTCATTGTTCCCTTTACTATGCTTCCCGTTAAGATGAACATTATTACAATCTCTTCCATCAAGTCATTAGTCCTCCTTCTATCCACATTCTTTTTTCCTATAGTTCTCCGAAATCAGTTGTTCTCGCAAATGTGCAACTTCTGGTCTGTTGGTGCCATTATCCCAAGACCACACAGGCACGACGACGATAACTGACATTTGACACATTTGGCACATGCTGCTAAGTAAAACATTGGTGCTTGTCCTGATAAAAACCTCTTTCCTCTAGAAGCACCCAGAACGCTTGTATAACTTCACAACTCACCAGGCCGTGCGAAGTTGCAAACCCAGTCACCCACAAATAAACTATATTCAATTTCGTTTTGCTACATTAACTGTATATAATATATAATGTAACACAATATGCTTAAAGTAGATCACGGAACAGTGGCGTGATTTTTTGATTAGTTATCGATCGGTGTGATTGCGTGAATATGGTTGTCAGAATCGTAAATTCTGACGACGCATTGTTTCTACACAATATCTGCAACTGAAGTGTTTGTAGCCGTAATTGTGGGTATGCCATGTACAATTAATGTGTAGACAACGCGACCTGGCTTTAATTGTAGACACATGAGTGCCCACAATTGTTGTTCTGTGTGTGGTTATAATTATGCCTTTGTACTAGGAAATTTGGTTCAGGTATGGTATCTTTATTATATCTCCATAATATATACTCTTAGGAACTCAGTTAGAGAACACAGTAGTGCAAAGAACTAGAGTAGTAGAACTACATTGTGACTAATCTTACGAGTGGCTGAATGTTGCGTTATTACACCATTTGAATTCAACCAAGAATGTGAGTAATTGTTTGATGATATTCCATCTAAGCCTCTTACGTTGTTTTATTTTGTTTGCCTTCATCCAGTTTCACTTAGTTCAATTAAGGAAGTTTAATGCACTAACCAAATGAGCTAACCGGAATCAAACACAAAAACTACAACGAACGATGACGTGCAGCGTTGTCTTCGTGCTTATCCTGATAAAAACCTCGTTCATCTAGATGCACCCAGTACGTTTGTATAAATCCCCAACTCACCAAGCGTGCAACGTTGCAAACCCAGTCACCTACAAATAAATTATATTCAATTCCGCTTTGCTACATTAATTGTACATAGCATACCCAATATTACGTTTACAAATACTTCAGTTGCAGATATTGTATACAAACAATGCGTCGTCAGAATTTCCGATTCTGACCATCATATGCACGCAAATACAACGATCGATAACTAATCAAGAAATCACGCCACTGTGATTTACATTAAGTATATTGTGTTATATTATACTGTACACATTCTATTCATTTTTTATTTGTCTTCTCCAGTTCTACAATGGAACAATTGCCGGAGTCGCTATTCATGTGCAGCTGTTGCCGTGACACGATGGTCGAGCCAACCACTCTTATGTGCGGTCACAGCTTCTGTCGACCCTGCGTTGCCCAGTGATACCTCAAGTCGGGCAAGAGGGAGTGCCCGAACTGCCGCCAGGTGGATGAGAGAGTGCCGAAAGTGAACACTGTGCTCAGGTACCGTATTACGTGGGTGGTGACTGTTTTGGATAGTGCATTATATATTATGAAATGCAACAGACTGAGCGGCCTAACAAGGAAATACCATCCCTGGCGTTGGTCGCAGGGAACTTGTTCTTGTCGAGCACCTTTTTGAGGATGTTGAAATAGTCTCCTAATGCTTCTTTGTTGAAACCCGATGATCGAGCAAGTGACGTTGTCTCGGGATTGCGCAAGGAAAGGTTAGGATATCTTTTCATGAACGAAATGAGCCAATCTTTTCCAGTTCGCTGTTTGTGTTTGTTAAGACAACAAGCAAAGCCATTTCGCTCAGCCATGTCGTACCCCGACTTCATCATATTGTGTCTGTTTATGCCAAACATTATGTTTTCGAGCTGCAGTACATGCTGCACCAGTTCCCCTCAACCTCGGGGAACATGTAGGTTGCCCTCCCTCTCTTCTTGGGCATCCATTTGCATATTTATTTCTGTTCAGGAGGGGACGCCTGAGACTTGATTTGGAAATGTTATAATGCATGGACACAGCATTTAGTCCCTGCCTTCTTCTCAGGGCCGGCAAGGTGTTTGACATATCACATGACGACCACTTGGCAGACTGGCCCTGAAACGGCAATTAGCGTCGTGAGAATGATCGATATAATCGACCACACTATTCAAGAACCTTCAAAATATATGCAGCAAGCACGGGTCGATTAAATTAAAATTAATACAATTTGGATTCCATCGAAGGCAACCACAATGAAATGTGAACGGTGTGGAATTATGAGGCAATACATTGTACAGTGGAACCCAATTAATCCGGACGCCAATAATCCGGAAACCTCAGCACCCGGCTATCATTTTACGGGAACGAAATTATTTCCAAACGAACCATCACGTGTCTGCGCAAACGCGCGTTCTCGGTCGCATTCGAAATGATTCAAACGTCTGATGGATTCTCAAAACGAGGCTGACGTGTGTTATCTGGGTTGATATATCACGGTAAAATGCTCTAGATCCAATAAAACCAATACCTCTTCTGACATGTCTATATCTCATTTCTTGCATGTTTGTATTGTCACATACAGCTGAGATGCAAAACAATATATGTTCTCATATGTGTTTCTCTTGTGTCTTGTAGATTGCCGTCGATGGTCTCACAATGGGCGGGTCAGAGGTTTCGAACCATCCGTGTATCATCCACCCAAGTCCTCGTATGCTGCCTTCTGTGGTACCTTCTCCCCAGCTTCATTTGGAACTTGCTCTTCTACCTACTGTTGTACGCTTTTCCCCTTTTTAACTTATACGTTCTCGTGGCCAACTATGGGTGGTTAATTAGATCATGATTGCGCTTGTTCATCGACAAGGTACTATCGTTGTACTCATCGATCTAAGCGCCGTATTTGACAATTCTACTGGATCACATGCAACGACGCTACGGCTCGCCGGGGTGGCACCGCCTTGGCTGGAATCTTACCTACGTGATCGCAGGCTCATCGCCAGCGCGTCATCCAGTGCGACGACTTTGATAACGGGAGTGCCGCAAGTATACTCTGATTTCATTATACGTGCAGCCGATCGGTGATATCATTCAGAACCACGACTTAAAATATCACCACTATGCTGTTTTGTCACTTCGACTTGGATGCATCTTCTCTGCTGACCGCTGCGCGTCGGATCGAGGTATTTATTTATTTTATCTTACTAAGAATGACAGCAAAACAGTAGTTCTACCTGTTATCCCCAAATCAGCATCTGGTATCTTAAGTGTACGTGTGTACGTGTCGGGACAGATGAAGTCAGTGCAGTTGAACGTGTTAGAACTATTGGCGTGAAGTGAGGAGTGAAACAGCTGTAAGGCTGCAGGAAAACGGACATACCGCTATAAAGATGGGAAGATTGCGTAAAGAGGGATGTAAGAAGGGCGGAGGATGACAAGGGGAGGGAGAAGGCTGCCGACAGGGACAAGTAGAACGGGATAACAGCCGGGGCGGTGCTGCAGCCCAAGAACTAGCCGCACCCCTTTATAAAGGGAGCAACAAGAAAGGACACTCAAATTTTCCTCTATACGATATATACTTTACACTAGACTTATATTATATATATTTTAGGGTAAATTGTTTAGTTAATGTTCGTTCTGTATCACAATGTGTTATATGAATACACATGAATTTTATCAAGGTTGACATTTCTAATGGAAAAATATTGAATCTTAATTATATTCCGTAGTAAATTACTTCCGACTCAATTTAAATGTTTATTTATATAATATCATCTTCACTAGATATATGTCAACCTTATTTATAAATTATTCTATACATTGTACCAGTTATTTTTCACTATCACAAAATGGTTGGTATGTAGAAATATATAAACATTCTTTGTATAATATTATATCACGTGTACTATTTGTACAAGTGGTCTCGCTGTAAGCCTGGCAGGGTTTCTAGGGATCACTCAAATTGTAATTTAATCAAATGAAGGAAGCCTGAATTTGAAACTGAATAAACCTTGTCATTATTAGTGTAGCACGATTTGATAATATAATCGTTGTAAACCAGGATAACTGGTATGCTATAGTATTGTAGAATCTCACCTTACAGACTTTTGATGCCAGAGACGAGAGTCGAGACTCAAGTTACCGTAAAATAATGAACAAATTTAGATTCCAGTTTTTGCATCACCGCCATACAAATGCTGTAACATGTTTCCAATAACACACATGCTTTCCACTAAACTGACATACACTAACACAGAACTAAATAAAACGGAATGAACGGCTATCAGAATTCATAAAACAATGTAAGCAGCCTAGATGGAATAGCATAGAGCAATACCTACCTTCTTCTTGGTTGAATTCAATTGTTGTAATAACTCAACATTCAGCCACTCGCTTTAAGTTTGTATCATGGAGAAATTATAAAGAAATCACCTCAACAAAAACCCTGGATAATTACATAATCAATATTAATAATACCACTGCCCATAACCACAGTAGTGAATATACTCATTGTTTGTCTAATGTTTAGGTCAGGTCGTGTGACCTTCTTTAATTGTACTGCTATGCATAACCACATTCACATAACCATAACTATGGTTACTACTTTCACTGGCAGATAGAAACCATGCATAATTTCCGAGCCTAACTGCACAGCCATGTAACCACATTGTTATCACTGCAGTCCCAGTGTAGCATCCAGCAGCTACTGCATATGTAACTTCCATACATTGGGAGTGTGCACAGATGCCAACTCTTACAATTTGTCATATGGGTTTGTTTGCACGATTTCTGTTGGATGGATGTATCATTTACCGGTCATTGTAACATTGTTTACACTATGAGTATTGGGAATAAAAGTTAATTCCAAGTTATCTGTCTGTGTTGCTGTGTGTCTGTGTTGCTGTGTTGCATACATGGTTGTGCAGAACAACTGGAAAACAGTGTTACACATGACATAAGGCAAACATAATCTGCAATGGACCAAACTGGTATCCTTGTTAAACAGAGGCATTCATGAGCATTAATCGTTGACTTTGTGAATATAATAAAATTATGACATAGAAGACACTTTAATGGGTTTTCATTTTTAATACAAACATACTTTCTCTTCTCCCTGATTTACAATATATACAAAATCTAAACAAGCTTAAAGATAGTCATCATTCTCCAACAGTAATCAGTATCGATATAATCTTTTGAAGACATTTAATTGTTACAAACACAGGGTACTATCTAGACATGCACAGCAATGTAGTACTGACATTTTTATACTGCTCTTTAGTATGTGGCAAGACCATAAATGTCTTCAATTATTAACTATTTGGGTAACTTCACAGTGTTTACATATTATATATAAATATGCCTCAGTAAATAATATCTGCTTAGAAACAAGGTGCTATTTTATGAGAAAATATAGCATACACAATATATCATCAAATTAATACAATGATAAAAATATTGTGATCTGTACAATAGGGTAGAACTATATATTATAAACACGACTTTCATTCAAGAAAAACTTGTCTAAAATCTTAGTTTTTTGTGTCCTCATTTCATTTTCTCAGAATACAAAGACTCTTGTGATTTTTCATTACAGACAAAATAACACATTTTGACACAACCATTTTGTACATTATACTTGATCAACAGGTGTTACATAGAAATCTTGACTAATTAAACCATTTTTCCAGTGACAGTAACAAAACTTCTTCACCAAAACAGAACTAATATCAGCATCATCATGTAAAATAGACTTCCAAGAATTTACAATGTATCTGCATTCTTATTATGTATCACAATATTGCACCAGAAACACACACACACACACACGGACAAGGGTAAGATCAACATACAATCTCCTTATGAGCCGCTATGACAATTCTGACGTTTCACGTCAACCGTTCCTTAAACTGAGCATTGGTTTTTGCTATGGACAATCACAGATAGGAACACCCTTCAATGGTGCTAAACATGGATATGGTCATAATTCAAGACCGACACTAATGTAACGTTTCTTCACAACAACAGGATTCCAACCGTTTGGAAACAAGCATGGACGGATTGTCATGTTGAAAAACATTGATGATAACGCGATTATGGTATTGCTAGAGGTATTATGCTGGAGTTTATTTCCAGCTATCACCAGACTCACACAGGACTGTTTGATTGCGTAGTTAGTTAAGCCTAGTTTATTGTTGTCCAATTTGTTCGTGCCACGAGATATCGCACTGCAGGAAACACAACAATCAGCAAAGCCAATTTTTGGAACGATTGTATTGGGGAGAACAGGGACTGATTAACCCCGATTTTGAAGCAAACAGCGACCGACCACTGGTGCACTCATCATCACCTTTAATCAAAGCTCAAGTCGGGAATGGTGCCAGTCAATATCTAGGTCACAATGTCAAGACATGTCGCTTGTTTAAATGCACACATAATTTAATTGCATGTTATCATGTTAAACAGTTTGTCAAAATCGTAAAGAAGCGTTTTTTGTTGATTATTTTTCTGGGAGTGTTTTAAGGATTTCACGGGCATGGCAGATGCGACCACCATACAGTGTCCTTTCCAGCTATGGACGGACGGAAGCTGCGGAATTGACCACAACACTGTAGCCACTAACACTTCACTGTAGCCTTGAGAATGCCTGTGTTCATCAGTCTGCTCGCCACAGCTGAAGAATGCTGGGTCATACGAACGATGAGAACCCCGGTAGTGGGGTACGAGAACCTGCCATATTGTTCATGAGGATGTGTCCACCGTTGAGCATCATGCCGTACTGACTGCTGTCAGCCTCGCTGTCCGGGTAGCTGTAGGCAGCATTGTATGGCGTGCGGTTACGCTGCCATGATTGCTGCACATTGCCATTGACATAGTGATTCGAGAAGGCTGGTGGGGGAATGTCCTTCTCGCTATCCAGATCACTGTCGCTCTCCTGATAACATGAACAGCAGCATTGTTAGACTACCATCAGTATACATTCCTGTCTTGTTTATCCGCACACTTTGGTTACAAAGCATGTGGATTGGTAAAATGTCCTATTATCGTCCATTCACAGGCATTTCAAATACATAAGTGTTAAAATTAATGAGTTAAATATATGACAATAAATATGCATTGTAAAAATAAAAAAATTTATTTGCTAAATAAATAATAATAAATTAGTTAATACATGATGTATATAAACAGCAGTGTAGCACCGACATATGGCCTACCTGCGAGTCTGTGGTGTCGGACCCGCTGTCTGAAGGCTTCTCTGTCAGACTGCTGCTGTCATCGTCCCCTCCGGCAGCTGAAGCCTTTAGCTCCTCATCCGAGTATATGACACTCCCTGGACTGGGGCGGGGTGGGGACCTGGTGTAACCAATGTGTCATTGTGTCATTATTAAGACAAACCATGTCTGTTAGACAAATAGTTTGTATATACATATGAAAAAAATTTCCTAGGAGAAGTTTGTCGTGAATTGGCATAGTAACTAATTACGTAACTAAACAAACGTGACTGAATCCGTCAAGTGACAATGATCCCACCTGATGGTTTCACGTAAATATCGTTTATACCTTAAAACGCTTGGATCAAAACAGCAGCATTTTTTTTATAACAGAATGACTTTTACAGCACCATTTAATTTATCATCCTTGTTGGTGCATAAGGCCACAATTTAATTTATTATACAAAGCTACAAACATTTAGTGCAACAAATCACAACTGTGTCTCTGTAATCATACATGTAAATCTGTTAAAATGTTTAATTTTACAAAATGAATCTCGATCTTGTTTGAAGTCATAATGGGTGACACAAGACTAATACACACCTGATGTATGGTGGCAGGGCGTTGCTACGGGGCGGGCCCCGGTGACTGCGGCGTTGTGACTGGCGCATCTGGAACGTTGAAAACCCACCGTCGTCATCGCCAAGGTTGCCACGGATACCGTTCTCCGTCAAATGAATAGCCGTGCTTGGAATGCTGGTTTCTGGAAGGGGAGAAAAGAGTTAATAATGTCACCTCCATTGTCATCATGAGACAGAAAGAAACAAAGAATTAAATATAAATATAGTTACATGTATCTGGCATGATGAAACAACACCACTGTACTTTCTTAGTTATTAATGTTGTCTTGTTATGACTGGTTGGTGAAGATGTTTTATCTTGGGGAAACAGGGAGCAAATAACAAATGCTATATAATTACTATATAATTAGGATGATCATTATCCAAGACAACAGTACTCTGTCTTTATCATGTTTTGTCAGCGATAGCTGCAGTGCATTGGGCTTAAAATACTGCAACGAGGGTCTGCAGATTAGTGAAGATAAACAGTCTACCAGTCTGTCTTACACTGATCCGTTAGAATTAATAAACAAATTAGGCATGGCAGCAATTTTAACAATTGTAACTGTTGTAACAAAATGTTCTGCTTGATAAAACTTATGCACACAGAAAGCTTCCACTCAAAGAATCAGTGTTGCAATTGATCTAACTAACTAAAATGTGCACCAATGAATTACTTAATAGCCTAAATTTAAATTTTTTTACTCCTGCTAATTTAAGCTTAGATAAACTAAGTGTTTTAAAGGTTTTAACTTCCGTTCACAAAGTATGTTTTTATGACACTTTGTGTGAGTGTTTCTGGATAATTCAATATTGAAACAGCAAAAGCAACACAAACTTGCCAGTTAAAGCCATTCTGACAACATGCCATGGAATGAGTTTGTGTTTCAAAAGAACTGTCAAAGCATTATAAAAGCACCACAGATGGTTCACAAATTGCATTGGTATGTGTCATTCCTATATGGCCATTTTCAAGGATAGCTTTAATGGTAGAGGCATGCAAACGTCCATATATACACCAGCTGGTTACACACATAAACCCAGCCTGAACCATGCAGCATAAGCCAGAAACTCAACAACAAACATAATTCCATTAAAACCCCCTCCTCAACTGATTTAACTCATCGCAAATCAGGTTAGTTAATGTTCAAATCTGTATTGTGTGAATATTATGTAACATGTGCTGTCAGTTCAATTAAAGAGCGCATACTTCTGTCAAAAGAATTTACTGTCTTCGGGTAACTTGCAAAAGCATGACTAGCCTTGTGTCATAGGATATAGAGGTGGACCACTTTGCCATTTTTTCACCAAATTTTGATCGAATTGGACAACAATAATTACTGTTTTGCCTGATGATTTCATCAAAACTAAATATATTAATTTGCACAAACAAGCTAGCATGTCGTAGTGCATACTAGATAGGTTTGATCTTTCGTAAAACGCACCTGAAACGAGTCAAGCCAACAAACTGAAATGAGGAGAGATTTTTAACTGCCTTCTGAGGATCAGACAACAAACAACCCAACTCATTTGTCTTCACAAAATGGCAAAACCACGACTGCGAATGCCGTGCATTTCATCCATACCATTTGTAACATGCATGCACGCCAGATGGACCATGCATGCATCTGGAAAGCGGACATGCGAGCATGATGCACCTTTACCTGACAGGCTGTACGTACGACATGCTGCAAACATGACAATGTATCACTCCATCTATACAGCATTCCTCAAGCTATTAGAACTAAACTAACGCTACTCTATAACTCTCTATCCTGCCCACACAAACGCCTGCTGCTCCTCCGCCTGTCCTCGCTAGCCAAGGGTGGTAGCAGTACTACAGTATCCCTGGCAGATCGACCTGTTGAAACGTGGATTTGTCAGTTCATCCCACGCTATGCATGGATGTACGCTGAATCACTTGTACTTTGTCCCACTTCCTGTCTTGGGTGCAGCAGGTGTGTCTCAAGGAACTAGACGCGTCCATGCCCAAACATCAAAGGCATTCCCATGAAATGCCCCTCATTACCCATCCAGCCCACAATGACGTGTCCACTACCAATTTAAATCAACTTTCCGTATGTGAACCGTGTAAATATGAATAAGCAACATTATTGGTTAATACAGCAACTGAAAAATCAGCGTTTCAACAGGTAGATCTGCCAGGGGTACTGATGTAGTCAGAGGCCCCTGGTGGCGAGGGTAGATCTGCCAGGGGTACTGATGTAGTCAGAGGCCCCTGGTGGCGAGGATGCTCCCCGCCTCCATTTTATATAATTATCTGTAAAACCTGAAATATTTTTTCTTTTTGTAGGATCTGACTATGTTATAAAAACCAGAAATCTACAATATGGTGGTAGTTGCATTACGATACAATAATTTTTATGATTTGCTAGCTAATGTTTTAATTGCTACTAGTACTTGTTTGCCCGATGAATGTGTCTACACATGCCTCTAGTCATGCCCCTTACCTCGGCCATTAGAGATAGCCGCATCTATTCTGGCTGCTGTCAAATAAACATTGTACATTTTACAGAGCATGTGGTCAGATTACCCTGTGAACATAACCTAATGTAGGTGGGATGATAGCAATTTAGTAGCATATTTAGGGGGCTTGGGATAAAAATTTCCTTTCCGAGATCCTAAATATGCTGTTGTTGCAACTAATTGGTGTGCGTTCTCTGAAAGACGTCAATCCATCCAATAATTTTTCAATATGTTTATCCAGTACCAAGCCAAAAATGTCGAAATGATCAAACAAAATTCATGCAAATCCATCATGCTGAAAATCCTAAGAAAATCAAGCAAGTTTTATCAGGCTTAAAACACTAACAAAATTGAGCACATTTCCTGAATAACAGATTTACAACAGAGAAATGCAGTGAAGAAGGCAACACACAAAGATATCAGCCGCCACTTCAACTAAACATCACCAAATACACCACACTCCCTGCTAGTCTGTATAATGTGTTCCCTGTCATGGTCATGTATATTTGTTGACACATCTTTTAAAAAATAAAGTACTTGTGGGATACCGTGCTCGATAAGAACATTTTTATGATATTATTATAACTTACCTGTGTAGTTCGGTTTCTTCCGTTTCGAAGTTAGGCACAGTAGGGATATCACTATGATGATAATGATGACGGCGAGCAGCGCGATGATGATGAGGAACCAGAACTCCTGGTAGAACGGCTTCCTACTCAAATCTAACAAAACAACACAATCATTACAAAACATGTTACATAAGACACACTAACAAAAGAAACTAATATTGAACAAGGATTTAACAAGGTTGCATCCATACACAAGCTCTAGATGCAAGAAGACAAGGAAGCCACTGGCTTATCAAGAGTCCACAAATGTATACCCGGTAGCTCATCCTATATTCTGGCAATTTTATTTTTAAGCATAGTCACATTGCTAGCAATAACACAATCATTACGTAATTAGTTCCATTCATTTAGTGTCCTCTGTAAGAATGAGTTTGAAGAAAATATTTCTATCAATTTCTATTAATCAATCTTCATAACCATTCAATATTTCAAAAACTTCTATCCTGGTCTCTAATGTTGTCAAACCACATTCTATTAGGTGCAGCTTTCATAAGTGAAGTCTCTTGGTTCTGGAATCAGCTCAGTTGGTCTTCATTGTATTCTTTCTAAAGATGCTTAACAACATTCTTCAAGGCGACATTTGTTAACAAAGAACACCAAGTCTCCTTTAATAGTTTACGATTCTAAATATGCCCTCGGTGTATTGTTCTCCCAAGTATCTCACCAGGGACTGTGAAATATTCAGACACCGGACTCGGATGACTGATCCCCTTGCTGTTGAGTGCAATCACGCGGAACTGATATTGCTCTTCCACCTTGAGGCTAGTCAGGTGGACAACGGCCATTGGCTCAGGCGTGTTCTTTGTCAATACTGTCGACCACTTCTCATCTACAATACATACAACTTGTTTATCACTCAAACTGGTTTAAGGTTCTTCTTCAGTAAATTTTTTTTAATTTAAATTAATTTTTGTTTATATATTACATTTGTGTCATTAATGGAACAAAATGTACAGAAAAAACACTATTAATTTATTACCCGGTACATGAGCAAAGTCACATGTACTAACATATGCATTGTAATAGTTACATCTGCATTTGAAAAATTAAATGTGTACATCACACATTCAAATGCAATTGCACTGGCAATTTCACAGCTGCATTTTAATGTGCATTCAAATGCATTTATCAACATGGCTACAACATGCGTGCTGGTTTATAAAAATGTCTTATTTGGTTTTGGTGAAATCACCATTGTTGCTGTTGGCACTGCATTGAAGGCCTACCAACAAGGACTGCATGTCTGCATTCTGTAGGAACTCACACTTTTTCGTACGTGCTTGTATACGGTAGCCTTGTATAGATGAATTGCCAGGCTCCCCACTTGTCCAGGACACGACCAAAGTCGCAGTCTGCAGTGCACACACTGGCTTGCCAGGTCTGCCTGGAGAACCTACAATCAATCAGTTAGTCAATCAGTTAATTTATCAGTTAATCAATCAATCAATTAATCCATTTGTCAATTGATTAACAAGTCAGTCAATCATGAAATGTTTGGCTAGCCAAAGAAACAAATAAATATCAGGCCAGTAAACCAACTGCTCAGACTATCAGTCAGGTAATTGTTTAACTTAACAACCAGCTCGCCAATACTATTTACCTTTTCGGGGAAACTACACAACTACTTCTTAAGCCAACCAGCCAGCTGTAGGTTTTTATGGCTGAGAAAGCAACACAAGGCACACTGTGCATCTTTGATGACAGATCACAACTTGTGCACCAGTCAGTCGTGGCAGTCAATAACGGGCCATAGCTTTAAAGCCGCGGCCAACTGTCAGTCAAATTGGACCCTGCACCAATTTGACCGGCACAATAGTAGCCACAAATTTGCCTCGCTAACTGGTCTTGCGAGGGTATTACTCAACTAATTCTTGCTTTGTGAAATCGAACGACACCAGGTCAGCCGACGAATCGGACAAAAATCACTCGTGTAAACCGGCTTTAACACGTACCTTTCTGTGGCCTCGTGGTGGTCATACTAGTCACCGCCTCGCCCCAGTCTATCTTGGTGCGCGCCTTCACACTGAATATGTGCGTGACATTCTCTGTCAGCTTTGTCACCAGTAGACTGTGGGTGTCACCCGAGACTGTCACCTGCACGCTGCGACTGATACCTGGAAATCATACAGTAGTGATGGACGGACAGACAACTATAGTAATCGGCTGGTAATAACCATGTTTTATAAAGTGCTGGTATCCACCTAGACGAGGCACTTTCGAAACTTGGGCGTTTTCTTTCACTCCAGTTTGCCATTGTCTTTCGGAAGAGACAGTAATGTCTGTGAGGGGAAGTATAAGATCCAACATTGGAAATAAAACAACCTGTTGTAAACTTACAGAGGTGGTGGTCGTAATCTATAAAAACACTTTCCCAGTTTAGCTGTAATCAGTTGTTTAGAGATTATTGTATTTACCAATTTAACTTATAATAAAGCAACTTGCTAACTGCCAGTCTGCTACGATTTGACATGTTGGCGAGACAGACATACCATTTTGAGTCTCATAGTATGACACAGTGTAGTTCTCTATGATACCGTTCGGCTTTGCAGGCACAGCCCAACTGACATTGAGAGAGGTCATTGACATGGCAGCGAACTGCAGCTCGCCCGGCGGACCTGGCACTGAAAGTTCAAAAGGGCAAAGGTTATTGAGGTATTATTTACTGAGTGTTACAATTTAATTTTTTTTATTATTAACAATGATTTATTCAAAGTAGCAACTATAATAAATAGCACGGATTTGTATTATCAAAGGAATTAAAAAAATTAACTAACAAATTTCCCATTTTCTAACCAACATGCTAACTAATAATCACCCAATCAAAAATTCTTAGTTTTGTTACGGCTAAGTTACAAAAGGACGACTTTCTATACAGAAGTGATATAAAAACAAAATAACATCTGGAGCTATAATCTTGCTCAAAGTGTACAGAATACATACTGAAGATGTCCTGCAGAAAAAAGCCACGCCACCTACCCCCTTCATTGGTGCGCGCCTCCAGTGGACGACTGATACTGGGTCCATCTCCCGCAGCGTTGAAGGCCAACAACGTCACTTGGTATTGAGTGTACATGCGTAGACTGGTCAGTGTCACCTGTGTGTCTGTCGCTGGCACCCTCCTCATGTCCGCTGACGTCGCTTTCTCTCCAGTCAACCAGTAGTAAACCTAACAAACAGGAGAAACATTTGAAGAAAAAAGTCAACATTAAAATTTAAATAAAAATCCACATTAATTTTTTTAAATCCACCCACAAAAACATGTTAACATGTTGTCTTAATTTTTTTTTCTTTAGGGTTGATGGTGTTTAAAGATCCCTCAATTTGATCTTTTCACTCGCCTCATTTTAGAATCAATTCACACAAAAATCAAAGTTACCCACAGTATCCACTATGGCACTGTAGCTCGCCTATGCAATTTTTTTTAGTTTTGGCAATTTTTCCAGTCAAAAAAGAAAGGAAAAATGGCTTTTTTAGAACACTGTTTCATTTACAATACATAATTTTCAAACTGTGCTTCCTCTTGCCACTTTATACCCCATGTATTAATCCCGAGACTCCTGATCTTCACTCCTGTACAGCAAGGAAGAGCACAGTAGTCATGTGACAGTCACATGTAAGCAGCATCAAACATGAGTTAACAAACCTTGTAACCAAGGAGATCACCATTTTGTAGGTCAGCAGTAGGTGGTTGCCAGGTTACAGAGATCTCTGTGGAATTAATTGATCCCACCTTTGCATTAATGGGTGGTCCCGTTGGTGCTGAAAGGTCAAATATCAGTGTTCTACTTATGGAAATATATTGATATTATACATATGTATACATATTTATTTAATTCCAATGAACATCTGAAGCATTTATCTGCAAAATGCATTATATCCAACGTGTGCATTTCGAGATAAATCATTATTTCTTTAGGCAATAGTGTGGCGTAACAAGTTTTTCCACAAAACACTGACCTCCAATACTATCAACTTGTTGGCAGCATAAAACTAGTCTTGATTCAATTTATGTGATTTTGACCTATACCATGTTTTGCGGATAAACGCTTCATATAATCAATATAATTACATACCTTTAAACTATGTTACACTGCTAGATTTTTTTTCTATTTTACATATGAACAGAGGCAAACTATAATGAAATCAGTAAACATTAGAACAGTAACAACAACATTAAAGAAATGTAATTCAAATCATGGAATGCAATAAAATACATATTTATAATACGAGTTATAACTTTCTACATTTCTACCTCTAGTGCTAGTTGTGTTAGTATTAGTTATAACTTTCTACATTTCTACCTCTAGTGCTAGTTGTGTTAGTATTAGTTATAACTTTCTACATTTCTACCTCTAGTACTAGTTGTGTTAGTATTAGTTATACCTTTCTACGTTTCTACCTCTAGTATTAGATGTGTTAGTAGCAGTAGCAAAACTGAATTGTTCAAAGTCTGAGCAACACGACAGAGAGAAGGCAGAGACGAAGCTATGACGTGGAATAAATTGTTTTTACCTTGCCATTTTTTGTCATAATAGTTTCTTGTTTCCAATGAAATTGTACAAAAGTCAGCATGACTCTATTACATTCATAATGTAAAAATAACAATTACCATTCAAAGTCTGAGTGTAGTTATATGTAGCTATATGTACCTACTTTTTCTGTGGTTAGATAGGCACCTTCTGAAAGTTACGTACACATAGTGAAAACTAAGTTTTATATTGTGTCAAAATTGATTCAAACTGTACAATACCATAACCAATCTGCAAGTTCACATGAACAAGCCTGATATGATTTGAAATTAAACCATTACATTTTCATCATGATAAGGAATTTAGACATCTAAACCTCAAATCAAAACCATTCAAAACAAAAAAACACTCAAAAGACCATAAAGTTAAAAATATTAAACAACCGTCAAAACTTGCCAAATTTGTAAAATGTTTAATGTCATTTTCCATTTTCGTAATTATAATTGGTCTTGTTATATCAAATAACTGTGTACGAATTGTGCAATTAGCATACACTGTGTTTATGTTATCATGTGCAACATGTTATACTGGGCACATTTCACTTTTGAAAAGTTTGACTAAGTTTCTTATACCTCGAAATGACATTTGTCATTTGCCTGACAATCTTACCCGCAATTCCTATATAGACGTCAACCGGCCGACTAAACGGCCCGTACCCATTGTTACTGAACATCGCCACCTTGACTTCATACGTGACGCCAACGCGCAGGTTAGTAAGCATTGCTTGTGAAAGTGGATATGGGACAGTGACATGGCGACACGCGTCACCAGCAGCGACATCGACCATGTGAACGTCGCAGCGCCACACAGCATATCCAATAGGGTCACCATTCCATGAGACAGGCGCAGGGTTCTACATGTTAGAGAGAAGCACATTCATAGCAGAGTTGCTATCGCTAATACCAAGATCTAGCCCAGTCGAAGAAAATCCACTGTCATTTGCCTGTAGATTTCACTTTTCTCAGTAGCAGGACCACAAAGAAGACACATGTCACACAATGGGCATAATGCTGATATAATTTTTACGTCTGCATTGGAGAAGTGTCAAAGTTACTTAAATATTTCAGAAGAAAACGTACTAGTGCAAAATCTTTATACGTAGTGAATACTTGTGAGATCTTTGATAGTGTATTTAATTTAACAAAGTTGCATTTGTTCTGATAAAGTGCTGCAGATTTTTTTTTTTCATAAATAAAATTCCACAGCATATATATAATATGAATCTGTGTATATGTGCATGCATGTGACGCACATGCATATGAAGTAGATATAAAAAAACTGCCAAAATGAGACATGTGAAATCTGCAGGCGGCAAATATATAGGAATTGACAGTGAGTGACATCATCAACCTGAAGCCAAGCAAGGTTAGTAAGTCCCTGTCACATGACTATACTCACGGCATCAACAACACAGCTCTCTTTCTCAAAGTTACATCTATGGTTCTTTCTAAACATACAAATAATTTACAACTCCCTCAACTCCCTCAACTCCCTCCCCAGTATTGATGTACCCAATCGCAAAATAAACCCTTGTGCAGTACTTTTGACTGTTACCCCTGGCCGACATCGCAAGAGAAACAGCTTCAGTGTTGTTGATGGGAATATACTCACTCCTGAGCAGAGTATTTCTGGCAGATCCAACGTGTCATCAGGTGAAGGCCTTATATGGAATGATTGAGCCAGGGTGTGTGCGACTTTGCGCTCATCAGATTCTTTGTAAAACTTTTATGGCCAATACTTCAACAATTTAAGACCTTTTTTAGTGACAAATTCTACACAAAATAACAACGAAATAGCATTCAAACACCTAGAAGCCAGATGTTTATTTGGTAATCAAACTGTATCATTTGATTAAAGAAGCTTATCACTCGGCAATAGTCTAGGGCCTAGTTTGGTGAAATTAAATTTAAGACCTTTTTTATCCAATTGAAAACTTTTTAAGACACACACACCCTGTTGAACTTCTGACCAGGATGACAAATGGACCCACCCACTATCCATGCACACCACAAATCATCTGACAAGGCAGAACCTTCATTCAGTGCCACCTTACTAACACGACCAGGTAATCCACAGAGAGGCCTTAAGGTGTTACAACAAAGGTTCCACCTTGACAACCGTACGGTAAAGCATTGACATTACAAGCACACCAGTATTTGTATCAATTAATGTACCACGCGGAGACAGCTTAGATCAGGTAATCAATATATGGAACTTGTTTACTAGATCAGGTAATCAATATATGGAACTTGTTTACTAGATCAGGTAATCAATATATGGAACTTGTTTATTCCAGTTATGCCTCATTAGAGGGTACACAAGGGAATGATCATACAATGGATTTGATTGTAATGTGAGAGAATAGGACTTTAAATGTGTTTTATAGTGGTCTGATCTTAATAGGCAATTGATCATAAGATTAGAGTTCAGCTTAACAGGTGGTATTAATATGATACTGTTCTTAAGATAAATTGGTTCAATTGTCTTAACACAGAATGGTACCAACAAAGGGTTCCACTCAGTGTGCCTAATATCAAGGCTTTACAGCATATTCACACCACAGCCTAAAAGTGACTATGATCCCAGCACCCCTTAGGGGTAGCATCATACCAATCTCAAGGTAGACCATGGTCGCAGCACTCCAGCCACTGTTGCCAAACATATTGAAAGCACGGATGCGGAACTCGTAAGTATGGAAGAGTTCAAGGTCGTCAACGAGCAGCGACTGAATGACGGGGTCAAACAGTTTCTTTAACTGCCAGTCGGACTGCGAGCTCACACGATATTCCACCTTGTAACCCATCAGCTTCCCGTTCCAACTGGTCTCAACTGGCGGCTATGATTCATTAACATGGGTGGGTAAACATTCAATAATTCTTGATTCCAGGGCTAGCCTGCAGAGCTTCAGGCGTTAAAGACAACAAGATATCTTATATTTCAACAATAAAAATCTTATATTTTAACTAAACAGCTTATAATAAGACAACAGAATCTCTTATATTTCGACAGCAAAATATTTTATATTTCAACAACAAAATATGTTTTATTTCAACAAGAAAACCTTATATTTCGAAAAGAAAATACCGATCTTTCAACAGGAAAATATCTTATATATAAATAAGAAAATATCTTATATTTTGAAAAAAAACTACAAAAATCTTATATTTAAAAAATTACAACAGAATATTTTATAATCGGACAACAAAATATGCTTATTTCAACAACAAAATACTTTTATCTAAAAATATCATGCCTGTTTCAATCTTGTATCTCGACAACAAAATATCTTATATTTCAACAACTAAATATCTTTTATCTAATAATATCATACCTGTTTCAATCAGCCTCTACAGCAAGAAATATATTTTCCATAGACACTCACCTCCCACGTGACCAACACTGAAGTGCGGGTTTTTGGCGTAACTTGTAGGTTCCTCGGCGGACTATCTGGGGCTAGCGAGAAAACAGAAAGCATTTCTTTTTAAGAGTCACTTCTAGGTAAAAAAACACTCTTTATCATTTGGCGTATTTCCTAATTCACGTTTATACGTCAATGTGAGATACAGCTTTACTGACCACATAAAATTATCGTTTCTGACAACTAAGTCCTCAGAAGTCAAATAAAATAAATCAACAAATCCTTAAAAGTCAAATACGATAAATCAACAAATCGCTATTATAAAAAAAATTTAACCTCTCTTTCTTCCACATAACCACTAGATGGGGATTAATCGGAATGAAATACAATTGCCACAGCCAGCAAAAAAATCAGTACGTCCGGTAGTCAGCCCTTCAGATACAAATTGCCTTCAGGACTGGATTTGTAATTTCACCAGATGAAACCAATACGTACCAGCTTGTTCAGTTGTTATTTTTTTCGACGGCAAACTAAATGCACTGGTGCCAATATCATTGGATGCTGCTATTCGGAATCTGTACTTTGTGTTGGGTTTCAAGCTGAAACACAATCAGCATAACTTAAAATCCTGCTTGTTGCAACAAATGCTTACCGAGAATATTACCTGTACATTCGATTAATTCTGATGTATAGTCTACATTCCAAAATCTTATTCCAAACATCTGTAATTCAACCAGAATCGTCATCATTTCAGTTTCCTATTAACCCATTAGACCCCACGCGTCCGAAAGCGTCCGACCTTGTTTTCCCCACGGCGCCCGAAAGCGTCCGCTGGGGAAAAAGGCTGTGGAGGTGGCGTCATCGGGTGGATTGATATGAAACTAAAACTAGCGGAATTCTACATATCTTAGCTATGAATTGTGGGTAAAATTAACATATGGTCGTATTGAAAGTTTCGAAGATAATCGCATTTTAAGTCGAGCACTGGTGGGCTTTAAAAATGGCCGTTTCTCGTAGAACAGATACGTTCATTGCAGATGAAGTTTGCGCGATTTTAGAGATGAATCTTCGGAAGAAAGTGCTTCTGAGATGGATGTGGAGGTAAGATTTATATGTGGCTCGATCTTTGACTGAGTGAGCGATAAATTGAAGATGGCGTCGGTTGGTTTTCTTCGTCCAAGAGTAGCCTGGTCACTGTCTTATTCAACTTGTCGACTGTTTCAACGCTGACATTGTGTGTTTTGTGCCATTTACTCGGCTTAGATTACATTGTTAGTTGTGCATGTTGTTATATAATGAATTATAAAGCAAATGAGTAAATAAAACAGAAAAATCTGGCCCGACGAGCATGTAAACAGTCAAGCCCGGCCCCTGGAATCTGGATGGGCGGTGCCTGGATGGGTGGTGTTGTTGCTTTGCCTTTGGACATTGTTGACAATTTTATTATAATGACGGTGTCAGTGGTCTTTGTAATTAATTATATTTATCTATATTTCAGATATTAGTCAATTTAAAAAAAAAGTCTTGTAATTATTGGCTGCTTGTAAAAATGATAATTTTACATTGTTGTAATGGATATGACATGTGACAAATGCATACAAAATTTTATTCTTATTCTGTTTTCATTACTGTAGCTGTTTGTTTGTTTCAGGTGGCAAGTAATAGTAGTGATGACATCCCTGATGAGAACTCCAACAACTCATTGTCATAAAAAATGAGCTTATCAGTTGTGTTGCAAAAACGGAGTGAAACGGCCATCTGGACGTGCAATTGAGACATGCTTTGGATGTCTGACATGCAATGTGCATTTGTGCAAAATTGGATTCTTTGTGCAGTATCATGCGTAGGAAGAACATTTCCTTGTGTGGAGCCAGCAGTTGGTGATGTTATTGTAATAAAATGTGACTATCATGTCAAACTTCACTCAATATTTGTTTAAAAAAATTATTTCCGAAGTTTCACACCTCAGAATGACAACATATAACAGGCTTATATACACCACAGTTACACCATTGCATAGATAATTCAATTTGCTTCAAAATAAACATAACTTGCAATTATAAGATATCAATACTTTTGAAACTACAGCTTAAAAACTACAAGCATCCATAATTTTCAAAATCTGCCTCAGTTGCCCGGGGAAAAGCAGCACACGCATAATTCAATGTGCGGGGTCTAAAGGGTTAAACGGTAAGAGGTATGTTTTTATATAGTTTGGTAACTTTGCTCAGCGATTCACACTTCACCCCTGCTAGACCCATTCCTTCCAACACCATCTCAACTGCTCCAAGAAGCATTCAGTCACTTTGCAATTACCACACAAAAGCTATTTACTCAAGTAATTCCACCACTACAGCCAGGTACTCATTTATACAGCTGAGTGAACAACAGGGTGACCATACAAACATCCATACAACTTATTTCCTTATTTTTACTTCAAATAACAAATTCTTTGGTACACATTTGCATCACGATGCATGATCACTGTAGAACATTTCAGAGGGATATCTGTAATATCGTTGATTTGGTCGCGGCGTGAGCACATGTTCCAGGTGTTAGCCCCAGCGCTGCAAACACACGTGAATTCAATGTGCAAAATTTGAAAACGACCCATTCGACTGCACTGATTAAAAAAATTTTATAACACATTTGTTTTGAGATCATCTATGGATTATGGCCTTAGATAGCCCCAAGTCTTTCATTGACAAATCAGATGAATGTATCAGATTCACGTGTGTCTGCAGTGCTGAGGCTGATTTCGGAGCATAGGCTCAAACCTCCAAAAAAAAATCATGTATGTATCTTCTAAACTTTCCACATTGAAGCATCTGCAATTTGAAATAAAATAACAAAGTCACATTAAGTTATATGGATACTGTTTTTTGTGGCCACCCTGTAGAGAAGCAGAAAGTTACCGTTGCCACTTACTCTGACACTGTGAATGAACGGGTGCCATGAGGAATGTAGTCGGGCAGCGAGACAAATACACCTTCGTCTTTCTCCTTCGTCTTTTGTATTGTGAAGTTCCTGATTGGTCCGTAGCCATCCCCCCCTGGACGCCATGCTATCGTCACCCAGCGGTCACCAATCTGGGATGTTTCTGGCTGCGTTGGAGGATCTGGTGGGCCTGTGGGTTATAAACACAATCTCCATACCTAGATTACAATATTTTTATGCAACATTTTCATAGTACTTAAAACAGTTATGAGTACGTTATTTACTGCACTTCTAGTAAACACAAAAAAGCTGTAACATAATTATGTGATCATGTTTAAAAGACGATACTGGAGGCAGGCACAAAAAGCGGAGGCAACCTGTGACAAAGATGGCAGAAGAACATTACAAATGTCTTTGGAACGGTGACAGTGGCTGGAGAAAGACATCGGTGTCGCAAAAAGATTTGGGCAATGACGTTATGAACAGGACATGCAAATTGAAGAGAATCATGCTTATAGATGTAGTAAATGACTCACGTCTGTTGACAATTGTGTAGACCTCGGCTGTGGCCGCCACGCCCCAGCCAAGATCTGTAGAAGCCGTCACGCTGAACACGTAGTAGGTCGTCCGACTGAGACTAGTCACTTCAAACTCTCGCCTTGTTGGCCCAAGCTTGTCGTCGACGATCGCAAAGCTTGGTGGGGCTGACTTCTGTCGGTACGATACCCGATAGCCGGTGATGATTCCATTTGGTTTGGCTGGAGGGCTCCAGATGATGCGGGCCGTCGAGTGGGTGACCTCGGGGAAGGAGACGCGGGAAGGTGGTCCGGGAACTGGGAAATAGATTCATAAATTGTACCACTCTTAGTATGTATTTCTGTGTAGAAACATTTATCTGGGTTTCTACTGAAGCCGTATTGGGTATATATATATATATATATATATATATATATATATATAAATATGCATCTGGTATGCGCATACACATAAATATGTATTTAGCATGCACACACGCATGCATGCACTATTTTAATGTAATACTCCCTCTAATGAGCAGACACCTCTAATGTACAGACACTATTTCTTCTTGGTGGTTTCCATTGAAGACAGGAACCAATATATACACAGACATTTCATGACTTGAGGAAACACTAAGGGGTATTAACTTCGGTTTCTTTGCCTCCAAGAGCAGCAAAGTAGACACAATTAAGTCTATCTTGGCAAAGATACAAAATTATGAATCAATATTAAATGCCTTCCTCAATTCAATTTGTTTTGCTTGTCTTGCATCATTTCATGAAAAAATCTACTATCAAAAAATAAGTTTGTTACCTGTCAGAATACTTGAATACAGAGCTTCTGACATGTAAGAAACTTATTTTTCAATATGAATATAACGGAATAAGGAACCAATTTACACTGTGATATATCTACTATTCACTATCATATGCTAGCTCTTTGTACAAATGTGTCATATATTTTTGATAATCGGACAAACTATACAATCATTTTTGACCAGATCCAGTCGAACTTTATTGACAAAAGTGGTCCGATTCTATATACTATAAACATATGCTTAGGTAAAGAGTGTGAGAGAGAGGGGGACAGATTAGGGCTCCCTCCCTGTAAGGGATGGAGGGCGAAGAAAAGAAGGAGAAATTACAATAACTACCAGAGCAACTATCCCACCTTCTGTTGTCAACTACTTACCGTCTTCGTGCGTCCTCACCAGTAGAGGGGGCACACTGAGCACCCCGTCCCCGATGCGGGTGTAGGCCAACATCTGAATCTGGTAGTGCACATACTTGCGTAGTCCCATCAACAGGGCTGTCCGTGCCACGCTAGAGTTCACGACCTTCTCAACCGCCCCCAACTTCACCTCCACAGATTGGTACACCACCTAGTGACAACCAAATCAACCAACTTCAACAATTTCCAATTTCAGCGAGAGTAAAGTAACAATCTAAGTGTGCACTTCCACCATACTGGGAAACAAAGAGGCACAGTAGTGTAGAGGTTAGCACATCCACTTTACATGACAGAGTTCTGAATTCTAGACCCAGACCGGGCATGGGTATGTTTAGTGTAAAAACCTGGCTCTCAACATCGGGGACTGTGTATCCCTCGTGACTCGGATGATCACGTTAATGTTGGTCTCGTCTTATTTAATTAGGGACGTAAAAGAACCATTGAGGAAGACATGCACCCTGGCAGTGACCATCCTGAATGCCAGCATAAAAAAGGTTAATGTTCTGTAAAAGACTGACTACTTGAATGAACGAGACCTCGAAACAATTGTAGTAACCACAACATACAGACTAGTTAGCTAATAGAATGTTTCCGAGTGCTGGAATCAACAAGAAAAAAAGAAGTGTCACTGTTACTTACACAACAGCAACACCATTGGAGCAGCCACTGCCACAAACATTTTTACTTGGTTGAGAATCATTATAATTTAATCCAGTAGGTCTTTCTGTCCACATTGTTCGAGTCACATTTAAAACTAAAACATTTCAATGTTTTGTAAGTTATGGTGTCCCTCTTCAAATCTCTTCATAACATGAACCTTATTCTACTTCTAGTCAACAGTGTTCGACTACTACAGAATACACTACGCTAAGCGCATTCAAGATGGGCTTTCCATGGCAGAAATTCAACATACACAAAACATCTACCGAACATCACTTGCTCAAGATTTGTATGCCATGACGCTGGGTACTCAGTCTACCTTACCTTATACCCCTTGATCTCCCCATTCTGGTCGGACAGACGCACGTCCTCCCAGTTAATCCTGATAGTGGTTGAATTGAGGGCCAGAGCACTCACATTGCCTGGGCCAGCACTTGGCACTGAAAACACACAACTTACACTTCAAATCCTCCTTACTGCAAATATCACACTGCTACAAAACAAATATCACACTGCTGCAATCAAATATCACACCGCTGCAATCAAATATCACACTGCTGTAATCAAATGTCACACTGCTGCAATCAAATATCACACTGCCGCAATCAAATATCACACAGCTGCAACCAAATATCACACTGCTGCAATCAAGTATCACACTGCTGCAATCAAATATCACACTGCTGCAATCAAGTATCACACTGCTGCAATCAAATATCACACCACTGCAATCAAACCACTCTGCTGCAAACAAATATCACACAGAACAGTATCAATTCAGTCCTTACACAAAGTGCTTCATTTCCACCCTGCATTTATCAACACACGACCACATAATGGGGAAAAGTAACCAGAAAGAAATAAGAAGAAAACTATACATTTGCACATATTTTTACACAACAATGAAAAATACATACATTGTACGGCACAAACATCAAAAGTAGAAACATCAACAAAGAACGGACACAACCTCTCCAAAGTTTCCACACATCTTTGTAACACGTTTATTTTATCAACCATGTGGGACGCAGCAGTTCAGAGGTCAGGCTACAGGACGGTCAGTCAAGATGACCGGAGTTCAAGTCTTCCATGCTCTGTAGTCAAGCTGCAGGACTGTCAATCAAGATGGCCGGTTTCAAGTCTACCATGCTCAGTGATCAGGCTGCAGGACAGTCAATCAAGATTACCGGGGTTCAAGTCTACCATGCTCAGTGGTCAGGCTGCAGGACGGTCAATCAAGATGACTGGGGTTCAAGTCTACCATACTCAGTGGTCAGGCTGCAAGACCGTCAATCAAGATGACCGGGGTTCAAGTCTACCATGCTCAGTGGTCAGGCTGCAAGACAGTCAATCAAGATGACCGGGGTTCAAGTCTACCATGCTCAGTGGTCAGGCTGCAGGACAGTCAATCAAGATGACCGGGGTTCAAGTCTACCATGCTCAGCGGTCAGGCTGCAGGACAGTCAATCAAGATGACCGGGGTTCAAGTCTACCATGCTCAGCGGTCAGGCTGCAGGACAGTCAATCAAGATGACCGGGGTTCAAGTCTACCATGCTCAGTGGTCAGGCTGCAGGACGGTCAATCAAGATGACCGGGGTTCAAGTCTACCATGCTCGGTGGTCAGGCTGCAGGACGGTCAACCAAGATTACCAGGGTTCAAGTCTACCATGCTCAGTGGTCAAGTTGCAGGACTGTCAATCAAGATGACCAGGGTTCAAGTCTACCATGCTCAGTGGTCAGGTTGCAGGACTGTCAATCAAGATGACCGGGGTTCAAGTCTACCATGCTCAGTGGTCAGGCTGCAGGACGGTCAACCAAGATTACCGGGGTTCAAGTCTACCATGCTCAGTGGTCAGGTTGCAGGACTGTCAATCAAGCTGACCAGGGTTCAAGTCTACCATGCTCAGTGGTCAGGTTGCAGGACTGTCAATCAAGATGACCAGGGTTCAAGTCTACCATGATACTGTTTCAAAGCTTAGGCACCTTTGTTTAATTCTGTCTGTGTCTTTTGGAAGAGACACTAAAAGTCACTAGTCACTTCTACCTGTAAAATGATCCCACACAGGGGGTAAGTACATAACCTGCTGTGGACTCGCAACCACACGAGTCAAGGCAGAAGTGTCCATGATGCAGCGTAGTCAACTCTACCAAGTGCCTTGCATGAGGATATGACTAAATGAATGAATTTTATCAACTAATAACGCATATATTTCCACGTCACTGTTCACCACGTCACTGTTCACCAATTAGTAATGAAGCACTATGGGAAAGAACAGATCAAGAACCAGTTGAACATCAAATTAGGAGGAAGTGGAGCGGGATAGGCCATACTCTCTGGAAGTGGAGCTGGATAGGCCATACTCTCAGGAAGCCAACATAACCCATTACAAGACAGGCATTGACATGGAACCCACAGGGCAAATGGAAAACTTAAATGGAAATGTATTCAAATGGAAATGCAAGCCCAAAATCTTGTCCAATATAAAGGAGTTGTTACTGGCCTTTGCTCTTCCATGGAGTGAAAAGGCTCTAAGTAAGGCAAGTAAGTACTGACCTGACTCGCGAGTGCGATCAGTGATTATAGCACTGTAGGAACTGATGCCGACTTTGTTGTATGCTGCGACACGTACATCGTATCGCGTCCACTCCTCCAAGGCTGTCAGTGTGTAACTGTTTGCGTTTTCGTCGCGCACTGTTATGGTTCTCCAGTCACTACCGACTATGTAAGGGCGATACTGCAGACGATACTCACGCCCCTCACCATACCAGCGTTCCTTCAGCAGGGGCTACAACAGGGAGCAACATGCATATTTATCAGATAGGGAGCAGCGTGTCTACTTATTATGAGTGGCTCAGACAGGGAGCAGTAATTGATTAGTCATAAAGTTGCTTTCTCACAAAATCAACATCCCTGATATAATTAGAGCCAAACTTTGTTTTATGGTCACCTCGCCATTATGGTCATCCTGGAACAGTCCCAAATTATTTCCATTAGAGTGAGGTATCAAATCAAATCAAATCAGTTCTTTATTTCCAAATGAAAATAGAACTTTGCAACATATACACATACTCATCAAATGTCTGTAATTCAAATGGATAGGACATTTAGTCCCACTAACCACTCATCTCACTATTCAGGTCACTTTGGCCCAGTCCCGAGGGTGGCCTTTATAGTGAAGTCCCACTTTCTGTACAGTATATACAAAGTGGGCAATTTAAGTAGAATACTACAATAATCCACTAGAGGGGGCGACCGACAATTAAGAGTCCATTTTTACTTAATTAACTGAATTGTAGAAAATATCAACTGCAGATTTGTGAAATAACGATAAAATCCACCTTACCATTTGTAACAATGGTCAAAATGTATGTATTAGTATTACCTTTAGTAAATGTATGTATTAGTATTACCTTCAATTTTTTTTAGACTTTTTTTAGGATTTGTATTTATATTTTGTGCACGTTTTTTTAGTTACAATTTCCACGTGCCACAAACTATTTTGATACACACTCCTAAAGATGAATGCAATAATAAATGCCAATATAAAAAATGAGATATTATGGTCACAAATCAAGTGTTCATGCACTCATGGCTCTGGGATAATAAATAAATCAGACATTTAAAATGTGCTAACAATGGCACTAGCAATGTTAAATAAAAAAATTTTAAATGTTAAATAAATAAATAAAAGGTACATTGTCATTATGAAGTCATTGGTGCTATATCTACAATAATGTTATAAAGGCAGCATGAGGAGGTTTTAAAGACATTTTTTATGATGACGCAATAACTTGCGCATGCCAACTTCTGAGCCTTTACTTACCGTCCATCCAACATAGAGGGCTGTCTCGTTGACAGCCCTCACTGTGATGTCATCTGGTGGGCCTGCAGGGGGCGCCTGCATCGTCTGGAACAAGAGCGTTGGTTCGCTGGGTTTGCTGCGCCCAGCAATGTTCTCAGCGATCATACGCAACTGATAGTTGGTATATGGCACAAGACTGCTGACTGACAATGATGTGATGTCTGTCTCTGATGTCTCGGTCAGCTCTACCCACTGACCGTTCTGGCCTTTCTGCGACTCTATGATCCACCGAATGATGCGGGCGTGACCGTCCGCCCCAGGGGTGAATTGTAGCAACACTGAGGTGCTCTGGGTATTGGTGATGGCGAGCCTATAGGGCGGATCAGGAGGCACTGAAACATAGAGGATTCTTACATCTGTGCTAGTTAAAATTTAACCAAACAAAACTACTAAACCGTAAATATAACAAGCCCGGTAAATACAACTGATTCAAAAGAATGTTATTAACCAAACTCTGTCACAGTTATGAATGAATGTATATTATCAAACGTGGAATTTTCATTAAAAAAATATGGTGTTTTAATTGGCATCTATACGTGATGTTACGGTAATACTGGAAGAAGAGACAGCCACATGCGTCACATTGATGGCGGCCATGTTTACAGTTTGTTTGATAAAAACAAAACTTTTGCTTGTGATCATCACAAGTTGTCAAGGTTTTCGGACCATACTGACTGGAGCTGTTCTATATTGCATCATCTGGGATGAAAAATAATAATGAATTCAATGGACCATAAATGAATGTGAACAGAGCCGAGATTGTTCCAACTCAGCTTTTGTTGATTTTCATGACAGCTGCTGGCTAGGTAACTGAAGCAGACTAAACAAAGTGATTCAGAGCTATATTGTAATATTGTAACGTGCAAACATTGCAACTACTCCAAGAAATGTGCACTGTGTTTACATTGACCATTGGTTTTTTTAATTTTCGCAAAAAGCCAAAAAGTCCTATGCTCACTTCGCCTATCAAATATGTCTACACCAACTGCACTATTTGCCGTGAGTACCTGGTGGTACACCCGTGACAACATCTTTTGTCAGCGCAGGTCCTCGTCCCATGGCGGTCAAGGCTACAATCTCGACCATGTATGTTGTTGTAGCGGTCAGTCCAGTAACTGTGTAGTTGAGAGTGGACACGGACTTGGTCACCTTCGTGATCAGCTGGCCTTTCTTCATGTAGCTTAGCTCGTAACCTAGGCACCATGACACGATTTGTCAAGATTATTGTGAAATATATTGTTATTATTTCTGATAGGTGGTAGCGATATTTTTGATAGTGATAGGTGCTAAATTCTATATTTTACATGCACAGCACAACATGCGGACTTGTTGAAACTGAGTAAACTTTGGGCAGATGGATGGACATTCGCTACAGTTAAGAGCTGCAAGCCAAGTCTAACATAGTCACAACTTAATATGTCTCACTTGCTGATAATATATATATATATATATATATATATATATATCATGATCTGCATCGGGTTCTGGTATCCAGTATAGGAATGTTGGTGTCCAGTATAGTGATCAGGTGTGTGTCCATTACAACTAGGTGTCCATTAAGGTGAGCTATCTGTTACGGTTAGAGTCAGGTGTCCACTGTGGTAATTTTATAATCAAGTTTCCTTAATGGTCAATATCTGTGGTCTGTGGTCTGACAAAGACGTGTACATTATGACCAGATGTCAACAACGGCAGGCATTACCAGAGTTGTAGATGTAACGTCAACTTATCTCAGCAGTTCATCCGTGATTCAAGTGAGAATAGTAACTCACCACGAAGTATTCCATTAATTCTGGCGGGAGGCGTCCACAGAGCAATAAATGTTTTATCTATAACGTCTTCAAATCGCAGACTTCCAACTTGTTCGGGGACTGGAACAAAAAGTACTCTATATCATAACTTCGGCATCCTATTGTTGAGGTAGCAGGCCAACTAGGGACAGTGAGCTGTGAGCCTGCTAGAATACAATGCCACTTTAAACATGAAATATTTTAAGAAATACAAACAGAAACAATACCAACATGATGTAGCACTTTTTATAAAAGCTTTATCCAGTCTGCAATATTAAGACATAAAAAATTTGCCTTTCCAAACATTGGCACTGAATAATTATATAATCACATTACATTTTTGGACTGGATGCGAATATGTAACAGTTTTCACTTACCATCTTCCAAGGTTCTACTTTCCACAACTTCTGTCTTCGGTCCGTTCCCCTGTGATGTGAAGCATAGCACTGTGATACTATAGAGTGTATACTTAGCCAGTCCCGCAAGGTATGCCGTCTGTAGCCCCAACATGTTAGACAAGTTCGACGGAACAGTCAAGCTCACTTTTGAATCAGCCACGCCTGGTCGCACTGCCTCGATTTTGTAACCCTGATTGATACCGTTGATAAACCCCGGTTTTGGGGGCTTCCAGTTCAATTTAATGGCTGTTGAATTGACAGGGGTGAGGGTAAGATCAGTGGGAGCAGCTTCTGGTCTACCCTCCCTTGTACGGACAGCTTCATAGTTACTGTACACCCCGATGCCTTTGGCGTTGTAAGCGGCGACTGCCACCTCGTATTCCTGGAAGATTATAAGGTCATCGAGCCGGAAACTTGTGACAAGATAATTGGTGACGTTCACATAGGAGAGGGTGTTGTCTTGGTAACCGGACAGTTTGTAGCGGATCATGTAGCCGAGGAGGGCGCCGTTCCAGTCGTCCTCGAGCGGAGGCTTCCACTGGATGATGACAGAGCTGGCCGTGTCGAGACGTGGACTTGCCACCACCTCAAGCGGAGGTCCACTCGGTGCTGCAACATCAAGTTGTTGTCTTAACTGAAATGCACATTTTAACTTTCCCAAAAAGTGTCTCACTGAATGTGGGCAACGTGGGTAGGTAAACGTCGTTGTCGGCAGCAATTTCTGTTCAACACCAACAAATGCGTCGAATCACACACAACATTATAATAATAAAACTGCAATAGTGCCCAAATCCTCAGGAACCCGAGCCCGTAGGCAAACCAGAACAGCTAAGCAAGATATCATTAACAGTGACGCACAAAAGTCATCATCAGAACGAAGGACCGCTGAGGATAGTTTCAGATGATTTTAAGGTGATGGGGAGTTCATTCCAGTGTTTAGGTGCAGCTACAGAGAAAGCGTGCTTGCACAGTTTATGCTTAGTGTTAGGGACAAAACGTTGTAGATGATCTGATATTAAACGTATCCAGATAATCTGAGCGACTTAGGGATATTTGAGACACACCAAATATTATCATGTACTTCTGACTTACGTTGTTGCGGGAGAGTGACCACTGAGCTGGCCCCGCTGGCTGGACCTTGACCGACATCGTTGACCGCACTGACCCGGAACTGGTACCTCTGGGCCGGCCGCAGTCCGGTCACTGTGTACAGTCTTGAGTCCTTGGACACAGAGGCTGAGGCTGTTCTCCAGCCCTCCTCCGGCCGCAGGGTCACACCTACAAGAACACAGCACATGTACACGCATGTACAACTGTCAGATTTAACCAGATTGAGCAAAACATAACAAGACTTAACAAGATTGCCATTGGCTTATTGAGAGACCAACGTTATTGTTCATCTTTGAATAACACACCCTTCCAAGATATTTGTCAATTTTGTTATTTTAAACATATTCACCTTGCTAGATTACAAATGTCTACTGGATTATTTGAAGCATTTTTATTGACTTAACCAAGAAATCCACTGAATACAGAAGGCTCCCATCCTGTATTCATGCACCTCAGAACATAATTTTTATACCAAATATACAGTGCTTTACAGATGAAAGTTATTATATTATTATTAGTTATTATTAAACCGACGCAATATGACGAGACGACACTCGTACTGACCAGGGGACAGTTGCCTGTACTGGACGACGAAGCGACTGATGGGGCTCTTGCCGTCATAGCCTGGTTGCCATGCTACGATGACGGCTCTGTTGGAATCTGTGCTCAGCTCCACCGACGTCACACTCGGGGAGTAGGGCAGCTCTACAACACATGATACAACACACTTTAACAGACATGTAATCGAGATGCTCATCCACAAAACGCATTAAATGCCAAACTCACATAAACGTAGTTAAGAGTGGTGTTGTACTGCCATCAAGTCGACAGTGGCTGTACACAATTATATACTATGCTCTGTTGTTAGTACTTCCTATATTGTTAGTGGTGTTGTACTGCCATCAAGTTGACAGTGGCTGTACACGATTATATACTATGCTCTGTTGTTAGTACTTCCTATATTGTTAGTGGTGTTGTACTGCCATCAAGTTGACAGTGGCTGTACACGATTATATACTATGCTCTGTTGTTAGTACTTCCTATATTGTTAGTGGTGTTGTACTGCCATCAAGTTGACAGTGGCTGTACACGATTATATACTATACTCTGCTGTTAGTACTTCCTATATTGTTAGTGGTGTTGTACTGCCATCAAGTTGACAGTGGTTGTACACGATTATATACTATGCTCTGTTGTTAGTACTTCCTATATTGTTAGTGGTGTTGTACTGCCATCAAGTTGACAGTGGTTGTACACGATTATATACTATGCTCTGTCGTTAGTACATCCTATATTGTTAGTGGTGTTGTACTGCCATCAAGTTGACAGTGGTTGTACACGATTATATAGTATGCTCTGTCGTTAGTACATCCTATATCGTTAGTATTTCTTAGCTTTGTATGGTTGCATTTACAGAAGTTACACTTTATTTGCAATCTACTGTAAACACCACTCTAAATAAGAAAATTAATGGATAATGGAGGATTGTATGATAGAGTTCTCCTAGGTATTAGCACTGACCTCCCTGGATCATTCAACTTCTTTGAAATTGTTATGTAACTTCACCTGTATGTGTGATTGATCACAAACTTCTCTCTTGTACAATGTCCACCCACCTATGATCTCTATCGCTGCACTGGCTGAATCGTTGCCACCGACAGACGTCACCTGACATCTATAGGTGCCAACATCTTGGTTACGCACAGATGTTATCCTCAGACTTCCGTCCATATTCATCTGCCGTCTTCTGTCGCTCGCACTGATTGTGCGGTTGTTGTGGTACCACACCCAGGTGACGGTGACTGATGCATCATGGCTTACTTGACACTGTAGTGTCTTTGTCGAGCCTTTGATGACAGACGCGTCCTTTGGCGGCATCGTTATGGTGGTCCGCACTGTGGACAAATTCCAGTGATGGATTAGTTATTACTTTCATTGACAACACAGTTAGTTGATAGTAATACAACATGCTTGATAAAGATCTATATAGATACAACTATTGTAATGAAACCGTTGCTATGGACTCATGAACATTTTTATTTAACTTGTAGTATCACATTTTTATTTATTTATTTTCAATATGACATGATGACTGAATGATACATTGACCGAATGATGTGACACCCAAATGACACAATAACTGAATGATGCAACGACCGAACGGTGTGACAACCGAATGACACGATGACCAAACGACTGATGACCGAATGACGTGACGAGATGGCAGAATGACTCGACGACTGAGCAACACAATAACCAAATGACGACCGAATGATGTGACAACCGAATGAGTAGGCAACCAAATGACATGACACCCAAATGACAAGACAACTGAAACAACGCCCGAATGATGTGACGACTGAATGACGTGGCAACCAGGGCATCACGTTTGAGGCGAGCAATCACTTTCGCTCCCTATCGCTTGTGCAAATCAACAATCTGGGGAGCGATTTAGTTTCTTGAGTGTTAGATTCACTAGGAAAGTCTACCCTCTTTATAACGCAGTGTTCGGGCTCCAATATTTGGAGTTCACATATGATCCGTTACCGGGGATGGAGATCCCAGCCTGATGCACCAAGATTGCAAGAATGCCATCGAAACCACGATGTGCTGGCCATGCAGTTTTAAAAACAATTTACCAAATGAGTGGACTAGCGTCAATGTGTATTATGCTTAAATGTCACATACAGTTGTATGTCGAACTGAATAATAGATGAGCGATCAACAATATTTCGCTACGATCCGATTGACCGAGTACACTGTAATGGAAATCTAGAATTATAACCTGGATCTGAGCTACCGAACACGCATATGAGTTGACACGGAAAGTAAAAGTTGATTAAACATTGAAAATTACAATTTTGATAATTGTTCCTATTCCTCTTTCAACCGCTCTGAACACACAAATTCATGAAGCACATCTCTGGTACCACTTAACATTTATTCACTGTTTCATGTACGAATGACGAATTCATATTTTTGCGCACCGAGTTTGAGTTGTGCTTTTGGCATCTCGATGCAATGGAAGCATGCCATTTCACCCCAGTTTATATTGGTGCTGCCTACTAAGCCGCATTTATGACTACATATCTGATTGTTATACATTTTGTGAATCCCAATTGCAATTTTCAAACCGCCTAAGCGAAGTCGCACAAAGAACCAATGGCAGTGCCGTGGCGTGGCCACTGCCATGGCACGGACACAGCCCACTGGCCTTGTCTAGGCTATGGTGATCGATGACTTGTTGCAATACAATTTCATAGCGACAACAGCAGAATCCGAATGGGAAATGGTGGCATCACAACACAGTAAAAAAAACAAATCGCTCGCGTAAATTAATTTGTCATATTTAGGGTAGCGATTTATCGCTCGCCTGTTGTTTTCAAACGTGAAGCCCTGGACAACTGAATGGCATGACTACTGAATAATAAAATGATCGAATGATGTGATGACCGAATGACACAATAACCGAACGACATAACTGAGCGACACGGCGACTGAATAACATGACAGCTGAATGTGAGGACGTACGTGTCACTCTGAGGTAGGCGGACGCAGTGGCCACTCCAATGGTGTTGCTGACGTTGCACGTGTAGTTGCCAGCATCAGAGATCTCTGTCATAGCTATCAACAGCTCCGACTGCAACACCTGCACTCTGGTGCTGGTAGCGAGTGGCTGCATGGCTCCGGAACCAGTCCCTGGAGCAAACATGCACATCCAGGTAAAATCAAGTTTTAGATAAATAAATACAAGAAAGATAGAAACAACAAAGTTTTTGTTTTCTTTTACCTTTGACACCTTAAAAGATGTGAAAGTTTTTGTTTAACAATGTTATATTTTATAATTTTTCCAGATACATATATATATATATATATATATTATATTTGTATATACACACATAAAATGTATGTCTAAACATTACATAATAAATAAAATATTCATAGCCTTTAAGACAATTTTTTTTAAGTACTGTACAGACTATCATGTAAAAAATTTATTAATATAAAAGTGTCACAGGAATGCATTGTTTCATTTTAAAACATAATTGCAACAATGTTTATGACAATACACTTGTTTCTGTGATAAAACAAGAAGTTTCAATGTACCATACCTTTGTACCAGGTCACGACTGGTTGGGGGGCGCCACTGACTTCGCACAAGAACCTGGCGCTCTGACCCGCTATCACAGACAGGTTCTGTGGTTTCTTTCTGATCTCCGGTGGCGAACCTACAACAGGGATGTGTGAACTATCAGCCAACAGCATCACAAGAAAACACATTTGATAATAAAGACTAATAAAATATGGCATTTAGATAAAGTAAACACCTTTGACCTTTTCGCTGAATTTTGACTGGAGCCAGTCAAAAATCATTTAATAGTTCATCTGATGATTTCACCAAAACTAAATAACAAATTTGTACAAAACATTGGTTAACTGATAAAGATTGATGGCATGAAGGGATACAAATTCGGTGGGGGGGGGGGGGTGCGGATTTAGGGGGATGAAAATTGATGTGTGAATCTGGATTTGTACTACAAATTCACAAGACACTGAAGATCAGCCAGAATGCTGTGGTCTCACGTGTGGGACGTCAAGAATCACTTACTGGTCACTTTCAACCAAGTGGCAGAGTTGATTTCGCCCGCCTCATTCGACACAAAGCATTGGAACATGCCCGCGTCGTCTGGCTTGATGCCCTCTACTCTCAGACTCCCCGTCTCCTCCAATTGGTATCTGGCAAACATGTCATGAGTCAATGAGTCACATAACAAGCACAGCCAAACTTGGATTCCTCATAAAAATACGACTGTCTAAAGCCAGACACTCATCTACACAACTTAGTGAGTGCTGAAGCAACTTGGATTGGTAGCTTTGAAATGGCAGAAAGAAGATTCAAATCACAGTCCTCTTGGTTGACTATCTCACATTCTAACCAACGTAAGTAAATAACAGAAAGAGGATTCAAATCACAGTCCTCTTGGTTGACTATCTCACATTCTAACCAACGTAAGTAAATAAACACTTTTGCATATAATTGCATATCTTTCCAAAAAGAAAATCAAACTTTATGCTAATAATACAGCAGTGTTTAGTAATATTCCTGGTTCCAGTTACACGTATGTCTGCACATAGAGTACATCCAACGAAAGAAAGATACTGAAACTATGGTTTTCTCAGAATTTCTTTGGAATTCACTGCCTGTTCATTTTAATTAAGTAGGTGGTATTGTCACCTGAAGACTCATCTATTCGACCGTGTTTTCCCTCCTTATCTCTCTAGTGTATTCATCCATCTGTTGACAACTTCAACACTGTTTTCCCTCCTTATCTCTCTAGTGCATTCATCCATCTGTTGACAACTTCAACACTGCATACCTACTTGAAGATGCTCGACGCTTTCGTTTTGATGTGCCTCTGATCTCAAGTTTCCGATGATTTTGGTGCGATAGAAGTTTTTATATTATTATTATTGCACGACACGATAATTCGTGACAAAGCTTTGTTAGCTGGGATGCATAGACTTGTGCTGACCAGAGTTGAGGTGTGAGGACTGACCTGCTGTCGGGGGAGACGTCCACCTCCACAGTGTTTCTGTACCACTTGTACGTCAGGTTGGGAATACCAATCGCGTTGCAAGGAATCGTTGCCGATGAGCCATAGTCTGGGCTGAGTTCTGGCGGAGGCAGGCTCACAAAGCTTGGCTTCACTGCAAGTACAAAGACACAGTGTGGAATACATACCAAGTATGCAAGGATGGGGGAAATGGAGACTGATAGGAGAGATGGGAGAGAAAGATGGAGAGAGCGAGGGATAAACAGAGATAGCGAGAGATGTAGGGAGAAAGAAGGGGAGGGAGAGTGGGAAACAGAGAGGGTAACTGTTTCAATTTATAATAAAATATCCTACATTTGCCATTTGCATACTTCAAAGTTGATAGAGTAAACATTAGAGACAGATCCCTTGATGTGACAGTGGACAGGACAACTGCTAGGGATGAGACTGACATAGCAGACAGATCCCTTGATGTGACAGTGGACAGGACAACTGCTAGGGATGAGACTGACATAGCAGACAGATACCGTGATGTGACAGTGGACAGGACAACTACTAGGGATGAGACTGACATAGCAGACAGATCCCTTGATGTGACAGTGGACAGGACAACTACTAGGGATGAGATTGACATAGCAGACAGATAACTTGATGTGACAGTGGACAGGACAACTACTAGGGATGAGACTGACATAGCAGACAGATCCCTTGATGTGACAGTGGACAGGACAACTACTAGGGATGAGATTGACATAGCAGACAGATACCTTGATGTGACAGTGGACAGGACAACTACTAGGGATGAGACTGACATAGCAGACAGATCCCTTGATGTGACAGTGGACAGGACAACTACTAGGGATGAGATTGACATAGCAGACAGATACCTTGATGTGACAGTGGGGAGGACAACTACTAGGGATGAGATTGACATAGCAGACAGATACCTTGATGTGACAGTGGACAGGACAACTACTAGGGATGAGATTGACATAGCAGACAGATACCTTGATGTGACAGTGGGGAGGACAACTGCTAGGGATGAGATTGACATAGCAGACAGATCCCTTGATGTGACAGTGGACAGGACAACTGCTAGGGATGAGATTGACATAGCAGACAGATCCCTTGATGTGACAGTGGACAGGACAACTGCTAGGGATGAGATTGACATAGCAGACAGATCCCTTGATGTGACAGTGGACAGGACAACTACTAGGGATGAGATTGACATAGCAGACAGATACCTTGATGTGACAGTGGGGAGGACAACTGCTAGGGATGAGACTGACATAGCAGACAGATCCCTTGATGTGACAGTGGACAGGACAACTACTAGGGATGAGATTGACATAGCAGACAGATACCTTGATGTGACAGTGGGGAGGACAACTGCTAGGGATGAGACTGACATAGCAGACAGATCCCTTGATGTGACAGTGGACAGGACAACTGCTAGGGATGAGACTGACATAGCAGACAGATCCCTTGATGTGACAGTGGACAGGACAACTACTAGGGATGAGATTGACATAGCAGACAGATCCCTTGATGTGACAGTGGGGAGGACAACTGCTAGGGATGAGATTGACATAGCAGAAAACGTAAGGCATAACTTTAAGAATTACACAGATCTTTTAAGAATATGGGATGAGATCTATAGACACTCACCATAGACAGTGAGGTTGGCGCTGGCCGTGGCGGCTGGATAACTGAAGCTGTTATCTGGCTTGTTAAACGTTGCCTCGCACAGATACGTGCCCGTGTCACTGGTCGTTGGGTTCTTAATGAACAGTTTACGTCTGTACATGGACAGCCTGTACTTGCTCTGACCATTCTTGATTTCCACCTTCTCTGTTGCACTGTTCACTCTGTACCACTTCAGTGTCAGGTAACTCAGGGATCTGAAACAACGGTAAACATTTGCTACAAGACAAACTCAAGATCATAGATTATTTTTGGATGTTATTTCACAGATATTCTACTGTTAGATGTTCTCTGTAGATGGCAAATTTTAGAATTCATAATGTACAATATTTATGATTTTATAAATAAATAAACTTTTTTGTAAAAATTTGTCATGCGATTCTTCTATTTGACACTACTCTAAGTACTATACCACTTATTGTTTATTTTGAAAGAGCTATTTTCCAAAAAGAAAACGTGAATTATAAAACATCCTTCCTATTTAGCCCTTTCTAGGCTTCCCATAAAGCACCACGGCATGAGCAGTTTCCTGTTTCACGTGGTGGTACAACCTACTGGTTGGCAGGGCAATGCTTTTGTTCTTTACTACTTTTTTATCATAGCAACTGCGCCGATTTATTGACATTTATTGGAGTTTACCAAATGAAATAAAGATGTGCAAAATTTGCACATAAATGTAAGCTGTGACAGGGGTGATATGATCAAATTTCTCTAATGTGCTAAGGTTGGCAAGTTATGTAGAGGTCAGTAGCCCAGAGCTGAGTTCGCGTTCACCTGAACCTGTTCAGATTCTGCAAGATTTTGTTTGATTTAGAACATAGAAAGGGCAAATGCCAGAACATGTATCCTGAAGAGGTGCCTTGATATAATTTGTTTATTAGAATAAACATAACATCTTTAATAACAATGTCTCAGTTTTCACCACAAAAAAACATTACATTGTTGGTGGCCTGGTGCTGCGTAAACATGGTTTGAAAATGATGAAAAAAGCAAGCAAACCTGGCATTGGCGACACATTCGAGTATGGCGACGGAGTCTGAACCCTGGACGGCTGTAGTAGGGGACGGTGGGATCACTATGACTGGAGGGATCTCTGTTGTGCTGCTCATAGCTGTAAGGCAGCCAAATCATGCGTCACTGGTAAACACATGCTTGTATCACATGCACGTCTAAAACTCAATTGTCAATTTAGCTCATCAGGAATCTGGTTTGTTGATGTTCATTGCATGTACGTTGTAACAATTACTGTACATATCTATGAACCTGGACATTTGGTGTTACACAAATTTTATTAATAATAATAACATAACTCACCGTTGACCCTGATTGTAAATGAGTGTCTCGTCTGACCATGGTCACCAGCTATGTAGCTATTGACCGCGGTCACTGAGAAGCGTTTATTGTCATCTGTCCGCGTCTCCAGGATGACAAGCTGATGGTCCAGGGTGACATGGAGACGTTGGGTCTGTGTGCGCACAGGCCGTTCTGAACCCTCGTACCACTGCATGATTGGGGCGGGGTAACTATCCAGTGGCGGAAGGTCAAGGACACAAGCATCACCCTCGTTGACTTCTGTCACTTCGCTTGCCACCCGCTTGAATGGCACCATGTCTGGAACGATGATCACACGTTGAGTGCGTCGCATCGACAGTGGCAATCCAACAGACAAACACCTTACCGCTTGATTAACTGAACGACTGTTTTACAGACTTTGTAACACTGAATTTATTTGTATTTATAACTTCTCAGTTGGTTAAAAATAATATGCATACAAAGTGAGTTACTATCGTGACTTTTCATCACTTAGTATTTTCTGAAGCACACAATATGGCAATGAAATAAACAATGTAAGTTTTACAACATATAATACATAGAGGTCACTATACAGGAATTATTGATCGAACAATAAATCTTCACCTTTAGAGGTGGAATATTAGATGATGATTGTTTTTCACCGGATGATTTATTGATCAGTTAAATTTATTGGTCTGTCAAATTCCCATTTTATACAATTTCTGACAGTGAATATACTAGACAAACTCATTTAGCCATTTATTATAAATATACTGATATGTATAGTTGTCTTATTTGTTGACTTAGTAAAACAAAAATAATTAGATTTATGTTGGTAGTACATGCAGAAATTTAAATTATGTTAGGGAATTTACCTGCATTAGTCTTTATTGCAATATGATGTGATGTAATAATGATACTATTAAGCATCACAAACCTGATTATTTATCAATGATCTACCATGTATACTTGACAATGAGAGAATTCCAACATGTTTATTTCCAATATGTATATTGTAGACAAATTCAATATTATGGGGTGTCCTTTATTTTAAATGTTATAATCTTCATAACAGTTACCATTATATAACTGTTTTAATACTTGCTTTTTAAAAAGGTATATGTTAGGAAGGTCATCAAAATGACTATACTCTTGGATTTTAAATGTTCGGTCTATTTTACATATGATAAAAAACTACATAAAATCTGTTGTAACAATTTGTAAGTAACTGAAACCACGCTGAAACTAGGCTTGAAACAAACAAAGGTGCCAGGTTTCTTGGCTCAGAGTCAAATGTTGTATTTCAGGAATCCCAAACCAATCGAACCAAAATGAAGAATAAAAAATGTCAGCCTCCTTGCATACTAATGAACCCGAAATACTTAGAACCCATTTTCTCCACAGTGCTGTTGGTCGTACTACCACTGTACACATTGCCAGATTTTCATAATTATACTGTAGTAGATATCAAAGCATTGTTTTACTTGCACATTAGTCTGGTTAGTCAATATTAATGATATCCCTGTGTGTCACTTTATACCTAATATCACAGATGCTATTCCTATTCTGTTATGTAATAAGGATCCTCTTGATTTATCCCTTACATATTGCTATGATCTGATGAATTTAAAATTCCCCTTATGTTTAATACTAGATCAATTCAGCTCAAATGTTCTCTAGTCGTTTTTAGAAAGTTTTTGGGAAATTCAACTTCAGTTATCGGAAAATTTATCAATGCAACACACACATGCATGCACAAACACGTGTGAGCATGTGTGCAAACTGTGCACATGATGTCAACATAATGGTAATTAGGATATGCAAATATTTTATAAATACACTGGAAACAAAATAAAATCACACCATTCCTCATTAATAAAAATCAGTAAAAACATACTGTTGTGCCATAGGCATTTTGTCCGAAACCATTAAAAAATATAACAAGATTAATGTTGTGAAGGCCCTTTGTTGCAAATGCTGCAGGTTCTACTGCTGTGCTGCAATATGACATAACATAGCTCTTGGATGACATAACAGACAATGCAGCCCCTGGCTAGCTGTCATTAACAGTTCTGGCAGCAGATAGAAGTATTCACTGTGTTCAGCCATGTGAAACCACATTCGGCCACATGGAACCACTACTCATGGTAGGGGAAGTGACTCATACATTTATTCACCAGACCCACTGTTAAGTGATAGTACAACAGTGTTTGTATTCAGTGCACTTAGACTGCTACAAAATTAATTTAGAGAGCAACATTGTAGGCCATTGTGTCGTTAATACAATTTGCCAAATAAAGCAACAAACTCCAGAAGACATGGTGGACATGGGAGCCATTGGCTTATTGAGAGTCCAACAATTTGTTGCTTGGCCTCACTGGATATCTGTCCATTTTATTTTTAAAATCATGTAATATACATACAAGCTGCTAGCATTTTACATAATCAATTTAAAGACACTTTTGTGTTCTACCGATTGATTTTCTTCAGAGAGAATGAGTACTTTCTTGTATCCATTGTACACTGCTATTTTACTAATGCTACTTTGTTCCCACAAATTCTTGTACTTTCCTTAAGCTTGAAGAAAATGTTAATACACACCGCTGTGCAAACAGTTCCATTATAACTGAACACAATGTTTCTGTAGCAAGTGCCACATAGTTAGGTCTTTGAACAGACTGTAATTAAGAGGGGTGTGAGAAAGATGGAGGATAAAAAGTGGAGGGAAAAGAATGCCGACAGGATGCAGTGGAAGAGGACAACTAATTATCGGTCCAGCAGCAGTACAATCATTATCCAGTCTCACCCCTTCATAAAGGGAACAATGAGGAAGAACATATCAATAATTCTAGATCTGCATAATCTAATTATGGCACAGGCAGTGAAGCTATCTGTTTGAGAGTAAGACGAGATGTGATGTAGCATTACGATTCCCTTGTTTATTTCCACAGCAACTGTCAGGTGTGTTACCCTGGAGGGGAAGGAACTTCAACTGCCTATAGGAATGGGAAGACGGAATATGTATAAGCATCTGTAGTGATTTGTAGTTTTCTTCGGATAAAAAAATAAAGCTTTTAAATTTCTGGCCACATATGTGCAGTTTGAAAAGATAGTGTTGTTTTAAACGAAAATACAATTGATAATTTTTTAAAAACACAATAAAACCACACCTTCTAAGAACCTTGAAGGCAGAGTTTGATCCCCAAGGAGTCTGTCCTATGATAAACATCACCCAACTATATGGGATCACAGTGCAGGCTATGGAAAAATATCTCTTTCCAAATATGCAATATGGTCAAATGCAAAATTAGAACTAACCAGAACTAATTCTAAGACGTCAATTTACAAAATATAAAACACAAATTTAATGTTGATATTTTAGATGAATATCTAACGATTGTAATTAAAAATCTTATGTAATCACTTATTTATTTAACTTTGTTTATTGTAATTTACTATTTTTGAACTGCAAATTTTATGTTAGATAGCTGCATATCTAGGAGCATACACTACATATGGAGGCCCATTGAAAATCATGTAATGAATCGTGACAATAGGAATGGGAAACGTCTGCTGCCAAGCTTCCAGTTGCTACTGCTACTACATCTAAGTATGAGACTTACATGCGACGTGGATGTAGACCCTGTTACTGAGCAGGGCTCCGTGTGCGTTGCTCGCGACACACTGATACGTGCCCGCATCCTTCAGTTGAACCTTGGCTATCCGTAGGGAGTTGGCAGTGGTGTTGGAGGAGGTAGTGAAAGTGCCGTCTTTCTGCCACCGGTACACGGGCTTCGGGAGGCCACTGGCGAGGCACAGCAACACCTTCGTGTTGTTCTGAACCTCCGGACTGCCGGCCAGTGGCTGCTGCGTGAATGTGGTTGGAGGGAACTCTGAAACACCATCATATGTCAAGCATTTAGTAATGATAAATGTATGTACTTCAAATCATTAGCATATTTATGGGGGTAGGCGATATATTAAAATGTCCCCAAAACAAGAACATTCATGTCAAAAATGAATAGGAAATGTTTTTTGTCATGTGAAAGAGACTTTTGTCATGTGGACACCATGAGACTTACATAATTCAGCAACTTGTTGCCCACGTTGTACAAGACACAGTGAAAAGTTATCTATTTAATCTCACTGTTTCTCACAGTTGGTTGAGAACAAGTCCTAACTAATTGCATAGGAAACCAATTTTTAGTCAATTTCTGCACTTCTACCCCCTGCATGGTTGTTCTTAAAGACATTTAACTGAATTTGAGAATTTTATAAAGTCAATTTTATATTAAGAATGCTAAGAATTTATGTATAATTTGTCGTTTTATTTTTTTTGCCATTAATTTGTCATTAAATTTTTTTTTGCCATTAATAGCACATTTTGACTTCTGCCTAGAAAAATACATGTATTATACAGATCTGCCATGAATAATATATTCAGAATACAGTAAATGAGTATATGCTACGTTGGCACACCCATGGTTGCATATGGGTTTTTATGCAAGCATCACCATAAACAATTAGTGATTGGTCCATTGCTAATTTAATTTGTTATGCTAATTCTCTCAGAACTGGGTGATGCGCTCTCTGCCCCAGTTTGTCTCCCACCATGTAATGAACCAATCAGCATGCACGAGGCTACAGATTTCAAATTCAGACTAGCCACTTCATTTTGTAAAAGCATATGGAGTGGATGCACTTCACAAATTTGTCCCCCCATCCTCCCCATCTTTCTCCCTGTTGGGTGTTCTTGTGTTTGCAACAATTGTGCATCGTTGTTGGAAGTGGGGTATTAGCATGTTTCAATGCTTTTGATAGTGAACATGGGGCTTTGGCTTTCCCAGAAGTGTTCATGGGTATTAATGTAGGGACACGGCTCGCTTCCCTTCCACCTTCGATTTCAGAACCGTTTTTAGTGTAACAGGGCGAATCGGCCCCACATTTGTAGTTATTCGGATCGTCGTCGTTCATCCATCGCGAAACAATGAGGACCATTTCAGTCATTCGGGGGTTGAGGGGGCTGGATTGATCTGTGAGTACGCAGGTGGCTGAAGAGGCCAAACTGCGCCTGGAAGGTTCTCTGGCAGTTTGGACAGGGAATGGGAGCCATATGTGGTGTCAGAGGGTCGCTGGCTCTTGACTTTCTGGCTTGCCTCCGTTGTTCTGCTGTAGCAGTTCTGTTTGCATCACAGGTTGCAACGTATTTGTACAGGGAGGAGCGCCACTCAGCATGGTCCTGAGCAGTGTGTTCCCAGGTGATGGGCTTGATAGCAAACGCTTTCACAGAGATCTTCAGATTGTCTCGTTTCTTTTGCCATCCTTGTGAGCGCTTACCTTCTTGTAGTTCACCTTAGAAGCGTCTTTTCGGCAGCGAGCTGCATGGCCAGCCCATCGTAACTGAGCCTGCATCAGGATGGTATGGATGCTGGGTAGGCCTGCTTGAGCAAGGACCTTAGTGTCCGGGATCTTGTCCTGCCACTTGATGTTGAGGAGGCTTCTGAGACTGATTGTGTGGAAGTGATTCAGCTTCCTGGCGTGACATTGATACACTGTCCATGTTTCACAAGCATAAAGCAGGGTGGGGAGCACTTGCCCTGTACACCATCAGCTTGGTCTGTAGACTAATGCCTCTTCTGTACCAGCGTGTAGTTTGCCGAAGGGTGCACTGGCTTTTGCAATCCTGGTGTTAAATTCGTCGTCGATGACAACGTTTTGGGACAGCGCACTGCCTAAGTATGTGAATCTGTTCACCACATCGGGTGTATTCAGTCTTTGGCCATGGGCTGTGATGCTGGGCTTAATGACCGGTTTCCCTGGAGCTGGCTAATGCATTACTTCAGTCTTTTTGATACTGATGGTAAGGCCGAAGTCGTTGCATGCATCAGAGAACTTGTCTATGCTGCGTTGCAGATATTATTAATGTATCAGAGAACTTGTCGATGGTGCATTGCAGTAGCAGATATTATTATTATTAATGTATTTGTAGTTATTCGGATACCGCGATATGATGGTACGTAGTGAGTGCATAGGCTGTTCCATTTAATGGTGATTTATGTTAGTAAACTACAGTATGGTACATAACATTTATAATATCTGCTATTGCTTTGTGCTGAAATGTGGGTTCTAGGAACCCAACATCCTGGGGGCTGACATCGGGTGTGTTCAACAAGCCTGCTGTGCCAAACAGGACTTACACTTAATCCCCACGACAAACAAACGTCATCCATTCACTTTTCATATTTCTATATTTGTGTTGTGTTGTTAACTGCATAGTGTTTCATACATGTTTTATGGCACACTGCAAAAAAGTGTCATTAGTAGATAATACGCCTGAAATGTGATACCCTTATAACAGAGAGAGGCTACCTGAGAGATGGGATGTCTTTTTTTTAATAATGATGTCATCACTCTGTAATTGCAATGTAATTCTACGCCATAACCAGTGTTTTTTGATAACATATGAGGTAACATTGCCAAGTGTTAGATTACGGCACTTTTGTTAAATTACACAGCAATGTAGATCTAAGAACATTTGATGAGTAATATAATAATAAGCATCTGATCCATCTTTATTACAGATAGATTTCATCATTTAATATTGGCTCAATCAATTTAGTTCTTATTTGTGTTCGTGTATTTATAAATGATAAGAGGGGCATATATACAAGATAAACAGAACTTTCATAACAAACAAAATGAAACACTCCAATGTAGGCCTACTAGAATCTATACCTCCCTAAGCCAAACAAGTTTCATCCATGAACAACGAACACTTGCGTATCGGAACAATTGTGGAATCTTGGTTTATAGATGACTTGATATGGATGAATGAACAATATATAATTATAATGCCACTGAACTTCAAAAGTAAGTAAAAATAATGTGTTTATGTGCCAATTAGTGAATACTTGCATGCATGCAAACAGACAAACCACACATTAAAAAAAGTCCTATATATACATTATGTATAATTATTACCACAACATAAAAAGAAGATTTTTTACATAATTGTCCTGACAAAGTTTTTCATACTTCACTGGCAAGGAGACTGGTAGTGATGAATAAAAACTACTAAATGTTGCATGACTTCACACAAGGAATAATACTATTGATAAGTACTGTAGAAGCATGACTTCACACAAGGAATGATAATATTGATAAGTACTGTAGAAGCATGGCTGTGTGCATGCAGTCTACAAACAATAAACATACATTGTAACTGTAGCTGGATGATCAGTAACTGTGTCAACGTCAACAATGCCCTCCAGCAAATTCCCCAGTATTGTACAGCGTGTACAGGTGCACTGCTATGTTGGTTAGACAAGTTCTCACACTTACATACTCTGCTACGCTTGAACGACTTCTGACAAAGTGCCTGACACACACACTTTAGATAATATATGGCAACAGTTATGAGGCATGCAATGGCACCAAAGGATTGACACATTTTGTTTGTTAAAAAGTTAAATTTTTAAAGTCATCTGTGCACACATGACTGCGTACATAACAGATTGTGTAAATGTGGGGCGCTGTGGCTCAGTGGTTAGAAAGTGAGACTATCAACCTAGAGGCTCCCATTTCGAAGCATGGCTAACTTTGTCCACCCTGTGTTGTCTGTGTCTTTCAGATAAGACACTTCAGATAAGACACTAAATTTTACTATGTTGTTTACCTAAAGGATAAAGGACTATGCACAGTTAAAAATGGTAGTCATAGGACTTGTCCCACATTCTTATTTTGGGTATTTGTAAAATAAAAAAGTCAAAATTTAACGCTGAATTATTTTGAAAGTATAGCAACTAGAAGCCTACAGACCTAATAGGTTATTGCCAGTATCATTGACAATAGATAGTGGCAATTTGGACAAAACAAACAATGAAATACAGACTGTTAAAATCTTCTCGGAAATTAAAACAAATTTCTTTTTCATTTTCATGTATCCAGTATACTCATTGTCCTTTCACCTATCATTCTTGAATTTTGCCTAGATAATCTGTACCAATATGTCTACATGCATTTGGCAAATTTCACATATGTAGCTTGTAAACTTCTCAAGTTAGAAATACCTGAAAATATATCAAAATAGTGGCTGCATTTTTGGGCGTTTACCCCGTGTTCACGTTATAAGGCGATACAGACACAATTGGCATGTATATCCTGAGATTTTTTGTAAGAAATGCCCAGGAATAGCTACTTATATTCATTGATTAAAATTTAAGCAAATTATGAGACATCAAGTTTTTGACCATTGGTTGAATTGACACAGAATGACCCATAAGTTTGTTGCTGCGTTGTTCAATCATAAACGCGACTCAAGAATGTAGTATTATACACTATATGTTGATTTTTTTAATTTCACATTTAAGCTACCTTCTCAAACCTCTCATTTGCATACATGTGACAGACATTTCTCATTTTCTTTAACCACCCCACCAATCCATGACCCATTACGTACTCAACATTCCCATTAACGAAAACCCCACATATCTTTTAACCTGCTGTCACCTTTACACACGTAAACAGTCGGATAACACTTGTGTCAAAAGAATGCATTTGGCAGAAGTCTGCCAAAGATCTATACGTGCACTCTAAACATGTCAACACTTGAAAGTGCACCTGAGCACTTGAAACCCACAAAGCCGTTCATGTGACCAACATGTTGTGGACACTGTACATCTTCAGGTAACCAACCACCAGAAACAAGTCAGGAAACCACATGAAGCACATAGCTTAGACAGCAGCCGATTAACCCTACCACCGCGTGGAAATACTAGGTCCATTTACCCTGACCCCAAACCACAAAGACACCTCTCCAGGCTGCAGGGGAGCATAAAAACAAACATCTAATGATTCCATTAACGAGAACATAGGCAGGTACATGTTGCATGTTAACCCTTCACTGTCCAACGAAGACTCTGTTTAAACCTCTACCAGCCTCCAGTATCTGTCATTTGTTTTACACAAGTGCTTAGTCAGTTTTACATTATAACTGTAGTCTACTATGCTAAAGTGTTGAATAGGGCACACAGATACAGATATCATAACATATAAAAACAGTATATTTAATGTCATGAGATGTCCTAAAATTAATTCATTTCTAGGGTTCAACATGCTTTCCTTTTCCTCCACCCCTATGGCATATGTAGGTGCGGAATACTAGGGAATATTATACAGGGATATATTATAGTCATGACTGATATATTACCCTAGGCACTGCAAACACAGAATGAGCTGCATAAACCCTATGTCAACCTATTATAACCATGATATAAATATAATAGTGGTTCTAGACATCTACTTGGACATGATCTGCTACAACACACCTACTGTAAGCCGATTCAACTGTATTGTAAAGTCGTTAATAAAGTTCACGTGCCATGCAAAATTGAATCCTGTAAATACGCAGATATCTATAAATTATGTTTTTAATAAATATATATATATATGTATATAATATATCCAAGCTGCTAGCATTAACACAGTCAGTTGATGGTTTAACCCATTCTTTCATTTCTTTTATAATCCTCTATGAGAATTAATACTTTTTCATATAAAGCGTTACAGACACAATTTGCATGTTTGCTAGCTTTTACTGCTGCAAAGTTATCCTGAAAACGTTGATACAATAAGTCGAGTTTCAGCAAAATGTTATAAAAACTCAGACATTTAAGTCCACATGCATTATTACATCAGGACAATCGATAAACAATTTCCTGCAACAATCTTCCTCTACCATTTACTGCAATTGTAGACAAGCACACACATACCAATGAAACCATCATTTATCACCAGTGGTTTCTGGTAGATAAACCAGACGCTATTTATATATAAAATCACTAGCCAGCATAGAGCACTGCTGACAGAGCTGAGAATGTTCAATACAACTAGATTTTAGTTTTACCTCAAATATACAATGTGTTACTGACATACACAAGTTGAAATACGGTGTACATAATATTATGTTCAAAGTATCATGCTGCTGAAATGTTGTGTTAGTAAATGACAGATATTCAATGCATTTGTGATTTGAAATGTTGAAGCAAAATACATTTGCAGTTCTAATTGATTGATTTCTTAGCGTGTCTGATTTGGTGATGCGACGACTGGGACAAAGTTAAAATCCACATTTGTAGGGGGTGGAATCCAGTGGATCCACAAGAGTGATGACAATATCACTCAGATATATGTACTTTTAACTCTTTACTGTCCAATGAAGACCCTCTTTAATCCTCTACCCCTCGAATGTCAGTTGGTTTCTTTTAGCCAACAAACTTGGATTAACATTAATTGCAAGTTTTAACATTAATTGCAATGCTAAATTAGGGAGAGAAGTAATAATTTAGTGTTGAATAGATAACATAATCTGCTGCAACAAGTCTACTGTAAAAAAGGTAAGTTCTTATATAGCGCGGTATCCAGTCCTTAGGACTGCTCAAAGTGCTTTACGTTTCATCCCTGGCAGACCTGTTCATTCCAAGGCCATTCCAACTTCTCCTGGAAGCATTCAGCCAGGCTGCAATTACTGCACGAAGACTATTCGTTCAAACATCCACCACTGTCTGTATTGCCAGGTACTCATTTTTACAACTGAGTGAACTGTGACAACGTGGGGTGATCAAACTTGCCAAAGGTTCGAATTTGAAACCAATTTCTCTCAACTGAGAGTCCGGCAGTCTAACCGGTATGCTATCATGCCCCATGAATCTCTAAGTAAGCAAATTCCAATGTATTGTTGGCTAGTTAACTTTGTTAGTCAATTGTGTCATTTCAATGCATGCCATGTGCGTATATTTATACAATTTGTTACTTGTATTTTTTTATATATTTGTGCCCTGCTTTGGGTCCAAGCCTCTACAAATTTTGCAGGCTGGGTCAAGCCTGGGCCTGCATATTGTGGGCCCGGGCTGGGCTGAAAAAATATTAATACAAAACCCAGATTTTTTATTTTAATATTATCAAAAGTGATTATAAGTTGTATTTCCGGTTAATGAATGTTTAAAATTATTTTTTTAGTATTACATAGTTGCAAATTGAGACCTTGCATGGAATTATGAATGACACCAGTGCTTTATATATTGGAATGTAGTTTAACCTCTTTTCAACAATGGAACTTCCAATGGTATAAATTTAATAATGTGCATTCTTTTAATAGACATTTTATATAACATCAATGCATAGTATTGCATACATAGTACACACATTACACAGTACATATTACTACTACATAGTACATACTTACGTTACAGATGCATATCTTTGACATGAATGTAACCTTTTACATAGATCTAATGACCCCATAAGTTCACTTGGCTGGAAGTAGCCAGCCCCAAATGTTTAAGACATATTTGCAGAGGCAATCAAGCCATGAGTAACCATTGACCCTACCAGTGGACGCTCTATTGTCTTCCCTCCAAATCTTGGCTGTCTGAATGGCCCACTGGAAACTGCCCTCTGGCAACTGCCCACCCCAGTTGGTAGGTGGTATTTTTCAATTGTGTGAACTAGTTTCTACTGTTTAGTGTCTACAATTTCCCCAGTACTGATTCATTCACACTTGTACTAATTCACACATGTCTGAACCTGATATCTGTCAGGCTAGTGACTGCAGGCCTGCTGGAAATGCCACTGGGTGTCAGTGCCAGTGGGTGACATTTAATTGAAATATCAATTAATACCAAATTAACTGCCCTTACTCATAACATCAATTAATTAAATTAAGTTAACTTAGTTGAGCTAATTCAATTAACAACTTATGGTTAGATAAACAAATCTGCTACCCAAAACCATAAGCTAATAAAAATATGTTATAATACTTAAAATAGTTAATAGTAATGACAATAAAAAGTGGATTATTTTTCTTCAGGATATGGCCCACATATATATATATATATTTATATATATATATATATATGGACTTTGGCCTGAAATAAACGTATGTATATATATATATATATATATATATATATATATATATATATATATATATATATATATATATATATTACATTTATATTAAATTGCAGCTTGTTTGATGTGCGAATCCATTTTATATTAATGGCCCTGCGCCATCTGCAGCAGTTGAGCTTCTCCCTGCAGTTGTTAAACGAAACAACCGCATTAGTTGGTCCTGTTCGAGCAGTTGCATTGTGAATGCAAACTGGTGGTGAAGCAGGTAATGCTGCATTCACAACTACAGAATTAAAACGGTTTAGCTAAACCGTTTTAGTTAAATGTGTGAATGGTACAACAGTGTCTCGTAAGTAAACCAGACAACAAATCATTGGCCAGCCTAGCTGCGGAAGCAACTGAAAAAAAACACAACTAGATTTTAGTTTTTAATAAAATAAACTATGTGTTGCTGATATGAGTTGAAATCAGATGTATATGCGTTCAAAGTATCATGTATACAGTGTGTGTATATGAAATATTGTGTTTGTAAATAACAGACATTCCATGCATTTGTGATTTGAAATGTTGAAGCAAGCTACATTTGCAGAATGTGTATATTAAGACGAAAGAAAAGTTATGGTTTTCGGCCTATGCACCTATAAGAGTTACTAAAACAACCATTTGTAACTACAATTAATAATATCATGGTGGTGGTTTACTTGGAAAACCTTGTTGAACACACATCTTAATTTCATGGGCCACACCATACTGTTAGATGACATTACGACATCAGTGCAGTATTCTGGCAACATTCGCTCGCCAAATGAAAATATATTTGTATACACCTACTCTATTCTTGCCAATAGGGATAAGATATGGCCATGCTATTTGTATCCAAGCTCAACCAATGCAACATATTTTGGCCTTTGTTTATTAAACTAGTCTTCTTTCTGTCAAAATAATACGTTTGTTTGAGATTTTGCATTGGTTCGGTTTATGCCGGCTTACCTTAATACATCACCTTAGTTTAGGTTACCCTGATTTCATAGAACTGTGCATGCGCTTATAGGTCACACTGGTTTGCATGTCATTACAAGAAATTATCGGAATCTCCAACTTTTAGAATATATTCTGAGTAAACCACTGGCATGATATTCTTGAAGTTAGTTGCATGTGGTTAGTTTTGATTATATCTTTTAGGTGCATAGCCTCAAAACAATGCCTTTTGTTTCGTTTTAAATAACTTAAATGCACACACGTGCATAAATACAAAGGGGTGCATTTCAAACACTTCCTTCATAATAGAGTACTTTCCATTTACAAGAAGTTGACAGTTTGCACTTGTTGGCTACATACAGACTGGTTCACATTGCATCCCTGATATATCAGAGGTGATCCACAGCAAGCACTGTCTCACTGTCTGGTATGAGATAAGGGGCTGCTACCAGCCAGGTCAAAAGGTGATATCCTCATCCACTACATATCCCTTAGCACAAGTGCCATCAGTGTCTGTCACTGTGGAATCACCACAGAAGCCCAAGAGCAGATGCAGGGCTTCAGTAATTACAAGTCCTTGCTACCTCATAATAAAAGTTCTCACAAACAAGTGGGCTATGACAGGACAGCAGCATACTCAGTAAACAAAGCACCAAACCACAGTGAGCCTACACAGATGGAGAGAGTTATGACAACATTTTGCACAGCTGTAATATAATCCATAATATACACTGTCTGTAGTGTATTTCATGGGTTATGACAGTACAATACAACCATATCAATCTGGCCAACAAAGCTCCTTTGTGTTTTTCCCATTTAATATGTTGGCTCTCTGAACTTAAATGTAGGTTATGACATTTGATCTGTACATTCGGCTGTAATATAACCTATAATATACACTGTGGCAGACCCAGCAGTGGGGTGTTTCTGACCTATCCGAAAGGCCAGATTGTTTGGCCTTTCAAACAGATTGAAGCATGATTCTTAAAAAACAAATTACACTGGGAAAAAAATATGAATTTTTTATTTAACTGATCAAAAATGGTTTGAAAACACTTCTTAGCAGTTAATTACTTGTAATACAATACAATGTAAGCTAACAGTGAGTAACACATTCACAGTAGTTAGGGAGTGTTCAGTGCTACTGTAGACCATGTCACTGGGGCCTACATAATACCTACATGCCACTGTGAATGGACTTCCTGCTGTTAATCACAGAGAGCTGTGATTGTAGAAATACAGTCAGCCAATGTGGTGGGTGTGCTCAAGTTCCTGCTGGTTAAAACTTATCTTTATTCTGTATGGATTGGGCAATATGTGGGGTGGACAGTCACTGGACATGGTGCACAGTCACCAAACACTGCTGCATTGTTCAAGTATTACTAGCTGACCACAGGGCGCATTCAGAGCTTTCACATTCCAGTGAGACACCAACACTGCTGATAGAATGAGGGGCAATTAATTACCTCAGCAAATCTCTTACTTGACTAGCCACTAATGTTTAAACTGCTCAACACATCAAGGGACAATCTTCTTTTAGAAAACTGCAAGTCCTGTCCTGAAAGGTGCTGACTATATTAACCCAATATAAGACTATGTACAGTGAAAAAATTGTGGTCATATATAGGACTTATTCCACATTCTCATTTTGGGTGCTGAAAGTCATAACATATATAAAAAGTTAGCTTAAGATTGAATTATTAAGAAAATACAGTAAGTAGATACCTACTAAACTATAAGAATAATGTCAGTACACCTGACAACAGACTCCAGAGGGTTGCAATTTGGATGTTGTACTATAATAACACAACAATGAAATACACTGCTGAAAAAATTTTTGGAAAAAGAAAATGTTTTTCAAATTTTTTTTGCACCAATTTTACCCATTGTTCCCCCATTCTAGAATTTTGCATTCACAATTTGTATCAATATATCTATGTCTTCAAAAAATTTGTCAAGTTAGAGGCACATGACAACATTTTAAAAATAATGGGTACGATTTTGGGTGCTTACTCCTTATTCATATTACACTAGGGAATTACAGAGACAATTTGCAAGTAAATGTTTAGTTCTTTTGCACAAGTGCTCAAGTATTGCCACTTGCAGTCATTGGTTACAATTTAAGTAAATTCTGAGACATCAACTTTTTGACCATTGGTGGATTTTACATGGAATGACTGAGGTACATCTAACTATGTGTTCAGATTTTTGTTTGCATTTGATGACCATATGTACATATTTAATTTTCTTAGTAGAGATGGAATATGTAGTAAAACCAACTATATATAGGATCTGATATTGTGTTGTGATCTATTGATAAATAAATAAATTTATAAAAACACAAACTTTTATTTGAAATATTGTTTTCAACATGAAGCCATTTGAATGGGGCACCCAAATATGGTGCATTATATAGGCATTGTACCAGCCGTTCATATAAAAAATAAATTGGAATTTTAGTTCCATGGCCACATAGCATTTTTGGCTGGTAAATATAGGCCACTTTTCAATACGTACCAACTTTGGAGATCAGTATCTCATAAACAAGATAGAAACTTCAAACTTCTCATTTACTTACATATGTAGGTGGACTATTGATCAAAATAATATTCATTTGTGTTCTAACATGTTTTATTGTTGAAATATGGGTCTAAAATCATTAATTGGCTAAATTTCGCACATAAAAACGCACTACTTCAGTGACAGATTGTGAGAGAACTAATATATAGATGTGGAACTATAGTATGCCTGTTACCATCTACATATAGTGGAAAATAAGCAGGTCAAACCTCAGAATTATAGCACAAATAGTTTTTGAGTTACTGGTATTTTAATAGAACAAGAAATCTTCATGATTTCATAAAAGTGGCAACAATGACAGAATCCGCCAAATTTGAGATGGTCATAATTCAGAAACTATTTGAGCTAGTCCTACATAATAAATTATGGTTTGACACATGTGGTTATATTGACCTGTGGATTAATCTGATAATTTCTTTTTATTAAAAAAATATCAGCGCAACATGCCTTGGTTGATCTGAGACAGAATGCCCCTAAAATAACACAGTAGCCAGTGTGAATGATCAAGATAATTCTATGTATGACTCACCAAGCTACTGACTGTGACTGTCTGAGAGCCCATTGTGATGTACAGGAATGATTGGGGGTTATGATTGAGACTGCATACTTTATACACTAATACAGCCCTTCTACTGGCAGCAGGTGTCTCAAGTGTGAATAGATTTTCCAGTGTGTTTAAGGTTACTTGGTTCGTCAGATTTAATTATTTAAATCAGAGTTCCAATTAACTGAACTATTCTATAACACATACAATGAAATGATACAGCGCATGTAACCTATTTTGAAATAATGCAGGGCTGTATTTTTTACAGATACAGTCTCAGGTGTTCATATGTCTTCCCTTTCATGCACTATGGTTTCCCAAAGGGCCACCATGGCAGGGTATTCTGCATACAGATGCAATATAATTTTACACTATCAACACAGTTCAAGTAGGCAGTGCCCTATTCAATGTTTAATTGAACCCTAAATAACCAAGATTAATTATCATCATGATATCATGTATCACATTGTATTAGTAAAGCTGTATTGTGTATAATTATCTGTGGTACATATCAATATTGCACATCATTAAAGTCTTATTCTTCAACCCTCTTCTACAATCTTTAAAATACATTTATTTGTCCCAAAATTCAAAGCATGATAATAATAATAGACAGTTGCTACTTCAACTGAATCTGACAAATGACAGCACCAGGGGTTCACTGTAGGTCAGCAGATGAAACCAAGAATGTGAATACCACCGTCTCCATGGAACTAACTGCAGCTTGATGACATGTTCCAGCAAGTTTGTGTTTACAAAGTAATCACAGGCAGCTGACCTCTCCTGTCTGGCTTCAGGAGCCCTTAATCTGGGAAACAAAGTGGATTTGTCTGGTGTGAGGGCATACTAGAATTTTAAGTGGTTCAACACCCTGCTCATGCTAAATTTACATCCACACACTCAGGCTAATGTGTCAGATCTGCATACCCTCAAATTCGTGCACTTGTCATTAAAATTTCACCTGACTTGATCTGGTCTATTGGACCTATTCAATAATTGGTGGCAATGCCACATGCATCTGTGTACTCACACGTGCACGCACACAAGCACATCTTTGATTTGCAGTGCATTAGAGCAGCACCCACTGTGAGTTGCTCAATAGACTCTGTCAGCAGTTCAGGTTATGACTCTAGTAGGCGGTGTTCCATTGTTATGCAGTGGAATTTCAATTACAAACACTGACGTCATCTTAGAAGCATTTGAACAATGTTTCCATGGTCTTACAGGAAGAGGCTGGTACAATGAGGCTTGGGGGTAACCTAGGTGACATGTTAGTGCCAGTCTGACTGGGGAATTTATTATGCAGTTATAATGAAGTATTTGTTGATAAATGTGTACATTCAGTGGCAGGATAAAGTGATTGAGTAGAAAACCTTCCTATATTTGCAACTACTGCAAGCTGTAGGATCAGTGTTTCCTGAAAATGTCTTTCACCATTATTAACACACATGCATGCATGTATTTTTTGCAATGGCATAGATAATTTAAGATTTATTACACATTTATACGAATAATTATGATTTCCATCTACTGAGCACTTGTTATTTCTGATTCTGAAATAAACAGCCAAAACAGGCGTCACTAGCTGCTGTGTGAAGATTCACCATTGGGGTCTAAAGTAGGCTAATAACTCTGGACAGTGATTCATCCCAGGGGCTAAACTGTACGTCTATTTACCAAGCTCAGTGTGACGTCTCTTACTGTCTATACACATACAGAGCTACCTGCCTGCATTGTTTGTGTTAACATTTATCTATGTTCTCAACATTCGTTAGCTAATTCACATATACAGGTCCAGTTAAATGTTCCCTCAAGAAAAAATAAGATTAACGTAAAATTTTAATTAAGTCCAAATAACTCATAATATACCTAAACATTAAATTATATGTCTGCCCATTTATCACTAGGTGCCGCAAAGGATTAAAACCTGAAATACGTCCAAGAATTCCCAAGAAATATGAGATCCTGTTTAGTAGACTGGCTCAGTACCTAGTGAAAATGATATCTCGCAACCAAGAATGTGTTTTTTTGTGATACAAAAGGTTAAATAAACATGCTATGTATAGTGCAGCGTGCATCTTGTTTATGTTGAGCTCATTCCTGGATTCATGTCTGAACCAGGGTCAGACTATTATATAGTGTACATATTTTTTATTTCAACTGTATTGTTCCTTTATGTGGAACTTCTACAAACAGATTAAAATTTAAATAAAAGTTAGGATTGGTAAAACATACATATTCTTTAGCAGTTGAGTTATGCAATAAATGAAAAAGCAAAACTATGGAGTGTGGACATGTAATTATTTAGTAATATTTCTGCTAAGATAAAACAACACAAGAAGACACTTTTTGAATTGTAATGAAAAGTATCCTTCTTCTTAATCTTATCATACAAGTAATAATAGAAAGTAGTTCTAATTTATTTTACCAACCTTCTTTCACACATAGCCCATTGTGAACCAATGGAGAAGAGATGTTGACAATATTTGTTTGTAGACAAATAATAATGGACTGATCAAATCCAAAACTGACATTCCATTCACGAAGTGCCTGTTTAGTTCTCAAGTGGACCATCAGTGGATTATTTACATTTAGGTTCACATACAAGGACACTTCACTGCCTTTCTAGTGTCATTATCATCCTCCATATGAAAAGTCAACAATCAGTGGATTATCTATAATTAGGTCCAGGTGTTGATAATCTTTCTAGTGTCACTGTCTTTCTCCATATCTAAGTGGACCACTATCATAAGTGGATTATGTCAGGTCCACATACATACTGACACTTAACATTCTTTTTTTCAGCATGTAATAAGGAAATATATTTTAATTTCTCGGATTAACTTTTCTGGATGTTTATTCCTACGCTGGTTGTGGACAATAACAATTTGTCATGTCGTGTTAGCAACAGCTTCTTTCTGTTAAGATGCTGACATCACAGACAACAACCATTTAATTATGTTTTGATCTTACCAGAGTCACGGTTATTGAAATTTTTAAACCAAGCATAATTTCTAGAATAGGACGAATTCTGAAATTGGATAGCATACCTTCACTAAATCTAGAACAACCCATTTACTCTACTTTTTACACTACGATCTGACTATTTACATAAAAAGGACTGGAAAGAGAGGACGTTAATTTTAGTGACGTTTAAATATCTCGACAATAACCTGAATAAGAGTCATAAGAACACACTTACCGAAGGTTTGTGTGAAGGCACATGAGAGAATGTTGAATAAGATTAACGTGAAGAACACAATGTGGTGATACGACAGGCGTCGCCTGTCACCAGACGATGTTGCCGTCTTCCTTTTAATAAATGGCTTCATTGTCTCCATAGCCATTTATCGTCCTCTTTCACAAGTCTAAAAACCACACAACGTTCTTCGGCGTACTCATCGCTCTCTCGAAAAATAACACTTCTGAGAACGTACATCCACAGTCGGTTCACATCGATTCATTCGCCACATTACGAAGTTTTACTTGTCCACGGGTCGTGTTTGGGACGCCATCTTCCGTGTTATTGTTAGCTAACTCAGCGTCACCTCATCGATCTGAAATCCGCTGATTCAGAAGAACCCTCCAAGAGCAATGTTGTGTGTATGCTACAGTGTCTATATATCCGCAGTTGTGTGACCTATTAATTTGGTCATACAGTTGTTTCTTTCCTGACAAAAGCAACTACAGCGATGACCACCACGTTCCACTCCAAGAACCAAAACCGTAGTATCTCACCGTATGAACTTCGCCTGTCACGTGACACACACCGCTTTGACGATTGGACAAAATTTGTGTATGAAAGCCAGGTACTTGTTAAGGATACGATGTAGGCGTTTTGGATACAGGTCACTGCGAGGATATCAATTAAGAACCCCGACTTTTAATTATTAAAAATAGCGAAATTAGTTATTTGCAAAACTAGTGAATATGTATTATTCAATTATATTTTAAGAATAGATTGATAAGGAAACAAATTTTTTTACATCACAGCCTGTTATTGTAATGGTATCTTCCCATTGGCCCCTGTCCCAGTATCCCTCCCGAGGTGTGAGAATCAAGTCCCTGTAGCCCCAGTCGGCGTGCTATTCGTTTAGCACACACCCTCTAGAGTATTTGACAATAAAATTTTATTTATTTCGACAATAATGATGACTATAGTATAACAGTCTTATACAATTTATAGTACAACAATCTAACAAAATAAAATAATTAATAAAATAATCGTTGTTTATATTTCTTTTGACATGTAAAGGTAATTGTAGGTCTTCAAAGTGTGCAATGTGGGTTAATCAGTTGAAGCACCATTTAACTTTCACACATTGATTGGATAGCTAATTGCTCAGATGTAAGTAAAAACATGGGGCACTAAACCGTTATCATGTAGGGTAATGTGGGGCCAAATGCATATAGGGCCTAGGTCATAAAATGGGCTTATTTGGATATCTAGCCTGTGGCATCATACATTGTAGTCGGGGCCTTGGAAGCTGTTACTGACATATTTTGCTGTCATTTCTGAAGCTCCTGTGTCGCTTCACAATTATACTAAAAATGTGTCCACATAGTAGAGGCCAGCTTCTGTCTTGCGAGACAATGCTTTTGTTTATATAGAATATATTAGATTATCAATTTCCAACATCAGCAATGGATTGCACAACATGGCACATCGGTTATTTAAATATTCTAAGGTGTTTTTATGTGCCATAAGAACTGCAGCATGACTAGTGATTCCATATCATCCTTCATTTCACACATATTACACATGTGCATGACCCTTATTAATTTAATAATAATGAGGACGTATTATATTATTATTATATATGTTTTGGCAACAGCTAATTCAGCGCACATTCTACACACAATTGGTGCATTGTATATTAGAGTTTGTGAGTCCACAACAGGTTACATGCTTACCCCATGTAAGCCAGACTGCAGGAGCCCAGGAGATACCTATATAATTACACACAGTTTGTAACTTGTTGCAGATACTCGTATATAAAACTTGGAAGTAAAAGTTGAAATCAGCTGTCTTTCTAAGTTAACCATTTGACATTATAAATTAAACTAAAATAAAAACCTCTAATTGTAAAATTAACATAAATGTCACTCACATGAATGATGATAATTGCTTATGGAAAAAGTAAACAATTTTGATTACAGCCCAGAATACAAAATAAATTTCACAAAAAACATAAAAACAGGACTTGTGTTGAGAAAAGGAAGAATACATAGAAAAAAATTCTGAAATACAAAATGTGACAAATTAAATGTATTTATTTCTTACAAAATGACATCACAATTTCACAATGCTTGAGTTTATTAATTGGACAGAATGCTCCAAAACAAGCATTTCCATAAATGTTGATGAATAACATAACATTGTCCAAATACAAAACCAATTCTAAAACATTCGTGTCATGCAGGATAAATTATATGTATGTAATTCTGCTTTGATACTATGTACAATTATAATACTAAGAACATGGAGGAAATATCACTTCACTAATGAATCTAAACAAGAAGACAGGTGAATACAGCCATATTAGTCTGATCATATATGCCTTCCTGTGGGCCACCACTAAATATGATTAATCGCAAGTTAATTAAATCACGCATTTCACAAAATAGTTAAAGTTGGGTTAACGAGTACATACAACGATTATAAAGGGCATTGGCTGCTTGTGTTTGTTGAATCAACATAGATGTACCATTTCAATGTAGTTAAAATTCAAGTGACACACCGTACACCTAATATAACCACAATAATCAAACATGCACTATGAAATCAAATGTGAACAAAGAGATTTTGACAGGTGTTTCATAAAAATAAAAGGTAGATGATAAATAATCAAACAAAAATGTTGTAGAATTCAAGGCTATGACAGCATCCATGTTTTTTTTGTAAGTTTCATTGACATGATAAAACATCTTCAATTAGAACAAATTAAATAATAATAAACAACTGCTTCATAAAATTGCAAAGTTAGCTATATTCTATCACCATTAATTACACAAAATAAAACATCAGAAGAGCATATCATATATATCAGAATATAATGTTGCCAATTAACCCACACAAACCCATCCTGATACTTTCAAAGTAATACAATTAAAAATATGCGCTGCAAAATTTAGGAAATATTTCAACAGTGCAGTGTAAACAACCTAGATGTATAATAATATTATATACATATATATATATATGCCTTGATATATTTACAAGTTAATCTCTACCACTAAAACAACATGAATGCAGCATGAACCAAGAGTTAATTTATTAGTGTTTTTATAGCAATTAATATGCAAAGTGATTTACTGAACAACAATGTAGTCATATAGCACAGCAGATAAAAATTACGATTGAAAGTTTATGATAGAGTACACATGTTTCAGACTGACGAGCATGATTCTAAGACTGATATTCAGTTGACACGACGCTTTTTCTTGACTGGTGACAAGTTTGTTCCAATCACCTTGTCATCCGTGTAACCTGAAAGAAAGCACTAGTAAGATGACAGTACAAATGTGAAGATATACAACAGTTCACATGCACGCATACACGCACGCATACACGCATGCATACACACACGCATACACGCACGCATACAGGAATGCATACACGCATCCATACACGCATCCATACATGCACACACATAAACACAGACAGATAGTTTGATAGGCAATTCATATTATCATATGGTGAACTTACTTAATAATAATTTAATAGTTATACTGAACAATTATCTTTTGAATTCAAACTCCCTATTCAATTCATTTAGAATTCATCATGATTCAGTTTCGTTGAAGTTTATATTTGTAGTGTGTTAATAGTTTAAGCATTCACAGTCGGTTTAATAAAACAGTGCATGCTTTCGTCAAAAATCATCCAAAGAATTGACTTCGTTCGTTAGTTTCGGCAACTTGCAAAAGAGCAAATAGCCTTCGTTAGTTTCGGCAACTTGCGAAAGAGCAAATAGCCTTCGTTAGTTTCGGCAACTTGCGAAAGAGCAAATAGCCTTCATTAGTTTCGGCAACTTGCAAAAGAGCAAATAGCCTTCGTTAGTTTCGGCAACTTGCGAAAGAGCAAATAGCCTTATGTCAAAGCATAAATAGCCAGATAATTTTTTGGACAAATTTTTAACAGGTATTTTCTCCGTATTGTTCCCCCTCCAATGACTTGAAGCGACAGTTACCTTGCTCCTGCCTAGCCAACTGGGCTTCCTTCTTTAGTTCAACGATCGCTCGTTCCTCATCCTCCTGGAACATCAAGTTGTCCTGCAGGTCATTGTGAATTATAGTTAGATATTCCTTATAAATACAGAACAATAAGTAGAAGATTTTGAATAAAAATCACACCAAAGATGTGATTTGATTGAATAAATTGTATTTTTAATATATTTAAACTCTGTGCTCATTTTCTTGGGATTTCACCAACTTGATTTAAATCGTACTTGATATTTTACGTGATTTAAAAGTTCCATTTTGTTTAGCAGAGCATGATATGGGGGTTGCTACGAGAGAATCCCTCTGGATTTTTAAATAAAATAAGGAACCTGTTTTTTATTTTTAATAAAAGTTTCACATTGTGGTCCTTTTCTGCAAATTATTGGCTTAAAGATGTTATACTGAAACAAATATATTAAAAATAAAAAATTTAACTATTTGTTGACATTGTAAAAATTCATTGTACAGATTGAAACACGTCTTCTGTTAGCATAACGTAAGTTCACTCACATCTGGATTTGTCCAGAGAGAGCAGACTTTGCATTTCTTGCAACTGTGGCCTGGGTCACGCACGTGTTGGCAGAAATGATTGTAGTCAATCTAAAAGTGAAAATATTTGATGTCATCATATCCGAGATTGCGGCATTACAAGAAATGTTGTACTTACCAAGTCACTAATATATATACTTAAAAATAAACTTAATTTACCAGGTAACAAACAACCATTATTTTGAACCACGAAATTCATATTTGTAATGTTTAATTGACAAGTGATATTCTTTTCATTTTGTTTCGCAGCTTTTGTAGAAAAAACAAACAACCAGAAAAATATTAAATTACAGCATGCAGACGTAAACAAATCAGCTAAAACCCCAGATGGCAAGTGATCATGGAAGCCATTGGTTTAATGAGAGTCCAACAATTATTCATCTATGCATAACCCGCCATCAATAGATACGTCAACAAACACATGCATGCATGCACAAACACATGCATGCACGCATAAATACATGCACGCACGCATAAACACATGCACGCATGTACCAACTGTGTAAGTTGTCCTACTCACATTGGGTTTGCGACATATATAGCACATTCTCGCACCACAGCGACACGTCATTTTATTGCAGCCGTCGAGTTTGGTGAAACGAGCCTTACATTGATGACATACTCGAATTTTTGCTTCGGTCATCTTCTCCTCACTACAAACATTGGAAGCTTATAATGGTACAAAGTACAATTTTATCGTAAAAAATTATTTGACTTTGGACCATTAAGGGGACCACTTGTTGCAAGTCTACCAGTACTTTCAGTCAAAACTTAGCTTTACAAACTGTATAAAAAGTTAATCTATAAGTGCTTAAGTGGGCTATCAATGACGACTTTTCAGCAAAGTGCCATTGATCAATATAGTGTGCCTGGTACACTGTTCTAGCAAACAATACTCAAATGTATTTCTCAGATGCATGTCATGAATATTAAACACATATTAGGAATAAGAAATATAGTTAAGATTTTGGAAGTATTTTTAGACAATAAATAATCATAAGTATTTCATGTTTTGCAAAACAGGTAATTTTTATTTCAAAGATATTCATCTACAAAGTGACTCACAAAGCTAGTCGAATCTTAGTTTCATCTTTCTTCTCGAGTTCCTCACAAGGGATCCCGATGTGCTCTGCCCAGTTTTCCTTGCAGTAGCGACACGTCTCCTGAACAGTGAACACAGGAGACTAGAGTGAGAACTGAGAAAGTCTAGGCCCAACTGCAGACTATACAATAGTTGCCACATGTCTTTGCCAGGAATTAACCGTCATGAGACATGTATTTAGTGACTGCTGTTTAGATACTAGTGCATCCAAGTTTGATTTTTAAATTATCTGACTCTCATCAAACAGAAACATACATCCACAAATAAATAAACAAACTGATTGCATAACTCACCGCACTTTAGCATGAGTAACAAACTTCAACCCATTATGAAGTTGGAATTTTCGTACATCATGGCTCCTATGACTTTAAGACTTACATCAACCTTTCATTTCATTGTATAGTTAAAATTAATAATTATTGTTAGCAATACTGATTATCAGAAAAGTTCAAATAAACACTGTGAAGTAAACTAAAGTTACATTTCTTAAGCAAAATAAAGTTACAAACATTTAAAACTATGTTTTTAAATGCACATAACTTTGTTTATTGAAAAAAAATTCACCAACAGGAATCAAATATAAAATATGCATAAATAGAAAACACAGATTTTAAGACTATTACTTGGAGAATGAGATCGAGGCGGAGTGGAGACGGGTGGAGCAGACAACAGGGAAACAGGACCAGTGACGGAAGAAGGAAACAAAAATCGAGGACCAGTATCGCCTAACACTGGACTTTAGGGACATAGAGGAGAGCATCAAGAACTTTGATAACATGAATGACCACCTTGTGACATTCCAGGCATTTGAAGACCTTGTCACCCGGGTCAAGAATCGCAGCAAAGTCACAGTGAGGGCATCTGTAACAGAGGTTACTTCATACAGAAACTATTACAGCATAATATATGAAACTTGTTGACACATCTACCACAAATTCAGTGAAGTCTCATCCATCCGCACACTTTGGTTCCCAATAGTTTTACTTGGATTAACAAAGTGTGCGGATTAGTGAGTCACAGAATAATGAAGTCATTTACAGTATGTCGAGATTGTTCCCCCCCAAAAAAAATTGCAGATAACTGAACAAATACGGATATACAGGACATGACTGTATTATGACTGGAAACAAACTTGATCAGGAAATGATTTTATTAGAAAGGTGGAAAAACTCAACCTAACTGATTGTTTGCAGCCTGTGATGGAATCGTGTAAGGAAGAGAACAATTAATTTACAGATACAATATTTCCAGTTGTTGTTTTAGTTGTGAGAAATACTGTAAATTATCAGAAATATGAACGCATTTAGTCAAACATGAAACCATGTCAGTATTTGCTGTACAAGTTATGACTTGTGTTTGAAAGACAGTATCGTATGCACATTTTTGTACATCATACTTTGAGTGTGTCTTTCCCTTCTACCTGGCGTCTATCCCAGGAAGGGGAAATAAAAGATCCCACACAGGGTAATGGAAAAACCTGAGCTAATGGTTTCGATCTATAAGCCATACAGGAGCTATATCAAGTGCTGCCAAAAACATGCTCTTTAAATAATCGCCATGAGAGCCGTAGATAATAAATAATATAAAACAACATTATTATTATTAATACCCATGATCAAAATTCCACATAAAGCAGTTGTTAACATACCGGACTAGGTCGGCCATGGCTGCTAAATTGATAGCTTCTTCTTGCATCCGAGCCTCAAACTGAGAAAGTAGGTCAGGAGGCAATGCTATCTCAAGTTGACCTTCAAAAACAAATGTACATACTTACTTATATACAAATATGAATTGGTGCCATCCATCTGCAAATGCATCTCTCCACATTTTTTACAGGTACACATTATTTACAGGTACATTAATGGCCCAACGCCAAAATTCTAGGTCGGCTTTTATTGGCCGGTGACTTTGAATGCCCATATCAGTGATGCACTGTGCCAGATAGTGGTGAAACAAACATGGAACTAAACGGTGACCTATAACCTATAGATTGGTGGTTGTATTGACATTTCCCAAGTATTTTGCGATTCAAACCAACTCATTATTGTCTTTGTTTTATCGAGCCTCATGTAATGGCGTCAGCCCGTAAATGCAGATATAGTGGGAGTGATGTACTTCGTATTCTAGACTAGTTGGTAATACTGTTATAGGGCTAATTTATTGAAGTATTCATAGAAACTGTTAGTGGTTTTTTTCAGCTGTCATAGAGCAATGACGAATGCATCATTCCTGCCAACTCATCCATTGACAACAAATATGTATTGCATATAGACATATCATATAATATCTCGTAGGGAATTAACCTTGAAATAAATATAACTTGCAATTGTACGTTTTCAGTACAAAAAAAGATGTAGCTGAAAAACCTACCTGACCCATATTTCACAACACAAATTTCTCTATGATTTCAGCATATATATTGACAAATTTCATAGGATATAAAGGGTTCAAGTATTTTAGATGGCTGCCTAGTATATTTTTTATTATCTAAGGCTAGCATAATTGTTATACTATAAATTATTACTACCAAGATGCATCACCAAGACTTACTTTTGGGGAATATTGCTTCACAGGAATCAGTCATACACACAAGGTTTGCCTGTAACAACCCAAAAATTATGTAGTAATAACATGTTGACATGCAACAGTTTATTACACCAGACAAATCAATAGGCTCAACATCATTTGCACAAGCAACATGCAAAACCTACATTAATTAAACTATCAGTGCCTTGCCGCTATGAAATAAAATACATATATCTTTATTGATACTTGCATGAATGCATGCATGCATGCACGAACGCATGTGGTCAATCGCATGCATGCACAGAACCACACATTCACACACGCACGCACACAAACACTCTGTAGATGAGAAAAAATCATGTTAAATATTTCCCTTTCTGATTCCAAATTTTGGACACATAATTGATAACCATTTTCTATCAATGACACTGACTGTTACACAACACAAAGTTCACAGGCGCAGGAAGTGATTATCTCAGAATTTGTTGACAACATCGGCCTATTATATTTGTCTGTCTAGAGAATCCAGAGCGCTACAAATAATGAAACAGATTTGTAGCATGTACATGATGAGAGAATGTACATGATGAGAGAATGTACACGATGAGAGAATGTACATGATGAGAGAATGTACGATGAGAGAATGTATACGATGAGAGAATGTACACGATGAGAGAATGTACACGATGAGAATGTACGCGATGAGAGAATGTACATAATGAGAGAATGGATGGTCATGTGATGGACTGTCTCTGCCTGTGACAGGCCCTGCAGATGGAGACCATAGCAACCTGCTTCTATTTGTCCCCGAGAGGTCTCTGGCCCTGTCCGCGACAAGTAGAATAGACATGTGGCTAAGGCAATATTGTACCTGTGGCACCACCTGGAGGATACTATACATCTAACTATTGCGGTGCCACCCAGGAGATGCCCTGGCTGCACACCAAATAAAAAATCCACTGTGGAAAACACTGCTGCAGTCAGTTAGGCAGACATGCCACTTTTTGGTTGAAATCCATATTTTTGACTTGAAAATCTGTTTAAAGCCATATAAATCCGTACCATTTTCATTGATTAATCAGCCTATAGCATTCAACAACTCTTTGCTCTATAAGTCCGACTCTATACTTGTCTGCTTAACACAAGAAAATATGTGCTTTATCATGATTTTTCCATTTGAAGCAGATCGATATTAAAATGGGACATGACCATATTACTCCCAACATTTGTATTGAATAACGGGAATCCATATAATCAGGCTTGTCAATTTTATGCCTGATTTCTTGGAAAACAACTGAGTTGTTCCCGCTCACCTTCCCCTGGCCAAACACAGATTCACGAGTGTAGTTCTCCACACACTTCATGCAGAACAGATGACCGTCCGAGCACTGCACCATGTTCTCAAAGCAACAGTCGTCATAGCAACAGCCGCACTCGATTGTCTCTTCAGTGGCTGGGAAAGCTTCTTCGCTCGCAGAAACGGTCACAGGTTTGTTGATATTCTCGCTCAGAGAAACAGTGACAGGTTTGTTGACATTCTGTTGGGAAAACACAAATTACAAATGGAACTGATGTTAAATGAGTTACAAATGAGAGCGAGGGATGGGGAGAGAGATCATGGGATAGAGAGAGCTAGGGGTGGGGAGAGAGACCATGGGATAGAGAGAGCTAGGGATGGGGAGAGAGATCATGGGATAGAGAGCTAGGGATGGGGAGAGAGAGATCATGGGATAGAGAGAGCTAGGGATGGGGAGAGAGATCATGGGATAGAGAGAGCTAGGGATGGGGAGAGAGATCATGGGATAGAGAGAGCTAGGGATGGGGAGAGAGATCATGGGATAGAGAGCTAGGGATGGGGAGAGAGATCATGGGATAGAGAGAGCTAGGGATGGGGAGAGAGATCATGGGATAGAGAGAGCTAGGGATGGGGAGAGAGAGATCATGGGATAGAGAGAGCTAGGGATGGGGAGAGAGATCATGGGATAGAGAGCTAGGGATGGGGAGAGAGATCATGGGATAGAGAGAGCTAGGGATGGGGAGAGAGATCATGGGATAGAGAGAGCTAGGGATGAGGAGAGAAATCATGGGATAGAGAGAGCTAGGGATGGGGAGAGAGATCATGGGATAGAGAGAGCGAGGGGTGGGGAAAGAGATCATGGGATAGAGAGAGCTAGGGATGGGGAGAGAGATCATGGGATAGAGAGCTAGGGATGGGGATAGAGAGATCATGGGATAGAGAGAGCTAGGGATGGGGAGAGAGATCATGGGATAGAGAGAGCTAGGGATGGGGAGAGAGAGATCATGGGATAGAGAGAGCTAGGGATGGGGAGAGAGATCATGGGATAGAGAGAGCTAGGGATGGGGAGAGAGATCATGGGATAGAGAGAGCTAGGGATGGGGAGAGAGATCATGGGATAGAGAGAGCTAGGGATGAGGAGAGAGATCATGGGATAGAGAGAGCTAGGGATGGGGAGAGAGATCACGGGATAGAGAGAACGAGGGATGGGGATAGAGAGATTATGGGATAGAGAGAGCTAGGGATGGGGAGAGAGAGATCATGGGATAGAGAGAGCGAGGGATGGGGAGAGAGAGATCATGGGATAGAGAGATAGGGATGGGTAGAGAGATCATGGGATAGAGTGAGCGAGGGATGGGGAGAGAGATCATCGGATAGAGAGAGTGAGGGATGGGGAGAGAGATCATGGGATAGAGAGATCATGGGATAGAGAGAGCTAGGGATGGGGAGAGAGATCATGGGATAGAGAGAGCTAGGGATGGGGAGAGAGAGCTAGGGATGGGGAGAGAGATCATGGGATAGAGAGCTAGGGATGGGGAGAGAGATCATGGGATAGAGAGAGCGAGGGGTGGGGAGAGAGATCATGGGACAGAGAGAGCTAGGGATGGGGAGAGAGATCATGGGATAGAGAGCCAGGGATGGGGAGAGAGAGATCATGGGATAGAGAGAGCTAGGGATGGGGAGAGAGATCATGGGATAGAGAGAGCGAGGGATGGGGAGAGAGAGATCATGGGATAGAGAGAGCTAGGGATGGCGAGAGAGAGATCATGGGACAGAGAGAGAGCGAGGGATGGCGAGAGAGAGATCATGGGACAGAGAGAGCGAGGGATGGGGAGAGATCATGGGATAGAGAGAGCGAGGGATGGGGAGAGAGATCATGGGACAGAGAGAGCGAGGGATGGGGAGAGAGATCATGGGATAGAGAGAGCGAGGGATGGGGAGAGAGAGATCATGGGATAGAGAGAGCGAGGGATGGGGAGAGAGCGAGGGATGGGGAGATCATGAGAGAGAGCAGCAGTATTTGAACATGTCATTAGAGTGATTATTAAAAAAGTTAACATTTCAGTATCAAGTATGATTTATATTGCAGAAATATCCACCAACACCTGTTTTAATCCTAGGTGATAATGAGTAAAACAACTAATTAGCATAAACCAAATTAAAACAACAATTTGGCAAGTATGGGAAAAATCAGAATGGTTGATTTTCACATATTTTTTATAAAATAAGTGAGTGTTCAGCTCAGCCCAATACAACAGCCTTACCTTCTCTTCCACACAGCCATCCTGTTTCACGTAGGCCACTTCTTCCTGGAGTTCTGGACATGCACTGATATCAACAAACTTGTAATTGCGCTTCCCCTTTAGATGTGCTACAGGAACATATCCTGGAGAAATAAATAAAAATGTAGATCCTAAATTCTGTGCATCACTGGATAAAGGCATTAAGGGGAGACACTGTGCATGGATGGGATTTTTTTTTACAGTTAGTGAAATTCTTTCTGCCCAAACTGTAGACTGGGTACTACCAAGTCAAAATATATATTGAACATTTTCCTCCCAGAATATACCTCACATACGTTTCCATGGCAACACAAAAGATTTACAACATTTAAAAGGTTACAGATATTTTATCATAGTTAATGCTTTCACAAGCATCATTTGTTTACTTAACTATAAAAAGATCACCACATGATTTTTACAGATATTTATAATTTAGTTATATTATTGTAAATTTGTCTACATTTTTATACATTACTCCCAAGATATTGCACAAAACAAAAATCCCCTGGTAACGTTTTGAAGAATATATAGGTTAACTCAACAATTTAAACCCAATGAACAAATCATTTTTACTTCCAGAGTTTTGCAATTTCTCAATGCCAAAACGTGATCTTAAATCTTTTAAACAGCCATCAAAGATTGAACTGATCATGTTACAGACACACGCTTTATCCACAAATAAAAGTGATTTAAATAACTGAGAATGTTAGTTTTCAACAAATAAATTATGTTTCACCAATATACACAAGTTGAATATGTACTCAAAGTACCGCAAATATAATAAATTAGGCATTTATGAAAAAATGTGTTAATATGTAATATATATTCCATACATTCATTATTTTATAATCAAATCAAGCCATACATGGCAAATATTGCTCAGAAGTAATTGAGAAAAATCCTATCAGTGCCATCCATCAATTTAAGTGGTGGTTGGGACAACGTTCAATTTTACGGTTTTTGTACATGCGATCCTAGATGGCATACCATGTTAGGCACAAATAACCAAACAAATTTCAGAAATGGACAGGACTTTTTCACACAAGTACCAGCTGCTTATCTGATTCATATGCTGAATAGAAACATCTGAAATAAACTTTCACACACACCTAATTCATCTGGCAACTGCAACATGATCGTTTGACAGAGTGGCGTGAAACCTGAAAGACAGAAGTTACTAGAATAAACTTACTCAGTCACAGTGTTCTCATCCAGTTTTGATCTAACATTTATAGGAATAATATAGGAATATCTTAACAAAACACAGGAATATTCATGTGTCAAATATTGTTGCATTCAGCGTTATTTCAGGTGGCACTATCTACCGACTCAAATTAACGCAAATTAGCAACTGCCGACTTTCAACATTATGTCATGAAATATTTGGCAATTCTACTGATCTTATTATGGCATGGCGAGACTGGCACCCTACCACAATCACATCTCATCCATAAGAAGTCATCAACATGTAGATTTCTACCGCAAAAATAATTTTGTAGTGATGAATCACAAGAAACCTCCACATCTCCATAAATATTTGGACAATAAAATTTGTTTTTTTAAATAAAATACAGGAACTCTATTCAGAGAATACAAACAAGTTTCCTGAGAGGTTAATAGCACCTCTAATGTAACAATCCACGAAACCAAAACACCCATCCATTCAAGGATTTATCTTTGATGTTTGTAACATTTCAAGTTTAATCATTTCTAGCAACATACTTTGTTCAGCCTGCAACAGGGCTCGCCTTGTTGGTGCATAATGGAATTCAAAGCGACTTGCTACTTGTTGAATTGACCTAGACGCAATCTGGTGCACAGAGAGGAAGGAATGGCATTAAAACAGGGTAAGGATGCATGGACAAAATTATTAAACATTTAAATTAGACACAACCAACTTTCCTTTTTTTAGTTGGGATAAAAAATAAAATTACAAAAAGTAGAAAAAGCCAAGGTTTCTCTTTATTTTCAGTTTGGTACACATACAACAAAGTCTGTTTTTCATGCCATTTTGCACGTTGCTACATTAACAAAAGTAAATTTCCCAACATGAAAGTAGGTAATTTATCAAAAAGAATAACAAATTACTGTCTGTCAAAACCATAATCAGGCAAAGGCAGGACGTTTGTAGTTATGCTAACAGCATACTTGTTGCATAAATAATTTTTTTTTATTAATTCAGAACAATGGACTGCTATATTTCGAAGATATATTGTAGCAAATTGTACAAATTTGCTTAGTATAACTTTAAATTAGTAAGAAAATCTTGTCCACCTTGTTGAAGTCATATTGTAGTTGTGTGATACAGTTATTCCTGTACACCGTGGAAACATCATCCCGGTATTCATAGTAATCAACTTCTGGTCTTCTCGTTACCATCGACTGGAGATATGCAATACAAATATTCAATACAAAAACTATACATCCATTTTTTATACTTTATGGTGTGAATGGTTCGTACATAAAAAATTCTCCCGGGGTGGAGATATTACAAATGTGGACATTTGACATAGATTGCGTAACACAACAATAGTAGTGAGTTACGATCACAGTGACATACAGTTGTTAGCAACACTATGCTATTTTCAACAACTGTTCCGAGTTATGTGATCAACATCAAAAGTCCACATAAGTTTTTTTGTACGGTACAAAGTTGTCATTGCTATTCCCCTACCATAACCTGATTGGATATCTGTATTTTCTCCTGTGCAACTCGGCTAGTGTGATAATAACACCAATAATGAACAACCAATACATTTCTGAGCAGTATTATCAACAGTATTGTACAATACCTGGGTCGTGGATGAGGAAGCCGTACTTCGGACAGAGTCGGGTTTCTTCGTGCGTATGTAATTACTCTCCTGAAGCGGAACAGGGACGGGCTTCTTTGGGCATATATAATTACTCTCCTGAATTGGGACAGTGTCAAGCTTCTTCACGTGTAGATGATTCTCCTCAAGCAGGATGGGATCAGGCTTCATACTTAGATAATTATTCTCCCCAAGTGGGACATGGTCAGTTTTCTTCACATGGAGATAATTATTTTCCTCGAGCGGGATGGGATCGGACTTCTTCGCGCGGAGATAATTGTTCTCCTCGAGCATATAGTTACAGACGGCATTCACAGGATCGGAAAAGAAGGAATGACGTAACAAATCCTTCACGTAGTCCCGGTCTGCGTCAGTGAATACCGCACACTGCAATAATACGAGCAGTGTTAACGACTTAATCACAAACACATTAAATTAATAGTACAGCATTTACGTGAGTTTTTTTACGTGGTGTAAAGCCATGGTAATTACTTTAGCGACCTGTTATAATATTAGTACCAATTCAGTTTAGTGTGGCTTCAATGTTACCTTAATTTAATCCCCTCAATCAAACCAATATCATTACCAATCCAGTTCTGTTAGCAGTAGTAATCAAAATTCAAAACAAACATTGAGGCTGTGTTGCTGTGGCAACATATTTAAAGTATAGGGCTGACAGTGGACCATCTACTGGATTAATGGAAATTCAGGTGCAATAATACTGTGGTAGAGATTCCAGTGTAGAAAGGCTGAACTTGCCACTTCTTGCGTCATGTCTTCGAGGTTTTCTTCCCGAGATTTTGGCTTGGTAGATGGGACTACCAGTGGTCCCGTTACAGGTATCTCTGCTGCTGCCAATGGGATTGTTTGCACATTAATTGCACCAACCTGTTTCTGACTGACATAGCTAGTTGATGCCGAGGGTACTGGTGGCACATTAGTCGCACCAGCCGGTCTCTGATTGACAAAGCTGGTTGATGCCGATAGTACTGGTGGCACATTAGTCGCACCAGCCAGTCTCTGATTGACAGAGCTGGTTGATGCCGATGGTACTAGTGGCACATTAGTCGCACCAGCCGGTCTCTGATTGACAGAGCTGGTTGATGCCGATGGTACTGGTAGCACATTAGTCGCACCAGCCAGTCTCTGATTGACAGAGCTGGTTGATGCCGATGGTACTGGTGGCACATTAGTCGCACCAGCCAGTCTCTGATTGACAAAGCTGGTTGACGCCGATGGTACTGGTGGCACATTAGTCGCACCAGCCGGTCTCTGATTGACAAAGCTGGTTGACGCCGATGGTACTGGTGGCACATTAGTCGCACCAGCCGGTCTCTGATTGACAAAGCTGGTTGACGCCGATGGTACTGGTGGCACATTAGTCGCACCAGCCGGTCTCTGATTGACAAAGCTGGTTGACGTCGATGGTACTGGTGGCACATTAGTCGCACCAGCCGGTCTCTGATTGACAAAGCTGGTTGATGCCGATGGTACTGGTGGCACATTAGTCGCACCAGCCGGTCTCTGATTGACAGAGCTGGTTGATGCCGATGGTACTGGTGGCACATTAGTCGCACCAGCCAGTCTCTGAATGACAGAGCTGGTTGATGCCGATGGTACTGGTGGCACATTAGTCGCACCAGCCGGTCTCTGATTGACAAAGCTGGTTGATGCCGATGGTACTGGTGGCACATTAGTCGCACCAGCCAGTCTCTGAATGACAGAGCTAGTTGATGCCGATGGTATTGGTGGCACATTAGTCGCACCAGTCTGCCTCCGACACTCTTGAGATGGCGACAAGGGTGCATTGTGGGTAATGGCCGCCGCTGTCAACACTGGTGCATTATTGTAGGTAGTTGCAGACAGAAGTTCAGATGTCGATGGGCGCGGTGCATTGTGGGTAACATTGGAAGACAAAATCGCAGAGGTGTTGCGTCTCACCACTGGAGATAGAATATCTGGAAGGTCATCGTCATAGTCGGGGGAGACAGATATACTTTGGCTATTACGCCTACGTTTCAGTGTCGATCCTTGCATTGTCACTCGTCCAATCAATGCTGCTGGTCCCTGGGACAACATAGGTCCATGAGTCTCCATTGGTGGAGGTGATACGTTGAACACCAAACGATGGTCAGAATTTGTCCCTTCAACTGACAACGGCGAAAACAATTTGCTATCTTCACACTGCGGCGATTCAGAAATAAATCTGAAATAAAAGAAATATTTTAATAAAATATCACAACACTAATTTATCATGTCAACAGGTGGCTGTCAGGATCGCATTCCTGCCAGTGGAAACCTGTTTTCACTGAGACAGTGGAGGAAACATGTCTTAAACCTAGTTTTGACATTTCGTCATATTTACAATGTTTTTAAGATCAAAAACATCACCAAAGAAATAAAACTCAAATTCATCTGGAATATTACTTATTATTTCAACTGTGAATTTGTTTAGTTTATTTTAAAAACTACTGAATACTGCATTCCCAGTGAATATGAAAGAAAATCAACTGCATCACTTCATGTTTCGTGAAACCAGCCCAGCAGCATATTTACAAATGTAGGATGTGAACAAGTATGCTCAAATGTTAATTAACCATTACATAATGAGAATATACTGTTTGTTGATGTCACTCAAGTGTCACCTGCCATATAACATCACTTTTGCATGCGGTACTCACAATGTTATCGTGATGTTATCTCGTGACATCAACAAATAGTGTATTATTCTGCAATTTGACATATCTGTTATCACTAACAACCAGGAAATTATGCTAAATTTACTTTTTTTTTTAAATACAAAACTTACTAAGCTGCAATTTGGCATTTCTTACATGCAGGCAACTTTACATGGCTTGGAATTACGATTGGTGAAGGGTTTGCTTAATTCATTCACAGTGGTGTAGTAGGCGTAATTCGTTTATGTTAACCAAAATTAACCTTAAAGTTATCAGTGACACTGTCATACTTATATGTATGGCATTTATTTATTTGGGGATTTTCTCAAAACGATATAACTTCGTATTTTGTGGCAATGTTTTTCACATTTACAAAAATGTTTTTAAAATCGTGTAACATAACCAAATAAATGAATTTATCTTAGAAACTTCTACTGAAGCTACTCAATTCAAGACACCACCAGCTACCTTAAGATGAATGATTAATAAACCCCCATATAGAAACTAGTAAAACATATTTAGATGCCCAATTTTGTCATCCATAAAGTGATAAAATGTCAGCAACAGTGCATCTAGAACAAGCAACCTTCCGAGCTTTCTTGAATGTTGACTATTCCTTATGCCAAATTTGCCATGGCAACAAACTAATCAGTCATTGCAGAAATGGTGGAAAACACAAAACCGCCAGCAAAGAATCAGGTGTCTACACTCACATAACATCGTGATGATGGTGTCCTTGCGTTGACCTTGGGGCCCGTGCACCTGTCATCAATATGTCATTGTCTGAAGACCCTATGTAACAAAACAGACATGGCATAATTTCTTTAAGGGTCCATCTTCAATTCGATTTTTTACACTCATCTCATTTCAGATTTATTTTTAAAACAAATCAAACCTATCTACTAAGACATTCAGTCTCATTTGTGCGTTTGTGTTATTCAGTTTTGGTGACATTTTATTATTTTCGACTGGGCCCAGTCCGATCAAACTCAATTCAATTTTAACAACAGTATGCACTTTTGTATTATAAACTGGCAGCACATATTAACCTATTCACACACTACAGATTTGAACTTCAACAAACCTGATTTGTGATGGCCGAAATCAATTGAGGAGGAAGTTTTACACATTGATTTATTAAAATAGTAATTGACATCAGACCTAGGGTGGAAGTACTCGGTACACGAGTACATTTTTAAGTACTCGTACTCATATAATAGGTCATGTAGTCATACTCAATGTACTCAGATTTTAAAGTATTTGAATGTTCAACTATTTTTTTAATACTTATGTTATTTCTGATTGATTACCCCCCTTACCATCCCTACACATAGTACACCCCCATTCTCCAATAACTATGACTATCATATCCAAAAAAGGCAACAAGCAGCATCTTTTCCCAGTCAGAAACACCCTGTTAAGCAAACAACTATAGGCTACCAGTTCAGGCCATAATGTGCATGTTTGTTTAACTAATCCACCAGGATCTCCACAAAGCCATTCATCAAGTAACCTATCAGTTAGCCATGGAATGCCTTTAATGAATGAATAACTTTATTTTGGCTACACATACATTTTAAGATACTTACAATATGATTTGAGTCACAGATTATACAATTAGCGGAGCAACCAAGGAGACCCTCTAGAAACCCTGCGGGGCTTATGATGAGGACCACCCAGAAATAAATCAATATAATCATTTTGTTTCCTTAGGCTTAAGCCAAAAACATATACTAAGCAACATTATTGCAAGTGAAATACAATATAATGTAAAAACAAAATTGCTTAAATATGTACATACAAATTGTAATTAGAATTTTATGAACAAATACTACACTATTAACCTAACTAATTATTGCACATGAATACATTACAATGTGAACATGAACACATTAAGTAATGTAGGAACCATGAATACATTAAATACTACACGAACATAAATTCATGGTTTTTTCTGCCATGTTAAAATAACGGTAGATGTAAAGTATGTTATACAAATACAAATTGAGTCTCAAAAATGTTGCTTAAATATCAACATATAATTTGTACTTTGAATTATATGAACAAATAATACACTAACTGCACAATTGTCATGTATTCATTAAATGTGAACATGAATACATTAAGTAATACATGATCCTGACTACATTAAATATTACCTAAGCATGAAACACATGGTCTTCTCCATCATGTGAAAATAAATGTAGATATAGCGTACATTTTGTGCAAACAAAGTTTCTTATTTGCAGTGTTTACTGTAAAGTCATTGATATTTAGAGAGTAACAATTCTTTCAGTTTATTTTTAAATTGGTTAATGGACACAAGCTGTTTTAATTTACTAGGTAATGCATTCCAGAATACTGGTCCTGAATAGTTTATTGTACATTTCCTGCTGTTTGTTCTAATATTTTGGGTATAATAGCTATTTTGGTTTCTTAGATTATGTTTGTGGATATTTTGTATTCTCGTAAGCATTGATGACATAGAATCTGTTTGTTATTTGCTGCTTTATACATAAAAATACCTAGTTGATGTTTATATAGATCATCCAATTTTAATAGTTTTAACTTTGAGAATAGAGGATCAGTGTGTGCGATGTAATGAGAATTTGTGATTATCCTAATAGCTTTCTTCTGTTGTATTCTTAGTTCGTTTAAGTTTGTACAATATGAATTTTCCCACAATAGAGTGCAATATTGTAAATGTGATAAGATCAATGAACAATAAATAGTTCTCATTATATACATAGGGAGAAAACGTTTAATTTGTTAAGCATTCCCACATTTTGTGCTACTTGTTTTGATAGGTTGTCAATATGTGTTGTCCAACTTAAGTGCTCATCTATAAATATCCCTAGGAATTTGGTGAATTTGACATGCTTTATTTTGTTTCCATCTACTTGTATTAATGCACTGTTGATTGTATTTTTTTCCTTTTGGTGTGAATATAATAAAATTTGACTTTTTGGTGTTTAGGGAAAGTTTGTTGGTATGGAACCATGTTGAGATTTTTTGCATTTCTATGTTTACCTCTTCGATGAGAGTGTTGAAGGATGTATGAGGATGAAAGAGACTTGTGTCATCTGCAAACAGTATAGGATTTAGGATATCTGATATAGATCTTTGTGGAATGCCACATGTAATTGTCATATATTTTGAATCTGCTTTGTTATATGATACATACTGTCTTCTGTTATTAAGATAGCTTTTAAACCAGTTGCAGGCAGTACCTCTTATACCGTAGCACTGAAGTTTATTTATTAAAATGTTATGATCTATTGTATCGAAAGCCTTGGAGAGATCAAGAAAAACACCTATATTATATTTTTTATGGTCCGTGTTACTTGATATTTTATCAACCAAATATCAACCAAATCAATCAGTGCCATATACGTAGAATTGTTTTTCCTAAATCCGTATTGTTTTTTAGATATTATGTTGTGTTCTGCTAAAAAATTGTAAAGCCTATTGTACATTAGGAGTTCCAGTATTTTTGAGGCATGGAAGGATAGAATAGGTCTACAATTTGAGAATAGTTCAGGGTTTTCACTTTTATACAAGGGAATAACCTTTGCTATTTTTAGTTTGCTGGGCACAATGCCAGGCATAAGTGAATTATTGAAAATGTGGGCAAGTTGATTTGCAATTTGTGGTATAATTTGTTTAATAATGTGTGGATCAACATTGTCGAATCCACTTGATTTCTTTGAATTTGCTTTTTTTATTCATTACCTGTTTGTGTTAAGTTTACATTAAGGCGATGACCTATGTTGGTAAAATAATTATTGAAATGGTCCACTATTTCCCTTTTGTCTGTACAGTGGGTACCATCTAATGTAATAAATTTATCATTTATTACAGATTTATTATCTTTCGACTTTATAACTTCATTTATGGTGCTCCATATCTATCTGCAATCATTTTTATATAGCTCAAATTTGTCTTTAAAATATTTTTTCTTTGACTGTCTCATTACACGAGTCAGTTTGTTTTTGTAATTTTTGTAGATAATCTCATTTTCGATAGAAGGGTTGCACTTAAATATTTTGAACAGGTGATTTTTTTGCCTACAGGATATTAATATGCCTTTCGTGAGCCATTCGCTTTTGCAGGTTTTCATCTTAATTTTTTTCCACGGTAAGCATTCATTCGTGTGTTTAGTATTTCCAGAAAGGTATCATATGAAGAGCAGTTGTTTTGATCCTTGTACACCTTCTCCCTGTTTGAAGTTTGTAATTGTGTTTTTAATTTGCTTGTTTGCTGAGCTAGCCATGCGTTTGTAAACAATTTTGTACTCATTTTCTCTTTTTACCCCTAATTCATAAACGGTAAATATCGGGAAGTGATCTGATATGTCATTATAAAGGATACCAGATTTTATTGAATATTCATGAATGTTGGTTATAATATTGTCTATGAGTGTAGCTGTCTGTTTTGTGACCCTTGTTGGTTTGCTAATTGTTGGATTGAATGCATTGGCAAACATATTATGGATAAAATCTGTTGTTTGGTGGTTCGTGTCAGACCTAAGTAAATCAATGTTAAAATCTGCCATTAATATGCATTTCTTTCTTTCATGTGAAATTCTTCCTAATAAATCATAAAATTGTATATTAAATGTATTTATGCATCTGCCAGGCAGTTTAATGCAGTCAGGAGACCATGCCACTGGCTGACAGTGCTAACTGCTAAGAACTGCCAGCGGAGTCTTCCTCTGCAGAAGTAAGGTGACTCAAGTCAGACTGCCTGCAGCCCTACACCAGTATAAGTATAATCTGGTTCCAGCAGTCTGACTGAAAAGTACAAAGGGGATCTTGAGTATGTTATATTGTCAAGTGCTAACCCTCTCAACAACCAGTAGTCTAAGAGCAGAAAATATAAATAGAAAACTTCTAATATAAACAGATAGCAAATTGCAACACTGCCTTTGTGCATCAAAAGAAGACACACTGAACTGAAGGAAATTGTTCTCATGTGGTCTTTATTCAAAACAAGGAGAAACAAACTTTATTCAAATTGCCACACATCCCCTTCGTTGCAATTTGGACAAATCTTCTCACCTCTACCCCTTCAAATGATGTACATGTTTATGGGGGGTAATGGTTACTCGGGTTGCAGTCACTTGCTCCCCCCCCCGGACATTTCCCCCAGGACACCTGCCCACAGACATCTGCCTTCTAGGATATTTGCCCAGTCTGGTCTCAGTGTTATTGACTTTCTTTGGACTGGAGCGTGTTTGTCGACAACCGCTTCAATTCCCGTGGTAAGGCGTGTACAAGTTCATTTAGCGACATACCAGTGTTGTTCAAAATTGGCATTAAGTCCATGATGATAAATTCAGGAATACAAATGTCCCAAAGTTTCCCGAAAGTGACTGGCTGGCGAATGCTGTTCGGCTTCGTTAAGTTAAGTCTAAAACACACAGCCAGATGGTCGCCGGAAGGGTTACTCTTTGTGTCTCCAAGACATGGCTCAGAAACTGTTGGCATCCCAATCAACAAGGAACTAATGCCCCATGTGATGACAATGTCCAAAGTATGGCCTTTCTTGTGTGTCGGTCCCACCACGTGTTGTACCAATCCATGATCTTCTAACGTGCCATTGAAGCGCACCGCATCTGCATCGTTAACGTTGTCGAGGTGGAAGTTGAGGTCACCTGTTATGATTACATCGTTAGTTATAACAGCAAGGCGGTCCAAGTACATACTCCACTCGTCGAAAAACACACTGTTCTTAAAACCGTTTTGCTTAGAGGGAGGCAGACAGTACACGATGCACAATCTCATATTCACATCATTGGAAATGACCGTTTAGTCAATATGGTCGAAATGTATGAACATGCCATTCCATGTAGAATCCAAGGTCTTAATGGTCACTCCGCATTTATAGAGTACGGCCACACCTCCACCGCGCTTCTCACTGGGTCAAGAGATGTGTTGTATTGTGCAACCAGATGGCACGAGTTCGTTTATAACCTGATTGTCAGTGTCGGTTCCTAGCCATGTCTCAGATAAGGCTGGCACATCGATGTCCCGGGAAGTAACAAAATCTGCCACCGACAGACCTTTGTTCTTGACTGAACGAGCGTTAAGACAACATATTGTCAGTGGAATGTCACGTTCACGTGTTTAATGACACGCAGATTAATCAGTTGGGATACATTTGCACTGGCAGATTTTATAGCCCGTGGAACAACATCGAAGTGATGTGTAATGCGTGTTTGAATCACATGTTGTTTGCAAAGGCTGTCTCGTTTGCCACGTGAAGTTGGGCGCGTTACGGATAGTCCCAAGCATCCTTATTTAATTAATTGATTAGACCATATCCACTGTCCAGACATGTGGTCCAGAGTTCTAAGACTATGTCCATCCAGTTTGACAGGACTAGTGATTATTGTGGCAGACTACCAGTTGAGGTTTATCCTGTGGACTAGTGGGGAAAAAAGTTAATTTCTATCCATGCAAACTATCTGTATCTTGTGACCTACCTTCATGTGGCTCTTCAAAGGAACTTTCCAAGGTGTAAGTTCTAAGATCGAGAAGGTCGTCGATGCACCGCTGCAGTAAGTGCCCCTCGTCGAGTGGCTCAAAGCGATTGGATGCATGCAGCACACTGTTCTTGATGACCTCTGGTGTAAGTTGGGGGAACATTGGGGTCAGGGAATCAATAACGTTTTCTTCCATTGTCGATGGCAAGCTTTCAGTTTCTTTTTCTGCTGTTGTAGACAGAAGAAACAGAAATTAATCACCCCAAGAAGTTAATTCCGTCTGTTAGCCTTATTTCATTGTTTAACCATTTGGCTAATGTGATTGTTTTTTCTTGGTTAACTTACTTTTTCCCAGCCAAATTAGTGAAAGTCTTCCATTTTTTTAAGCCAAACATAATGTATTTTAGCCATTGATGAATGCACAACATGAGCCTAGGTTAGCATGTATGAATAGAATAAATGATAAAAAAATTTAATAAACGATACATTGATGCAAGTGTCAGCAGTATCAATGTTTATAAAACATAATTGACAAATACCTTACAAATGCGCGCCAAATATAAAAAATATTGGGTTTTTTAGAAAGTCCAACTCAAATTTGCCATGTTGTATCCACTTTGGGGAAGAGCTGATTTTACTATTTTAGTCTAACAGTGTCCACAACAGCTTGTGGTACTTCAGTCTATCATAGGAAGTTAGGAGACATGTGCCTTCACTCTTCAGATTGTACGTCCATTGACGAGAATCCCCAGTACGACCGCCTTAAATATAGTCTCTATCAGTATCAAGCCTGCTTTTCTAACATTGCAAATTAGACAATTTTATTTTTGGTAGTCACGTCTATTATTTCCTGGAACTATCCTGTAGTTTGACAATACAATCATGTGCACTATTTCCAGGAACTGTCCTGTAGCTTGACAACACAGTCATGTGCACTATTTCTAGGAACTGTCATGTAGTTTGACAACACAGGCATGTCCACTATTTCCAGGAACTATCCTGTAGTTTGAAAAATACAGTCATGTCCACTATTTCTAGGAACTGTCATGCAGTTTGTCAACACAGTCATGTCATTAAAGGTGGAATAATAGGGGGAAAATCAACATGAAAGATCCTTACCTGAAATTCTTTCTTTGTACAAGGGGATCCTTCTATCACTGACATGTGTGTACGCTGCCAGCTACTAGACCTGTGCACAGCGTTGTTACCCCTGTTGTACTCGTATGGAGTCTGCAAAAATGCCCCTTTTCATGTCATAATTATTTTTTAGGGTGCATGCAAACAATGCTTGCTTAAAAGTTGTACCATGTCAACATCATTGGCACTTTATTCGTATCTCATGAACCCAGAAATTAAATAATGATATGACCCCTTTAGATGGGTATCGGGGTGGTTGTCGGGCAGGGTACAATGTATTGTTATAAATGGACTGAGTTCGGGATGGGCACCTGTTAAGAGTGGTGTACCCAAGGGTCAGTTTTGGTTCCAATTCTATTTGTAATTTATATTAACGACATAGACAAGGAGGTGTGTAACCATGGTTCCAATTCTATTTGTAATATATATTAATGACATAGACGACGGGGTGTGTAACCATCTCCTAAAATTTGCTGATGACACAAAACTGTTCAGTCAGGTAGCATCATGTGAAGACGCTGAGAAACTTCAGAGGCACTTAAATACCATGCATGGGTGGAGTGTTGAATGGCTAATGTTATTTAATGTAGACTGATGCAAATGTGTGCACTACAGTCATAAATGATAATAATAAGCAGTATGAGTACTTCAAAAAGTTCAAGGGTGATGACCCCATAGAAACATCACATGAAGAAAGACTTAGGCGTGATAATAACAGACAAACTTGACGTAACGGAGCAGTGTGTTAAGGCATCCAATAAGACAAACGCTATGCTAGGCATGATCAATAGAGCCATCAAATATAAGACCAAGGAGGTAGTTGTAAAATTATACAAGTCCCTAGTAAGACTCCATCTAGACTACTGCATTCAGGCATGGTGCCCATTCAAACAAAAATATAATATAATAATAATATATAATAATTTTATTAAAATGGCAACTATAGCAGTTGAATTGTACAATTGGCACAGTAAAACAACCAATGATAATAAATTTATTAAGACAAAAATATGACTTAAAATATAACAAACTTAAAAGGTGCATGTACATCATGTTTAAAGTTATGTTTGTAAATAAACAAGGTAAATATGAAGGACATAATCATAAATTAAAACAGGCAATACTATAGTAAAATAAATTATATGGCCTACTACTATTATGCAAAAAGTAACTAATTTATAAATGAGTTCATAATTACTGCCAGTGTCTTAAAGCATATGGTATGAGTTCTGAAATCTTGCAGTTCTGCAACTCGGCACACATAAGTCCTCGTGTTTCGAGTTGTATACAGAGTTTTCCGGAGGGGAGGCAAAAGATGGTGTAATTTATGTGTAGATTGTTGCATGCTTATGAATAGTGTTCTACACAACTTCTCCCTCTGGTCTGACAGCGTTGGTAGACTGGCTGCAGTGATGGCTTCGGTGTACGACTTATCTTGGAAAATGATCCGCATTACCCGTTTCTGGATGTATTCTATCTGTCTTGTTTGCTTTTTTTGTAACTTGTAAGGCTCGTGTGCCACACTTGGCATACGTACTCCAATACCGATCGGACAATTGAAGTGTATATATTGATGAGGTGGTGAGGGTCAATGCCGGCTCTTTTGAGAAGGATGATGAAATATAGACATTGCGATGCATTTGTCTATGTGTGATTTCCACTTCAGTTCTTCAGAAAGAGTCACACCTAGTAGACGAGTGCTGTTTACTTGTTGGATTGGTCTACTGTCGATAGTTAGCAGTGCGATGTCCGGAGTTGATTTCTTGAAACATATCCGCAGTTCTTTCGTCTTGTCATAGTTCAGCGCCATTTTGTTACTCATGAAGAAGCTTCCCATATTGTGCAATCGTCGACATATTTTATATGTTCGCATACTGTTTGCAGATCATTCATTTGGTGTAGGAAGCTGACTGGTCCAAATATTGTGCCTTGTGGGACACCTGCATTGACAGTGGTGTACTCCGATTTCACACTCCCGATCTTTATCCTCTGTTTGGAAGGATGTTGACACAGGAAGGATATATAAACTTATTAGAAAACAAGAAACTTAGGGTGACCAGGATGATATCGGACTTAAGACATTTGGAATACCCAAGATGGTTAAGATCGAGCGCTAAATATCACAACTCTGGAGATTAGGCGACTGCAAGTTGACTTACTGGAAGTTTTTAAAATATTCAATGGATTAGAGAGTATACTTCCTGCCGATTTCTTTGTCACAGAAAATGAACAGTCCACAACAAGAGGGCACCCTTTCAAAATAACCAAAGGACACTCAAGATTATACATACGCATGTGTTCATTCACCCAAAGCCAAAGGTTAATAACTGGAATAAACTTCAAGAGGCAGCGGTTATGTCCAAGAACATCAACCAATTCAAGGGACAAATTGACAAGTATCTACACAACAGAGCGGAGGATTACACAAGTCAGCCTTTGACTCCCTTCCTTGGCAACTCCTCGACTACAACGTAAAAGAGGAGATTCAAGGTAAATCAACTTAATTATCAAGGTAGTCACGGAAGTGTTATTGTTAATTGTATGACGTAGATAGGAAACATAATTTTTTAATGATGATCATATTCTTCATTTACAATGTTTGATTGGGGCAATTACCTAATTCTTTTTCTATATTTATTTCATGTAAAAATGTAACAATGTTGGAAACAAAATAATTGACGAACCTGCGATGCTATGTGCGACCTCGGTCGACCCCTCTGGCTCTGCTCTGCTCTGGATGTTTTCGTAGCTCCCAGGCCCAGCAGCTATTTGGCCCCAGCTATTTGCAGTCGTGTGATTAGTGTCTGTGTGAAGTTGACAGTCAAACACAAGACACAAACACATCGCTTATGATCTCTACATGTCCAGCGCTGACAAGTACTAAATTATATTGTAATTCTAGCTAGATATTTTGAAACAACATCTACAACCCCGAAACCGAAACTTTCCCGCCGACAACTTCCGTGTCACGTGACCATTGTTTTCCAGCCATTTTCACTAGGTGGCACTACAGGAGGATTCTGTGTTGACAAATAATTATTACAGATAAATATGTAAATTTGCAGTAGAATGTTGGGAGAAAATTACTTGAAAATCCAGTAAACAAAAATATTGAACGTGCCTGATACAACAGTAGTTAAAACTCAGCCCCATGACATCTAATGGTCATACCGTTTCTTATGAGCTTTGACATTTTTCTCATAACGGTTTTCTAGCCCTACCATTTTTTCTGGTTGTCAGTGCTCAAAAAACCAAAGTATGGATTTCTTTGTCTGATTTTTTATAAAGTATCACAGTGAAAATAAGTGTTTGCACTTTTTTTAATCATGTTATCTTAATGTGCTTTATATTTACATTTCATGATACAAATTACATTGTCATATTGAATAAATCAAATAAAATCAGCTAAGCCTAAGCCAAGAATTTTTTTGGGGCGAGTAGAATGCAGTGTGCGTCCGTGCGTGCGTGCGCCTGCTTTAGAGAGGCATGATAGTGTAGTGGTTGGCAATTCCACTTTACATGTTGAATGAAATCAAAATTAATAGAATGTTACCAAGTGCTGGAAACAAACTAAGAAATGTGTGTGCGTGCGTGCGTGCGTGCGTGCGTGCGTGCGTGTCTGTGTGTTGTGCATGTGTGTGTGTATGTCCATGTTTCTGCAGGTACGCGAGAATTCATATTGCATGGAATTAAATAACGAAGCAATTCACATACCAGCAATTCATACATAAAATACGTGTACCTTACATATGTAGCACTAATGTTTTATTACAAAAATATACAACTGATAAAGTTGAACTGGGAAAGAACAATACACCATAAACATCTTCAAACAGTAACAGTACAGTATATTCCCAGGTGATCTGAAGCCACAATCCTCAGATGTTATACTAAAAGCTAGACAGCGAATTGACCATCCATTCAAAAGCAATTATTTTGATAGCATTTAAATTGTTATACTTTCAAAAAGGCACATACAATATATCTAAATTTAATATTTCAACATTAAATAATATAACATATGTTTAAAATGTGTGTACAATAGTTTTCATTGTTTAATTGGAACTAGTTGGTTGGTGAAATTAGTTGGGAGTTATAATTGAAATGCCCAAACTCTGTAAAAAAAAATTTATCTCAAAGTACATCAATTAACTATGTTAAACGTCATGTTTTAATCTTTATTGCTGTAGTATATTTATTTTCAGAAAGTTCATAAAATGTGAATTTCACAGGCCAATGAATCACTTAGTGAATTATATTTCACCTTCAAATCTGAAGATTTACTGATCTGTCGTTAATTAGAGTAAAGCGAAGTATATACCCCAGGTACGTTGTAAAAGTAGCATATTTTACTTTATCACCAAATTGTGTTTTTTTAATATTAAGAGATGACAAATCACGATAATAACTTGTCTTGTATATGTGTATAACATTTCTAACCAACTGATATGTTATAAATACTAATAAATTCAGTGTTCAGTCAGCCAATACATTTTTTTGTACATTCCCAGGACAGAATCGACCCTTGAGGATAAACGTCTTACAGTTTCAAACTCTGTAGATGTGTTCAGATCTACACATGTTACTATCAATGTAATGTGGCTGATTGAAACAGTCAGTTAAAGTTCCCTCCTCAGTTGATTTCATATCGAATCAGGTTTGTTGATGTTCACATCTGTAGTTTGTGAATAGCTTAAGAATTATGCAGTATATAAGACTGCATACTTTTGTCAAAATAATTAAAAGAATTGACATTGATCGTTATATCGGTAACTTCCAAAAGCGTGAATTATGAATATAGACCTGGACTACTTTGCCGTTTTTTTTGCTGAAATGTGACCAGATCTGGTAAAAATTAGTTAATAGTTTGTCCAATGATTTCATTAAAACTATTTAACACATTTGCACAAACGAGCTAGCATGTCGACGTTAATACTAGAGCTAGCATGTCAACGTGGATACAAGAGCTAGCATGTCATAGTGGATGCTAGAGTTAGCATGTCATAGTGGATGCTAGAGTTAGCATGTCATAGTGGATACTAGAGCTAGCATGTCATAGTGGGTACTAGAGCTAGCATGTCATAGTGGATACTAGAGTTAGCATGTCATAGTGGATACTAGAGCTAGCATGTCATAGTGGATGCTAGAGTTAGCATGTCATAGTGGATACTAGAGTTAGCATGTCATAGTGGATACTAGAGCTAGCATGTCATAGTGGGTACTACAGCTAGCATGTCATAGTGGATACTAGAGTTAGCATGTCATAGTGGATGCTAGAGTTAGCATGTCATAGTGGATGCTAGAGTTAGCATGTCATAGTGGGTACTAGAGCTAGCATGTCATAGTGGATACTAGAGTTAGCATGTCATAGTGGATACTAGAGCTAGCATGTCATAGTGGGTACTAGAGCTAGCATGTCATAGTGGATACTAGAGCTAGCATGTCACAGTGGGTACTAGAGCTAGCATGTCGTAGTGGATACTAGAGCTAGCATGTCACAGTGGGTACTAGAGCTAGCATGTCACAGTGGATACTAGAGCTAGCATGTCGTAGTGGGTACTAGAGCTAGCATGTCATAGTGGGTACTAGAGCTAGCATGTCATAGTGGGTACTAGAGCTAGCATGTCATAGTGGGTACTAGAGCTAGTATGTCATAGTGGATACTAGAGCTAGCATGTCGTAGTGGGTACTAGAGCTAGCATGTCGTAGTGGACACTAGATAGGTTTGGTTTTTTCACAAAATGATTCTAAAACGAGATGAGCAAAAACCTGAATAGAGGAGGGAGCTTTAATAGAAAGCGCAGAGTACTGGTGAAATTAACTAGAACTGCTCATGCACCACGACATTGTGCAATTTAAACACTGCATTTCTTCGCCATGTTCCCCAGCTATGCACAATGTCCATATCCAGACAGTGCGTCAAACAACAGTCTTTACATGGTTGGTGGTTTTCTGTGGCGATAGTTCAAAGTATTTGTTCAAGACATTCAGCAGCTCAGGTACGATGCTGTCAACGACATTGAGACCACGTGACGTTGTCCGCAAGCCCCTGAAAACACAACTAAAACTATTCCAATGTAACACCTTTTTACACGAGCGATTTTTATGCAATTATGTCATATGACATGCAAACAATGTCGCAAACTATGTGTGTGTTTACACGAGCAATGTCTAAACACTGTGAGTGCAATCCACTGACTTGCATCAATCCCCACTTGACGAAAGGTCACCATGGGGAGTGCAGCTTCTGCTGATTGCAGTGGTCGTTGATTGGCCACAACATAGAAAATCGTACTTGTCATAATTGCACACTTACTTGTGTGCACAGACTCACATACATAAAGCTAACATCATTGGTCTTTATCAAGCCTACTAGGGTAATATTTGATAATCCAATAAAAAAATGTGATATTAATATATCAAATTTAGAAATTCATTAATACAAATGTATCAATTATTTTTTTCAAAACCAATACAACGTGCCAGTTATCCAAAAGGTAGGAGAACTGGCAATATGAAAGACACCTCTCTCAGTATATAGCGCATTTAATTTAAAAGGAATGTACTGTACAACAGTTGCATTGGTTAACTGAATGATTGTTTTATAGGACACTGCGACACTGAATTTATTAGTGTTTATAACCCCTTGACTGTTGAAAAATAACATCTATACAAATTGTGCTACTATTGTGATATTTATTGGTCAGTCAAAACTCCCATTTTAAACAATTTGTGACAGTATATATACTATACCAATAAAGATTACAACACAAAGTATAACATTGTTAATTTTAATTAACTCTTAGATCTCAAAATTAAGAGACTTGGGGCATTTTAATTATACAAAATGGTGTATCAGTTAACCAATGAAAATATTTTAATGTATGGAATATAATGGATTTTTTATATTAGCAAGCAAATGTCCCACCTGTCATCAAGAACAAGGAAGCCCTCTTTCTGCAGCAGTTGCACCATGTAAGTATTACTGAATACCTCCTGGAGGGTCGGACCACAGGAAAATCTCAGCCAGCGCTGTTAAGAGAAAATTCTGTTATTACATTGAAGACAATATTAACAGGATCGTTTCTAACTCGACCGTTCTGAACTATGATAGATTCAATGTGTCAACAGTTCTTACCTATGATAGATTCAATGTGTCAACAGCTCTGACTTATGCTGCCACATAAGTAACTGAAGTCTAAAGAATTAGTAGTTCAAGTATGAGGCTGCTACATGTATAATTTTGTTGCTAAAAAATGAAAACGTTTAAGTAAAATATGCCAATATGTATAAATATGGTAACATGTTAAAAAAAAATATTGATTGAGTACAACAGTACAACAATCATATTAACCCCAATCTCACATTAGTACACTCTCCCATTACGAATCAACTTGAACAAACAAGCAGAGAAGCATGTAGGCCAGTGCACATCCAACCTCATGTTCTCTCAGACTTGTTGGCAAGTCACAAGCTGGCAAGTCAAGTCGTAAGTCAATAACCTCCAAGTCCAAATAAATTCTCGAGTAATCTCTCTGAATTCCGAGTCAAGTCGCAAGCCATGAAAATGCGAAAATCGAGCCCGATTCGAGTCAGCCCATAGAACTCGAGAAAACAAGGCTGGCTTCCCTTTAAGTTACCTCCCTAGTCGCCTGCACACTCACCTCAGAGGGGATCCCAATCTTAGTCCTCAATCCCAGCATTAGAATCTCCTGCAGGCTGCAACAAACCCTGGTTTCCAATTTAATAAGAAGAGGAAAACGTCTATCACAACTAAATCCATGGAAACCCAAGCTCAGGTGCACCAAAATTAAAGGGTTAGGCAATTTTTAAATCGGTATACAATATTAAGTTGTTAACAGATTGATGAATACATTGGGGAGCTACAGTGGGTAAACATGGTTGAAAAAAATATTTTATTCAATCTTCAGATAAACGGTGAAATGTTACTGTTCCCTGTCGCCTAACTCTAGGAGGAAGGGAGTTCCAAATAGTTGGTGCAGCAACCAAGAAAGCCTTAGTTCCAAACTCTAGGGAAAATAGATCATAACTAGATGATCGAAGCTATCTAGGATTTCTTACAGGAGTAAGCAGTAAATTTGCACAAACACCTTTCTGCTGCATGTAATGGACTAATGTTTGTAGTTGTACTTCTTTTACAAGAGTTCTGCCTGGTCAGTTTTAACCTGATTTAGACAATTGATCAAACTATCAACTAAGGCTGTGCACAAGTTTTAACTAACAATTGGTGTCATACCACAACCAAATTGGTAATCTGTCTTAAAATAATTTTTGATTAATATCAGTCACATGTATTTATTGTTAACTTATCACAAAGTTTCCATATTAAAAGAAATATATGATGGCCTTGTCAGAAAATAACAATAGCTTTAAATATCAATTTATTTATAAATAGATTTTTCAAGTAAAAATATTACAACACCCTCACACTAGGGTGACTAATAATATTCCACAATACACCTTCCACATAGGTTCACATACCTTTCACTAAATGATGGGCTTGCGGTTGGTCACCGTTACCTAGAACCAATCAACTTACATGTCTAGCTGCGACTGCGGGACTGCTCTCCTTGTTGCATGACCATATTTTTCTACCTCGTACATCCAAGGCTCAGGTTCTAAGGTTTGAATTCTTGCCTCCCTTACAGCTTTACCATCCCCCAGAGGTACAAAGCGACCATGGGCTCCTGCAACAAAATTCCCATGTATAATCCATCAAAAAATTATGTAGGTGAACTAGAATTTGAATCAACTTTAGTTGCACATAACACAGTTTAACTCTAGCAGATTTGGTCATTAACTAAAACATTAATAGATTTGTCTTGTAAAAAAGTATTCATGCATTCTGGAATTAATGGGCAAGCTTTACAATTGATTTCAACAATATATTAAAATGCTAGTATTTTCCGAAAGTACGGAGACAGTATAAATTGGATAGATAACAGAAGATGATTTGATAAGAAAAAGTCAAAAGTCGGAAATCATGGCAAGATAAAAGAATGATGTAAAGGAATGTAAATCTGTGGCACACAGTCCATTCAAAACAAGAAGAACAACAATGTTGTCGTGCAGAAAATAGTGTAATATATTTGGGTAGAGTTACCATAGAGTTATTCCTATGTACTGTGTACCAACAGGCCTGGTTGTGTGAACCATACCAACCTGGACCTATTCCTATGTACTGTGTGCCCTGCCAGTAGGCCTGGTTGTGTGAACCATACCAACCTGGACCTATTCCTATGTACTGTGTGCCCTGCCAGTAGGCCTGGTTGTGTGAGCCATACCAACCTGGACCTATTCCTATGTACTGTGTGCCCTGCCAGTAGGCCTGGTTGTGTGAGCCATACCAACCTGGACCTATTCCTATGTACTGTGTGCCCTGCCAGTAGGCCTGGTTGTGTGAGCTTTCTGCATTCTAAAACATGTAACAACATTCTACAACCAGCAATGCTAGGAGTGACATCATTCCACATAGATAATTGATAAATCACATAGGTCTTCTATGTACTTTGTCAACATTACATCATCACCTGCAAGTAATGCATCGGCCAACAGTCATCAATAGGCACACAACTGACTCGGGACGGGATCCATCATTCGACGGCTCACTCCATACATATCAACATTCCCCCAACCCTACGAGATCCTATGTCCTGTTGGCGACTTTGAAGAAAACATGTATATCAAGACTACCCCACAATTTCACTTCTCTCCCTAAACATTTACATGCTATGGAACTAATGTTTTGCATGTATGAAAAACAACTTATGACAAAGACTACAAGATCCATCTATTTAATATTCACCTTCTACATACTATTGTATTGTGCATGTATGAAAACTACAGCAATGACTGGTTGAATGTCACTTCCTTAGAACTGACGACATGTGCTAAAAATATTGTCCAAACAGTACTCATTGTACAAATAAAATCATAAAATTCTACGAATTACATAATTATGAAAATTATGTACACAGTGTTTGTTTGCAGACATACTTACATTTCTGGCAAAGTTTGATGCTTCATAGCGTGAGAAACCAGCATCTTCAGTGACCTGAAGTGAAATAAATATTTTACAAAATCATCTTAACAAGCTAATTAATTAACTAGCTACCTATTGTTAGTATTAACTAGAGATATGTAAGATTTGGTGGCCAGAAACAATTGGTACTGAAGAATTATGGGAAAGAATAAATCACGAACTGATTGAACATCAAATAAGGAGGAAGTGGAGCTGGTTCTCTCACAAAGTCAACACAACACATCTCTAGGCATGGGCTCATATGGAACCCTCAGGGCATAGTCAAGAAACACATGGAAGCGCTAGCCTAAACGTGTATCTGGTGGAAGGAGATGTGCTCTGCCAGGGCGTAAAAAGGCTTAACACGAAGTAAGCCAGTAATTAGAGATGGTGCAAGTTGCATATTAATTGAAAACACTAAGCCTATTATTTCATCAATACGTGTTAAAAGCATTATTATAGTCCAGCTGTAAGTGAATGTAAGTTCCTAGAAATGTCAATGTTACCTGAACGGCTGCATCATACATGTCGGCCATTTTGTTTGCAGGTGGCATGAACTGAAATGCATGGTAAATTAATTTTAGCACATATTCCCATAATACAGACTGATTGCACAATAATTTTCTATTACTATGCACGCATGGAACAGTTATAAAAACCGAGCTGATTTTTCAGGTGAAGCTTACTGCTATACAATATTTAAATAATAAAAAACTACCAGCTATTTAGGATCATGTCTATTGTTTACTAAAATGTTGCAGAAACATATTACAATTATTTCTGCATGACAGATTGTTCTAATACAATTAAATCTTCTACATTAGAAATAAACGGTTTGCTATACATTTGTCTTTCTTTCACGCACTAAAATATCAACATACCAGTTTTCGGTCCATAACGTCTTTGAAAAGCGAGGTTCCTCTTTCCAAGGTGAGTTGGTATAAAGAAATGTGGTCATCACACAAATTCAGAATCTGGAATATAAAGGATTAATTTGAGATATTTCTCATTAATTGATTGTAACTATTATGAAAACTATTAATAATTCTTATTGAGGACATGCTGTGAATGCTGGATGTTGTAACTGCAGAATAATACATTTTAATTATTCTATGTTAATATATCTACAACACTTATACAAATAAAACACAGTAATAACATTTTAACAACCTTTGATACCCAAAACTACTGCCCCTTAATCCACTGCAACTTTTGCTTACTTAGTAGACATTCTATACATCATCATATGTTACACTTTGTTATATATTTTCTACTGAACTTTCTCCGTACATTTAAGTTTGTCTAGTTCAGTTGTCAGCCATCTTAGCAACTTTTAGTATTTTTATTAGTTAGTCTTCAATATTAAATAGTAATTTTTAGTAGCTCTTTTAATCAGTATTATAGTCTCTTTGCACTTTAGTCAAATGTAAACACTCATGAACAAGGTCTAACTCTTGTTATGAGTGTACAAATAAAGCTTATTATTAGTTATTATTATCTAGTTCAATACCTGCTCACCTAGCCACACACCTGTTCGTGCAGCTACATAATAAATCACCTGGACAGATTACCTGCTGTAGTTCATCCTGCCAAACAGACAAAGTCTGTCCTGGTCGGCCAAATATCACATCGACAGATGTCCTGCCATGAAACAACTTCTTACACATGTCCAGGGTTCTGGTTATCAAGCATATAACACGGGTTCAATAAAAATATAATGGTATTACATGAGGTGAAACAATGGCATGGAGGAAGATTTATTAAGTTTACATTTATTATGAATATCTGTGTATAGCGTATAATAATAATAATAATATAATTTATATTGCAACTAAATCCACTTTAAATATAAATGCTCTCTGGCATTTTACATAAAATTGCAAAATTAAATGTATTTTTAGTTACAAAATAAACAGCATGAATTAGAAGAACTGATAAAAACACTTAATAAATCTATACAAAACATTAGTATAAAATATTACAATTATTAATATATCACAGGTCATTAAAACACACAAAATAAAATGACTTTTCAAGTTGATTGATAACTAGTGCTAAAATCGCTTAGCAAACATTCGAAAGAATCATTATAGATTTAACTTTTTATGCCAAAATATGCAAGGTCGCAATCTTCACAGGAAGTATGATTTCTTCCAGCCGCGTCCAACAATGCAAAAACCACACCCACGTTTTGAGGTGAATTTCCATACACAATGATATCATAGGTAGCCACAAACCACTGTTAGTGATGCATATGCTCTTCAGTATGATTGGAAAAGATGTTGAAGGTGTTTGAGGACTACAGTTCTGCAACAATTAATACCTGAGAGCCTCTTCCACTGTGTGTTGTCTTCCAAGGATGTGCAGGTCATTGTCATTCAATGCCTGACAACATACAAAATACGCTCTGCTCAACATACAAAATACACTCTACTCAACGCACAAAACACACTCTACTTAACACACAAAACACACTGTACTTAACACACAAAATATACTCTACTTAGTACACAAAATACATTCTACTCAACATACAAAATACACCATTATAGTGGTTCTGTTATACGATCACAAAATGTTCACTGACATCTTAGACAAACCATTTATATTCTAGACTAAGACAATAGTAATGATAGTTTTTTTTACCAAATCTGGTAAAAACAATTTAATGGTTTGTCCGATGATATGATCAAAACTAAACAACACATTTAGACAAACAAGCTGGAATGCTGTAGTGGATACTAGACAGGTTTGAATTTTTGCGAAATGATTCTAAAACAAAATGAGTGAAAAAATCATATCAAAGAAGGACCTTTAATACATAAGCAAATAGTTTGTACTCATGAAATAAATAATTTTTTTTACCTGCACACCCAGAGACACACGATTGATTCCCGCATCTCTGAAGGCCCTGAAATCAATTGTGACTCATGATAGGTATGTTTCACTTACAGACGAAATCCACAATACACCTGTAATATTTTTGGCTAAACAGTCCTGGACACCATTTCACTAAATGTCTTAAGAGCTGATAAATGCAACTCAAAATCGATATAACTCTTTAGTTTATGACTGAAACAGAAATATTTTTTGCAAAACTATTTTCATATTTCTGTTAAATATTTAAAAACTCTTAAAACATTCCTTTATTAATGACAAGGTTATCCTGCTCTTTAAGCAAAGTATATCCACCATAAGCAATTAAAATGGTTTAACTGCATATTATCTGGAGGCCAGGAGATTGTGTATTTCATGACAAGATACATCTACCCCTGGGTAAATGTGATCGACGAATAATAGCAAATGCCTACCATTTACATTCTGATTAATAAAATGCACATTTCAAACCAGCAACATTTTCTGGAGTTTTATTTCAAAACATATTCTTGACAACTGTGTCATCTTAGTATCTGCTCTGGTATGCAAAAAAATATGTTAGGCCTAGTAAAAAATTAAACTAGTTTCTCAACCGGACTTTTTTGTAAATGAACATCTTGTGTGACGCATAAAAAGTGAACTAAAAGTATAAAATTATACAGTAAGTTTTCTACAGAAATTTCTTCACAGAACCAAAAAAAACTTTTTAAATAATCTCTTTTTTTTAATAGTAAATAATAAAAAAGGAAGCAGCAGCAAAAAAGGAAGTGGTCGGGGATGCGAAACTAGTTTCTTTTTTTACTAGCCCTTACCTGAGTTTGGCAGCTTCGGTTGAATTAGGATTGACCTCTATGGTGATTTCAGCATCGCTTTGAAGATCGACCCGATCTGCCACAGTTTTTATAACCTTGTGTAGAGTTTCTGGTTCAGCAAGACTTGGTGTTCCTATCAACAGCAAACTTAACTGTTAATATTATGATGACAACAATGGCTTCCTTGTCCACTTGCCATCTGGGCCTTTGGCTTGGATGGCAAATCTTGTTAAATCTTGTTGAATAAACATTGTTGATGTGTAAAACTATAGACATATTTACAATGTGCAGCTATAAAGTCTAACGTAGTTTTATTAAATTATTTTTTTAAATTGATGTCTTATTGTGAAACTGTAAAGGCAGTTTTATAGCAGTAAATAATAAATGCTTACCTCCACCAAAGAAGATAGATTTAATACGTCTGACATGGCCGAGTGAAAGTAGTGTGCAAAGTTCAGTGCAAAGACAGTCTCTCATTCTTTTGTGGTCCACTGCATCGCTGAGGAAAACAATTCAGATCAAAGTTGATGCTTGCTACATGACCCTTCACACCTGGTTCAGTGCTGAGTGAAAGCTCCTTCCCAAATTCTATTTTTTGCATAGGTTCAGGTTCATTCCATGACAAATTGAACCTACCTATTATCCGTATGACATGCTACCTTGTTTGCACAGATAAATTTCAACAAAAGTATCCTTTTTTATTAAATCAACCTAAACTATTCACAAACTACAAATTTTAACAACAACGAATCTGATTCACAGTGGGCTAAATTTGATTCACGGTGGGTTAAATCAATTAAGGATGGAGTTTAAAACTAGTACATTATTTTTACTTTTTTCGTTCAATTTAACGGAAAAAAATCATCATCTAACTATCATTTTGTTTGTCAACTATTATTATTATTAAAAGTGCCTTTAGCAGTCAGGACAGCCAGCTTGCAGGAGCAGCTGGCTCTTATGCCCGCTTAAACTGCTTCTCCTCAATTATTGTTCTGTGTAGTTTGCTCCACTGGGTTTTGTTTTTGGCGATCCGACACAGGTCCCCCCAGGTCGGCCCTTGTCTTTAGCCGCATGCCGATCTGCTGCAGGTCGGTGTTAACGGTGCTGGGGAGACCGGTTCTGGGTCGGCCGTGACATCCATGGAGTCCGTCCGTTTGAAAGAATGCGGACATTGCTTGGTTTACAGGTGCCTCCTCATCGCATGTCTGTCACATGTGCTTATTTGATGGCACTGACATCGTTCATACAATTTCATGTTGCTTATCATCTGTGATCAGGCAAACCAAGTTGGGTATTGAACTAGAATTATTTGGCGGTATGCCTATTATCACCCGGTAGTTCATATTAGTTATTTTACTCAACTTGTGGGTCTAAATGTTAACCAAAACTTGTGTTTAATAAACTCCCATAACTGAACTGCTTCGTTCTACATAAAAGATGGTATAAACGAGGGGCGTCACCCACCTCGACCAAACACTGTCAACTAACCACTCAGAAATAGTTACTGCTTGATATAAAATTGTCATGAAATGATCATCCCCAGCACATCAAACTCAAATGAATACCCTCCTTTTTAAAATTCCAAATCAGAGTAATATGTATTAAAGCATAATCAGACTGAATACATCATGTGACACTTGGGATGATACACAACATATGCATTAACATATATACGCATGCATATGCGCACACGCACACGCACACGCACACACACACACACACACACACACACACACACACACACCCCCCCACCCACCCACCCACGCACCCACCCCCCACCCCCCCACCCCCACCCACACCCACACCCACACCCACACACACACACACACACACACACACGCACACACACACGCACACACACACACACACACACAAGGCAGATTGTTTGATCAGTGCAAGCAAATTTTTGCAACACAGAAATCACCAACTAAAGATTAGACAATACGTTTCCCTTTAAGATACAATGAACAGCTGGACACCTTACAAACAATTTATGATTCTGAAACAAGCAGGGGTTTGTTGAATTGTAATGTAATGCAGCTCACTTACCTGACATATTTATTAAAGTTGCAGTAGGTACACCTCCTCTCACAATATGGCCACTGAAACAAATCATGCCATTTTACTTCACAATTAAGTAGCATAATACACATCATATCCAGTGTGTGACTGTAGATGTGCCTCAGGGTCATCAGTAAGGCAGGGTTGCATCCAATTACATCTTGTAAAAAAATTACATAATTAAATAAATTATAACACTTAAAAAAATGTATTACAATTATGACACTTAAAAAACCAATTACAATGCTTCGTAAAGGGTCAACTGCAATAGTTCATAGGATGAGCTCAACTACATTGTCTTATATTGAAAGATAACATGTATAATTTCTCCTAATTTGTTAAGGGCTATAGGTAAAATTCATGCTTTCTTGCAGCTAAGGTTGCGTTCGATTGCAATGGCCAGTTACAATTACACAGCCTCAAGAAAACTAAATGACAATTACATTGCATATATGCATACATAAATATATATATATCTGCCTTAAAGATGTTACTGCATCCTAATTATTTTCTTGGTTAAATACTAACATGTACATAGAGAACTGCCTCTCTTTGCCATGATGCCTCATCGACATCCTTAGCACTAACAGAAGTATTTGTCAATCTCGCGGGAAAACTGGAAATGCCGCCCAGTAATCTCAAGTCATAAGGAATCCATCTTGCAAACTTTGTCATCTTTCCAGTGTTACTTCCTTGCTACCTGTAAGGACATAGATACAAATAGGAGTTTGTGGTGGTAGTAGTTGATGATATTGTGTTTAAGTACTGCAGTGTCATAGGTGTTTCCACATGTTGCTTTGAATGATAATATACTACCCAGGTACATCACTAAGTCTACAGAGAATGCATATTTTGATAGCTTGTTGACAATTTATTTAATACCAGTATTACAATACATACATACAGTAAATGCAATTACATAAAACAAAAATACATTTTTACTGTGGGCCAGGGAGACTCGTATTAAGGCCAGGCATAGTTGCTAGCACAGGAGCCATCCTTATATTTAAAAAATACTTGATAAGATAGTCACTAGTGGCTTGGATGCTAGTTTCTAGGTGGAATTAGCAGACTAACGCCAGACTTGGGCTCAATTACACTGTAACTGGAATTGAAACGCCAAAATCCAGAATTGTAGTTGGCGTTTTGTTTTTAAAAGTAATTGTAACTGGTGAAAATGTAATTGGTAATTGCAATTATTTTTCAATTATTTTTAAAATTACACCATGTAACTTTTTAACTCAAATTATTTGTAACAAATAATCAATACAATATACTATGTTGCACATATCATATTTATTTCCCAATATGTACCATAATATGCAGAAATTAAGTAAAGCTGCTCTAAAATAGATATTATTTTTTGCCGTTGTGTATGTCTATGGTTGCTCTATTCACTGTTATTTCTATATGGAACTGATAACTGAAATTTGTACTTTTGTAATTGGTATTTTTAGGTGGAATTGGAATGTGGGCATTAGCACACATACAGTGAGAATGTTAAAGTTCAGTTTATTTGCATACATCCCAGTGTGACTATGTGGACTAACTAAATTAAGTCTTCTTCTTCCAGATACATGTTTCCCCTGTCTCTTATAAACTCAGTGTGTATGCGCGGGCGTGCACGCATGTCGTGTAACAAAGTGTTACGTGGGAGAAAGAGAAAAGATGATCATGTGCATGCTGAAATGCAATTTAAGGTGAGAAAAGGTTGATAGTGGGAAAGACGCAGTATTTGATGTATACTGGAGAATTTCCAAACCTGTGCCTGTGGATGTGTCAGATGGCAGGTTGTTCCAGTTGGCTATGGTATGGGGTGGGAAAATGAACTAGATGATTTTTTTTTGTAAGAGGAGCTGAAAAGCTTTGGCTCTGCCATTGGATTGGGTGTGCCGAGAGTCCAAGTCGAGAGGATACTGCAAGGGAGTTAGGGGCTAAAATAAAGTCCAATGCCAATGACAATGCAACTACGCCTCGCCTCACATTTAGCACCCAAACAGCTGCAGTGCCCCCACCAATAAGACTAATGTTCAGTACACCGCTATGGTGCAAATAACCACTTTGTTTACTTTGATTTAGCCGTAGTCTGGTTTAGACTAGCTATGCTGGACCACTTTGAGATAATTAAATTATTGCAAAGTGTTACACATCTTTGGAAAGATATATTATTAAGATAAGGTATTAGTTGAATGGCTGTATTTAATTAGTTTTCACATTAGAGCACTTTAAAGACACCCCCGTCAACAATTTTAAAACATATTTTTTTCTATTTTTATCAAAAAAGCGTACCTGGCCTAAAAAGTAGACTAATCATAGTACTGTTAATTTTAATGTACTTTTCTTGCATATACTGGAACTACTACATTTTGTCAACCTATTGGTGGTCAACATACAACTGTAGCATCATTATTTTGCCTGCAACAGAGTTGCAAATATTGAAAAATGTGACAAATTGTGCCACATTATATACGAGACCATGTTATAGACTTAAATATAATACACTATGTGCACTGAATAATGACTTATTCATATGCTATACACAATTGTCTGTGCTGTTGTGTCTTTAATAACTGTAACTGAAGTTGTTTTGGTCACATCGTCAGACAAGAAAGAAATTAAAGGCAAATATTGGAGGGACTGGTTGATGGTAAGACTAAGAGGCAGACGAAGACCAAGAGCCACACGGAGAGACAACTGCGACTTCTGCAAGGCATGGATGGAGAACAAGAAGTATGAAGATCTGGTCAAATTGGCACAATGCAGATATGAGTAGCTGTCTGTGATAGTTGACCATCCGAGAGGGGATGGCGCCACATGATCAATGATGATGACGAAGATGAAGTTGTATCATGCATGGTTACATAGGAAATAAAATGTATACACACAGTGTGTGATGCATGTTGGATACATTGTGTAGTTCTTTTTCAAAATACTTTACAGATAAGATTGCTCGTATTCGATCAAATTTTGTCATTAATGATAATGACTTTGATGAATTTCCAGATTTCCTTGAAACCACCTTACAATTCCAAGAAGACATTTACATGTTTGGAGATTTCAATATCCACCTTGATCTACCATGTCCAAATACTAGATCATTCATGGATGTCCTTCAAACATATGCATTACATCAACACGTTTCATTTCCTACACACGTTCATGGTCATTGGCTCGACCTGTTTATTACTAGATCTACTTGCACTAACATTAAAGCAATATTCCCTACTGATGGTTTATCAGATCACCATTGTGTCATTATCGATTTGTGGTTGCAAGTTGATTCAAGATCTAGAAAAAAAATGATCACATTTCGACCAATAAATAAAATTAACATAAATACCCTTCATGAGGATCTAGCAAATTCTGATCTTTTGATCAAACCTAAATCTACATTATGCGAGCTTGTTAATCAGTACAATGAAACATTAAGTAAACTTCTGGATAAACATGCTCCGAAACAAACCAAAAGTGTACAAGTTCGCCCTCCATCACCATGGATGTCTAATGATATAATTGTAGCAAAACGTCGTCGTCGATATCTTGAAAGAATTTGGCGACGAACTCGTTCTCCAATTGATTGATCCCGTTATACTAAACAGCTACATATATGCAATCACATGATGTCAAAAGCAAAGTCTGATTACTATACACATTTTATCACAACAAATTCTGAAAACCCTCGGCAGATGTGGAAATCTGTTAACACAATTCTACATCGGCAGAAATTAAAAGCACTGCCTGAACATTCTTCATTGGATACATTGTGTAGTTCTTTTTCAAAATACTTTACAGATAAGACTGCTCGTATTCGATCAAATTTTGTCATTAATGATAATGACTATGATTTCCCTGAACCGCCACTTTCTGAAAAAACACTACAGAGTTTCACACCTGCAACTACTAATGAAGTTCTCATCATTATTAAAAAATATCCTAACAAATCGTGTGATCTTGACCCATTTCCAACACTTCTACTAAGAAGCTGTATCGATCAACTCATCTTACCCATTACTACTATCATAAACCTTTCAATGCAGAGTGGAGTTGTTCCACAGGATTTCAAACAAGCTCTTGTAAATCCTCTTATTAAAAAACAAACTTTGTGCAAAGATGACCTAAGGAATTATCGTCCTATCTCTAATCTCAGTTTTCTGTCAAAAATATTAGAAAAAGTAGTTGCTAATCGCCCTCACGAACATATTTACAACCATCACTTATCAAATGATCTACAGTCTGCATATAAACGGTTCCATTCTACCGAAACAGCTCTTCTCAAGATACACAATGATATACTGTAGTTGATAACATGGAAAATGGCAAAGTCACAGCACTCACTTTACTTGATCTCTCAGCTGCTTTCGATATAATTAATCATTCAATCCTTTTACAACGCCTCCATAGATATTTTGGAATTTCTGGCCCAGCTCTTCGGTGGTTCAAATCATTTTTATCAGACAGATATCAAAGTATTAACATATCTGGCACATTATCTAGCCCACAACATCTACCATTTGGAGTGCCACAAGGATCCGTCCTTGGCCCTGTTCTGTTCAGCTTATATACTACATCGCTCAGCCAAGTTATTGCTAATCGTAATCTCAGTCATCACCTTTATGCTGATGACACACAGGTTTACATATCACTTTCACAATCAAATGTACAAGAATCTCTTTCGACTTTTAGTGATTGCCTTACTGATATCTTGTCGTGGATGGAATCAAGTAAGCTACAGCTTAATCCAGATAAAACAGACCTTATTATTATTGGCACTAAACAAAAACGAAATAAAGTCATCAACCATTTTCCTGTTAAACTGCTTGGCAGTGATACATTCCCATCAGATACTGTTCGTAATCTAGGTGTTATCTTTGACAGTGACTTAAACTTTCTTGACTATTGCAATTCACTACTAAACAACATTGCTAAAAGAGACTTGGCTAAACTCCAACGAGTACAAAATTGTCTGGCACGTGTGGTTCTCAGGGCGCCTCGGTTTTCACCGTCACTACCACTACTTAAACAGTTACACTGGCTTCCAGTTTCTTATCGAATTAATTTTAAGCTGTCCACTCTTGCATATCGTGCTCTATCTACACAACAACCATTCTACTTGGCTAGTCTCCTGCATCTTTCAAATATCCCTAGGCAGCTAAGATCATCAGTTTCACAACAACTTATTGTACCTAAAACAAAACTTAACTTGGGTAAACGTGCTTTCTCTGTCGCTGCGCCTAGGGTCTGGAATGAACTCCCTATCGCTTTGAAAACATTCAAAACTATTGCTATTTTCCGAAAAAACTCAAGACATATCTATTCCAAATTGCATTCCCACCATAAATGTTCGGTTGTCCCTCGTTCTGATACGGACTTTTGCGCGTCCTTGTTTACGATTACGCCTACTGATTCTGTTTTGTTGCACCTCTGAGCTCAGGTTCCTGAGGATATAGGCGCCATAGAAGTCAATTATTATTATTATTATTATGTGATGAAATACCTTTGAATATATACAATAGTTGTGAGCCTAAGTAATATATTATAAATATTATTTATTATAGTATTATTATGTACCATACATTGTTGAGTATAACCAAACAATTTGTCTTCAGAATGTTGCCACCAGGTCATATATCAGATTGTATAGATGAAGGGACCATGTTTATGTAGATACACATGTGTAATTAATCAATTAAACAAGCTAATTTGAAATGCTCACTGACACTGTGACAACATGACAAAGTATCGGTTTGCATCTTGCTAGGTGGTGCCGTTTTCGATCTTGAACATTCTGTTATACTATGAAAATATATAAATAAAATGCAGAATTTACGTGTATTCATGTTTGTAAATCAAAGATCACCCTATACCAGACGCTAATTATTAAAACTGAGTGACATAAATCATTATTTTATGTAGTAATTTTTCACTGCACGGGCGGTGCCATCTAGCGGATCAAAATGCAATGATTTGTTGATACCGTCGCACGTGGGAGCGTCACTTTAGGAGTGATGTACTTTACTAGCCAGAACTAGCCAAGCCCAAATATTTCGTACACTTTTATTATAGGTGGTCCATGTCAGCTGCTATGGACCGTAATAGGCACCCCTATAAACGGGCCACTGGGGGTACGTTTTGATCAAATTGCCGATCGCATTACTACTAGCGCCGCCTAACGAGCTCCGGCATTGCTACTTAGGCTAGGTTTAACGGGCGATAATGCAGCACTGCTGAAGTTTATTCGGTAACTTTTAAAACATCTACACTGACAGCAAATATACTTGTCGCCTTCTTCAAAGTATCAATATTGCTCTTAACGTCACTGCATCAACACTTACTTACCAAATATAAAAGCGCCAAATTACCAATAGTTGTTACATACCGAATCGGAATCGCCCGATTCCGGTATGGGAATTGCCGCCAAGCCCAATTCCGGAATTGCGCGCCCAAAATCGGAATGCTGCGCTGACGCGTGTATTTTTTTAGCAGGCAGGTTGAGCCCACTGACCTATATAATATCTGGACTGGCTGCCCTGCCTAAGTAGTGAAGCCGCGGGATGCCATTAGGCTACTCCCAAGGACCCTCAATACCATGCTGCCTAAGCCCAGCTGCTGTGGACAACCAGAATTTAGTGTTGTGTAAATGTACACATTGCTGTTATTCTTCACCTATTTTTTATTGTCACTTTGTTCTAAATCACAGAAACAATGCAGTATTTGCTACAATCAATATACAATATGTTTATTTTCCAACATAGAAGAACACAGTGTATAATGAATAGAAGCATACATAGTGTCACAAATGAAGACTGGTGAAATATCTTGTGCATCTTTATGCACCGGTACATTGTTTGGTTGTTTATAGTACGTGATAACATTATGTAAAATAATAGTTTAACATTATACTGTGTACAAAATACGACACATAATTATATATATGAAAAACATAAGCCTAACACTCCACCTGTAGTAGATAACAACACTAACTAGTATGCAATATTTGCACTGTTATTAGTATATAAAACACTACATCATATAGAAACAGACTACACTAAAATGATTACTGATGTTTGAAGAGTATCAGTTTGGACAAATGCTAGCGAACTTTGTCACCAACGGCTTCCTCGTTTATTCTGCTACCAAGGTGATGGAGCCGTATTAATGTGAAGTATGTTGAGACGACTTTCACAAGGGCATGAACATGATAGTCATCAGCTGCTGTGGCTCGACAGATTGGTCACCTTCTTTAAATACACCTAGTGGACAATCAGAAAACGAACAGGACATTTTATTGCTATTTTTATGTCTACGTTCAGACGAATGACAAGACCTGACTACACTAAACCTACTTTCCGTACTTGTAAATACTAATGAAATGTCGCATAACATTGTTCTAATTAATCGAAAAGAAATTATGACAATGCAACAATTTGTTAGCACTGACTGGCAGCAAAAACAGTAACTTGTTAAAAGTGAAGCTGATTATTTGGGTTGCATGTTTTGTTAATCATGTGCAAGTAAGTGCATACCTTTACAAATATCTGGTTAAAGAACACATTATATCACCATGTCAGTGATATTAAGCAAGTTTAAATTGTACACAAATTGTAAGCTTACAAGGCCTTAAGATGAATGACATATCATACCAACAGCCACTGGGTGGGCTGACTAAAAGCATAGGTGTACATGGAATGCAAAAATGGTAGGAATTGCATCATTGCACAGACGAACGATCTTTCCGGTGCCAATGAAGCTTTCTGGCTTGAGTAAACACCATACCACACCCAAAATGTGAACAAAATTATAATAACAATGGAGGCTTCTGAGGGTCCTTGCCCAAATGTATCCCATGAGTCGCACTACTTCCGCTGGCTTCACTGCCTGTAGTGGCCAGTAGGCAGAAACCCCAAGAGGCAGCCAGTCCAGATATTATATAGGTCAGTGGTTGAGCCCCATAGGCGGATGTGAACCAATGCGGTGCATCACGTGATGCAAATATTATGGAGGATCTTTACACTTGGTGTTACACTCCTCCATTCTCGCTTATAAATTCTTGCTTCTCCCATTTCTCCATTCTCGCTTATCCATTCCCATTTATCTAGTCTTGCTTCTCCATTCTTACTTCAAAACGTACGCACACTCACACACACACGCACACGCACACGCACACGCACACGCACACGCACACGCACACGCACACGCACACACACACACACACACACACACATGTAGGCTACAGAATGCAGATAGGGTAACGCGGGCTACAACGAACCGGGTGGTTGTAGGCTATAGAATGCGGATAGGGTATCGCGGACGACAATGAGCCAGGGGTTAAATGCCTTGGGGTACAATTAAAATTATCTCGCTCCTTGAGGGTTTGGGGTAGCGGTCACGTTAGGGTAGCGGTCACTCCGTTAGGGCCAGGGGTCACCACTGATAAGGTCAGGTCGGGATTATGTCAAAAAGTTGGGGTTACGACGGTTAGGGTTAGCTCCAGTCGCCAGGGGGCGCTATAGGGGTATATAGGTCGCCGCTAGGGGCGCTCACGGTACCCAGAAGGCTCTGCGACCGGAAATCACAGGGGTCCTCCCTACTGGGCGACTCTTTTGATCGGTCGTTTCCCTTTACTAACTACTATCCTTTAACCAATGACAGCAATTATGAAACTCATAAAAAGTTTAACGTTTATGATTGACTGAATTGGTTCAATGATCCGCGTTACTGTTCTAGGATACTTTACTGTGTTAATGGTCCAAGTTTCTGTTCAGTGTTACTGTTACGGGTTGTCGTTCCGTGTTCCTGTTCATCATTACTGTTCCATGTTGCATGCTACTGTTCTGCTTTGCTGATCCGGGCTACTGTTCTGCGTTACTGTTCCGAATTGCTGTTCAATATTATTGTTCCATTTTACTGTTCTGCGTTACTGTTACGCGTTAGTGTTCCGTGTTACTGTTCTGTGTTACGGTTCCATGTTGTGGTTCCATGTTACGGCTCCATGTTACAGCTCCGTGTTATGGTTTCTTGTAGCTGTTCAGTGTTACTGATCTGTTTATCGTTTTTTTCAGTTTTATTCAGTGTTACTGTTTGGTGTTACTGTTCAGTAGTACTGTTTACATAAAATGGTTCAGTGTTCTGGTTCCGTGGTACAGTTATGTGTTACTATTCTGGTTCACTGTTCTGCGTTATTGTTCCGAATTACTATTCCGCATCACTGTTCTGGGATACTGTTCTGTGTTAATGGTCCATGTTTCTGTTCGGTGTTATTTTTCCGGGTTATTGTTCCATGTTACTGTTTATCATTAATGTTCCATCTTGCATGCTACTGTTCTGTGTTACTGTTCCGAATTGCTGTTCAATAATAAAAAAAAATTACTATTCCGTTTTACTGTTCCTTGTTGCTTTTCCATGTTACTCTTCAACATTGCTGTTCCATATTTCTGTTCCGCGTGAACGAATATCCTGTGATCCTGTTCCGTGTTACTGTGTTACAGTTGCTATTCTTGGTTAATGTTCCATGTTAACGATCCATGTTACTATTCAGCGTCACTGTTCCTTGTTTCTGTTCCACGATACTGTTCCATGTTCCGTGTTACTGTTTTGTATTGCCTTTTCGTATTACTGTTCCATGTCACCGTTCCATGCACGTTTTCCGTGTTACCGTTCCATGTTAATGTCCCGTGTTACTGTTTTTTGTTCGGTGATTTTGTTCCGTGTTACTGTTCCGAGTTCCATGTTACTGTTCTTTGTTATGGTTCCGTGTTACTGTTTTGTGTTGCGTGAACACCACAAAGGTAAAATGATCAGAACCTACATTACCAAAACTAGTGTGTTAGCACTACCACCAGGTAGCACTACCACCAGGTAGCCATATTAGTAAAGCAGGTACAATGAAAAATGTCTAGTAGAACAACGAACAGAGCCTCTATCAAATACATAGTAACATGTGTTGTACTCAATGGTAGAACGGCCAGGGTCCTGGTGTACACAGTTAGAACGATCCTGGTTATGGCGAACACTAACGCTAGTATACACTAACTCGCTAGATATATTTTGTATGATTGAGGACATAAAGAATGCACCTTGTAGGCAATTACTTTACTTGTTTCACTACAAAATACTGCACTTTGAGTGTACAGACGGTGAGAAAATGAGTAAAGCGGTCAGAATCGAATCACACCTGTGTTTAATATTGCTCTAGCGCAACATTAAAAATGTTTTGCCTTTGTGGTATTCATATGTTTAGTTAACAGCACCGCAGTACAACACTATATTATATATACATGTCTGGTTAACGTCGTCGCATCACGTGAAAGATATGGACAAACAATCTGCAGCCAAACACTACACGTTGGAAATAAAAAGGTATTTTACTTGTTTTAGACGAATTTGCTTTATCAACAATGACATCAAACTGATATGGGTCATATTGTAGGTAGATTTGCATAATTGTATTTATATTTGCATAATAACTACACTAGCAGTAACTCCTTGCGTATTAAATGTATTAGAATAATGTCACACGGAACCTTTCCCATTGATGTTAAAATATATATTGTGTGTGTCAGCCCTGTTAACCCAATTACAACTCTTTTCTCATCATTATTTCACAACTACACATGACCATGGAAACACAGTGATATATCATATTTCAGGAATGTTCGGTTCATCCTTATTTGAACCACATGTTTTTCCCTCCATTCAGTCGTACTCTGAGCAGCAAGTTGCGACGCCCCGGTCAACGCAAACAGGGTAATGCTCGTTAATTGCTGGCACATTTCTGCGTGCAGGTTCTTCCTTATTCTTCGTTGATTTCTTGCTAACATGACACCTGCGAGCAGATTCATTATGGCATGACGTTCACTATTTGAATTTTATTGCATGGTTCCTTTAATATTCTTCAAGTAACGAAAGAAGAAAGAGAAAGAAGAAGAAAGCTATACTTAAATTTGAATGGTTGAGAATTGATGTTATCATATGTATTTGTATATTTAGATTAATCGCTATTTCATTCTTAGCAGTTAAAAATTTCATCTATGTATATATATATATATATATATATATATATATATATATATATATATATATATATATATATATATATATATATATATATATATATATATATATATATATATATATATATGCGTATGTGTGCGTGCGTGCGTGCGTGCGTGCGTGCGTGTGTGCGTGCGTGCGTGCGTGCGTGCGCATGCGGACGTGTATTTGAAACATTTTGGTAACGCCACAAGAATGCATACTGACCAACAATTGTACCGTCTGTAGACGAAGCAGGCCATTACCACAACAAGAAACACACCGAGTTGAGTCGCAAACGAAATTCCCACAACGAAACCTGGAAGTAGTTAGAATATTGTTTTTAATCGCAACACTCAAATGTGTTATGATTTGTTTCAAATCAAACATATCGAAATCTTAGTTTTCAGTAGGCAAGTCCAGTAATACTACATTAGAAATATGACACTTTACTCGCTTTATGGCAAGGAACATTTCTAGCTGGAAGTAAATTTCACCACGGAAGTAAATCGTGATTTTTTTAGCATTTCGCTTTTCATTTCACTTAATGTTTGAACACGCATTAGGTAATGTAATAGTTTGTCTGAAGATTTCACAAAACCTACATACAAAAGTTGTACAAACGAGCGGTTTGAAATGAAAGAGATTGTAATGTCGTAGTCTTAAATCACGACTTCCTTGGTGATTTACAATATTAGTCAAGTAAAATACTGGTTTTATCAAACAAATCTAGAATAAATAAATTTAGAAGCCGTTTTGTTTAACACAACATTTTGTTTAACACAACGTGCTTAGGCATGTTGTATGTAGCATCAAACCATGTTGCAATGTACGTATAACCACACGAGAACATTAAAAAATTGACAATCATAAAAAATATCTGAATTAGTCGTTGTACCCATGTCCTTCTGATAGTACTGTACACGAATACATGCATGCATACAAGCGTGCGTACATACGTGCGTACGCACACGCGCACGTACGTACGTACGTACGTACGTACACATCATACATACCTTCTCCAATCGGCTGAGTTGTCGGAATAGATTTTCCAGCTCGACCCTGTGGTCTTGGTGCTCCTGGTACTCCTGTTGCTCCTGGTGATCCTGTTGCTCCTGGTGCTCCTGGTACTCCTTTTGCTCCTTTTGCTCCTGGTGCTCCTGCAATGTGCAGAAATATGCGGAAACGTAGTAGAAGATTTATTATGAATTAAATTAATTTTAAAATTAATAACATTTGTAAGGAAAGAGTGAAAGCTGAGAAGAGACTACGAAATGCAGGATATGCTTGAAAGAATACAAGACTTTCTTTTGTTAAGTTTGAGTTGTTCTCCTCTGTATTCATTCTAAAACATAGTACACATCTTATGCATGACCTGGCTTTTAGGAATCCATATTGATAGTGATTTATTAATTTGTTCTTAACATAGAAACCCACCATATATAATATGCATGACCTGGCTTTTAGGAATCCATATTGATAGTGATTTATTAATTTTTTCTTAACATGGAAGTCCACCATATATAATATGCATGACCTGGCTTTTAGGAATCCATATTGATAGTGATTTATTAATTTGTTCTTAACATAGAAACCCACCATATATAGTATGTATGACCTGGCTTTTAGGAATCCATATTGATAGTGATTTATTAATTTGTTCTTAACATGGAAGTCCACCATATATAGTGTGCATGACCTGGCTTTTAGGAATCCATATTGATAGTGATTTATTAATTTGTGCTTAACATGGAAGTCCACCATATATAGTATGCATGACCTGGCTTTTTGGAATCCATATTGAAAGTGATTTATTAATTTGTTCTTAACATGGAAGTCCCCCATATATAGTATGAATGACCTGGCTTTTAGGAATCCATATTGATAGTGATTTATTAATTTGTGCTTAACATGGAAGTCCACCATATATAATATGCATGACCTGGCTTTTAGGAATACATATTGATAGTGATTTATTAATTTGTGCTTAACATGGAAGTCCACCATATATAATATGAATGACCTGGCTTTTAGGAATCCATATTGATAGTGATTTATTAATTTGTGCTTAACATGGAAGTCCACCATATATAATATGCATGACCTGGCTTTTAGGAATCCATATTGATAGTGATTTATTAATTTGTTCTTAACATGGAAGTCCACCATATATAATATGCATGACCTGGCTTTTAGGAATCCATATTGATAGTGATTTATTAATTTGTGCTTAACATGGAAGTCCACCATATATAATATGCATGACCTGGCTTTTAGGAATCCATATTGATAGTGATTTATTAATTTGTTCTTAACATGGAAGTCCACCATATATAATATGCATGACCTGGCTTTTAGGAATCCATATTGATAGCGATTTATTAATTTGTGCTTAACATGGAAGTCCACCATATATAATATGCATGACCTGGCTTTTAGGAATCCATATTGATAGTGATTTATTAATTTGTGCTTAACATGGAAGTCCACCATATATAATATGCATGACCTGGCTTTTAGGAATCCATATTGATAGCGATTTATTAATTTGTGCTTAACATGGAAGTCCACCATATATAATATGCATGACCTGGCTTTTAGGAATCCATATTGATAGCGATTTATTAATTTGTGCTTAACATGGAAGTCCACCATATATAATATGAATGACTTGGCTTTTAGGAATCCATATTGATAGCGATTTATTAATTTGTGCTTAACATCGAAGTTCACCATATATAATATGCATGACCTGGCTTTTAGGAATCCATATTGATAGCGATTTATTAATTTTTGCTTAACATGGAAGTCCACCATATATAATATGCATGACCTGGCTTTTAGGAATCCATATTCATAGTGATTTATTAATTTGTGCTTAACATGGAAGTCCACCATATATAATATGCATGACCTGGCTTTTAGGAATCCATATTGATAGTGATTTATTAATTTTTTCTTAACATGGAAGTCCATCAATATATATATATATATATATATATATATATATATATATATATATATATATATATATATATATATATATATATATATATATATTATGCATGACCTGGCTTTTAGGAATCCATATTGATAGTAATTTATTAACTTGTGCTTAACATGGAAGTCCACCATATATGATATGCATGACTTTGCTTTTAGGAATCCATATTGATAGTGATTTATTAATTTGTGCTTAACATGGAAGTCCTCCATATATAATATGCATGACCTGCCTTTTAAGAATCCATATTGATAGTGATTTATTAATTTGTGCTTAACATGGAAGTCCACCATATATAATATGCATGACCTGGCTTTTAGGAATCGATATTGATAGTGATTTATTAATTTGTTCTTAACATGGAAGTCCACCATATATAATATGCATGACCTGGCTTTTAGGAATCCATATTGATAGCGATTTATTAATTTGTGCTTAACATGGAAGTCCACCATATATAATATGCATGACCTGGCTTTTAGGAATCCATATTGATATTGATTTATTAATGTGTGCTTAACATTGCAGTCCACCATATATAATATGCACGACCTGGCTTTTAGGAATCCATATTGATAGTGATTTATTAATTTGTGCTTAACATGGAAGTCCACTATATATAATATGCACGACCTGGCTTTTAGGAATCCATATTGATAGTGATTTATTAATTTGTGCTTAAAATGGAAGTCCACCATATATAATATGCACGACCTGGCTTTTAGGAATCCATATTGATAGTGATTTATTAATTTGTGCTTAACATGGAAGTCCACCATATATAATATGCATGACCTGGCTTTTAGGAATCCATATTGATAGTGATTTATTAATTTGTGCTTAACATGGAAGTCCACCATATATAATATGCATGACCTGGCCTTTAGGAATCCATATTGATAGTGATTTATTATTTTTTTCTTAATATGGAAGTCCACCAATATATATATATATATATATATATTATGCATGACCTGGCTTTTAGGAATCCATATTGATAGTGATTTATTAACTTGTGCTTAACATGGAAGTCCACCATATATAATATGCATGACTTTGCTTTTAGGAATCCATATTGATAGTGATTTATTAATTTGTGCTTAACGTGGAAGTCCTCCATATATAATATGCATGACCTGGCTTTTAAGAAGCCATATTGATAGTGATTTATTAATTTGTTCTTAACATGGAAGTCCACCATATATAATATGCATGACCTGGCTTTTAGGAATCCATATTGATAGTGATTTATTAATTTGTTCTTAACATAGAAACCCACCATATATAGTATGTATGACCTGGCTTTTAGGAATCCATATTGATAGTGATTTATTAATTTGTTCTTAACATGGAAGTCCACCATATATAGTGTGCATGACCTGGCTTTTAGGAATCCATATTGATAGTGATTTATTAATTTGTGCTTAACATGGAAGTCCACCATATATAGTATGCATGACCTGGCTTTTTGGAATCCATATTGAAAGTGATTTATTAATTTGTTCTTAACATGGAAGTCCCCCATATATAGTATGAATGACCTGGCTTTTAGGAATCCATATTGATAGTGATTTATTAATTTGTGCTTAACATGGAAGTCCACCAATTATAATATGCATGACCTGGCTTTTAGGAATACATATTGATAGTGATTTATTAATTTGTGCTTAACATGGAAGTCCACCATATATAATATGAATGACCTGGCTTTTAGGAATCCATATTGATAGTGATTTATTAATTTGTGCTTAACATGGAAGTCCACCATATATAATATGCATGACCTGGCTTTTAGGAATCCATATTGATAGTGATTTATTAATTTGTTCTTAACATGGAAGTCCACCATATATAGTATACATGACCTGGCTTTTAGGAATCCATATTGATAGTGATTTATTAATTTGTGCTTAACATGGAAGTCCACCATATATAATATGCATGACCTGGCTTTTAGGAATCCATATTGATAGTGATTTATTAATTTGTTCTTAACATGGAAGTCCACCATATATAGTATGCATGACCTGGCTTTTAGGAATCCATATTGATAGTGATTTATTAATTTGTGCTTAACATGGAAGTCCACCATATATAATATGCATGACCTGGCTTTTAGGAATCCATATTGATAGTGATTTATTAATTTGTGCTTAACATGGAAGTCCACCATATATAATATGCATGACCTGGGTTTTAGGAATCCATATTGATAGCGATTTATTAATTTGTGCTTAACATGGAAGTCCACCATATATAATATGCATGACCTGGCTTTTAGGAATCCATATTGATAGCGATTTATTAATTTGTGCTTAACATGGAAGTCCACCATATATAATATGAATGACTTGGCTTTTAGGAATCCATATTGATAGCGATTTATTAATTTGTGCTTAACATCGAAGTTCACCATATATAATATGCATGACCTGGCTTTTAGGAATCCATATTGATAGCGATTTATTAATTTTTGCTTAACATGGAAGTCCACCATATATAATATGCATGACCTGGCTTTTAGGAATCCATATTCATAGTGATTTATTAATTTGTGCTTAACATGGAAGTCCACCATATATAATATGCATGACCTGGCTTTTAGGAATCCATATTGATAGTGATTTATTAATTTTTTCTTAACATGGAAGTCCACCAATATATCTATATCTATATATATATATATATATATATATATATATATATATATATATATATATATATATATATTATGCATGACCTGGCTTTTAGGAATCCATATTGATAGTAATTTATTAACTTGTGCTTAACATGGAAGTCCACCATATATGATATGCATGACTTTGCTTTTAGGAATCCATATTGATAGTGATTTATTAATTTGTGCTTAACATGGAAGTCCTCCATATATAATATGCATGACCTACCTTTTAAGAATCCATATTGATAGTGATTTATTAATTTGTGCTTAACATGGAAGTCCACCATATATAATATGCATGACCTGGCTTTTAGGAATCGATATTGATAGTGATTTATTAATTTGTTCTTAACATGGAAGTCCACCATATATAATATGCATGACCTGGCTTTTAGGAATCCATATTGATAGCGATTTATTAATTTGTGCTTAACATGGAAGTCCACCATATATAATATGCATGACCTGGCTTTTAGGAATCCATATTGATATTGATTTATTAATGTGTGCTTAACATTGCAGTCCACCATATATAATATGCACGACCTGGCTTTTAGGAATCCATATTGATAGTGATTTATTAATTTGTGCTTAACATGGAAGTCCACTATATATAATATGCACGACCTGGCTTTTAGGAATCCATATTGATAGTGATTTATTAATTTGTGCTTAAAATGGAAGTCCACCATATATAATATGCACGACCTGGCTTTTAGGAATCCATATTGATAGTGATTTATTAATTTGTGCTTAACATGGAAGTCCACCATATATAATATGCATGACTTGGTTTTAGGAATCCATATTGATAGTGATTTATTAATTTGTGCTTAACATGGAAGTCCACCATATATAATATGCATGACCTGGCTTTTAGGAATCCATATTGATAGTGATTTATTAATTTTTTCTTAACATGGAAGTCCACCAATATATATATATATATATATTATGCATGACCTGGCTTTTAGGAATCCATATTGATAGTGATTTATTAACTTGTGCTTAACATGGAAGTCCACCATATATGATATGCATGACTTTGCTTTTAGGAATCCATATTGATAGTGATTTATTAATTTGTGCTTAACATGGAAGTCCTCCATATATAATATGCATGACCTGGCTTTTAAGAATCCATATTGATAGTGATTTATTAGTTTGTTCTTAACATGGAAGTCCACCATATATAATATGCATGACCTGGCTTTTAGGAATCCATATTGATATTGATTTATTAATGTGTGCTTAACATGGCAGTCCACCATATATAATATGCACGACCTGGCTTTTAGGAATCAATATTGATAGTGATTTATTAATTTGTGCTTAACATGGAAGTCCACCATATTAAATGCATATTAAATATGGTGGACTTACATGTTAAGCACAAATTAATAAATCACTATCAATATGGATTCCTAAAAGCCAGGTCATACATATTATATATGGTGAACTTCCATGTTAAGCAAAAATTAATAAATCGCTATCAATATGGATTCCTAAAAGCCAGGTCATGCATATATATATGACCTGGCTTTTAGGAATCCATATTGATAGTGATTTATTAATTTTTCTTAACATGGAAGTCCACCATATATATATGCATGACCTGGCTTTTAGGAATCCATATTGATAGTGATTTATTAATTTGTGCATAACATGGAAGTCCACCATATATAATATGCATGACCTGGCTTTTAGGAATCCATATTGATAGTGATTTATTAATTTGTCTTAACATGGAAGTCCACCATATATAATATGCATGACCTGGCTTTTAGAATCCATATTGATAGTGATTTATTAATTTGTGCTTAACATGGAAGTCCACCATATATAATATGCATGACCTGGCTTTTAGGAATCCATATTGATAGTGATTTATTATTTGTGCTTAACATGGAAGTCCACCATATATAATATGCATGACCTGGCCTTTTAGGAATCCATATTGATAGTGATTTATTAATTTGTGCTTAACATGGAAGTCCACCATATATAATATGCATGACCTGGCTTTTAGGAATCCATATTGATAGTGATTTATTAATTTGTGCTTAACATGGAAGTCCACCATATATAATATGCATGACCTGGCTTTTAGGAATCCATATTGATAGTGATTTATTAATTTGTGCTTAACATGGAAGTCCACCATATATAATATGCATGACCTGGCTTTTAGGAATCCATATTGATAGCGATTTATTAATTTGTGCTTAACATGGAAGTCCACCAATATATATATATATATATATTATGCATGACCTGGCTTTTAGGAATCCATATTGATAGTGATTTATTAACTTGTGCTTAACATGGAAGTCCACCATATATGATATGCATGACTTTGCTTTTAGGAATCCATATTGATAGTGATTTATTAATTTGTGCTTAACATGGAAGTCCTCCATATATAATATGCATAACCTGGCTTTTAGGAATCAATATTGATAGTGATTTATTAATTTGTTCTTAACATGGAAGTCCACCATATATAATATGCATGACCTGGCTTTTAGGAATCCATATTGATATTGATTTATTAATGTGTGCTTAACATGGCAGTCCACCATATATAATATGCACGACCTGACTTTTAGGAATCCATATTGAGAGTGATTTATTAATTTGTGCTTAACATGGAAGTCCACCATATATAATATGCACGACCTGGCTTTTAGGAATCCATATTGAGAGTGATTTATTAATTTGTGCTTAACATGGAAGTCCACCATATATAATATGCACGACCTGGCTTTTAGGAATCCATATTGATAGTGATTTATTAATTTGTGCTTAACATGGAAGTCCATCATATATAATATGCACGACCTGGCTTTTAGGAATCCATATTGATAGCGATTTATTAATTTGTGCCTAACATGGTAGTCCACCATATATAATATGCATGAGCTGCCTTTTAGGAATCCATATTGATAGCGATTTATTAATTTGTGCTTAACATGGAAGTCCACCATACATAATGTGCATGACCTGGCTTTTAGGAATCCATATTCATAGCGATTTATTAATTTGTGCTTAACATGGAAGTCCACCATATATAATATGCACGACCTGGCTTTTAGGAATCCATATTGATAGCGATTTATTAATTTGTGCTTAACATGGAAGTCCACCATATATAACATGCATGACTTGGCTTTTAGGAATCCATATTGATAGCGATTTATTAATTTGTGCTTAACATGGAAGTTCACCATATATAATATGCATGACCTGGCTTTTAGGAATCCATATTGATAGCGATTTATTAATTTTTGCTTAACATGGAAGTTCACCATATATAATATGTATGACCTGGCTTTTACGAATCCATATTGATAGTGATTTATTAATTTGTGCTTAACATGGAAGTCCACCATATATAATATGCATGACCTGGCTTTTAGGAATCCATATTGATAGTGATTTATTAATTTGTTCTTAACATGGAAGTCCACCATATATAATATGCATGACCTGGCTTTTAGGAATCCATATTGATAGCGATTTATTAATTTGTGCTTAACATGGAAGTCCACCATATATAATATACATGATCTGGCTTTTAGGAATCCATATTGATAGTGATTTATTAATTTGTGCTTAACATGGAAGTCCACCATATATAATATGCACGACCTTGCTTTTAGGAATCCATATTGATAGCGATTTATTAATTTGTGCTTAACATGGTAGTCCACCATATATAATATGCATGAGCTGGCTTTTAGGAATCCATATTGATATTGATTTATTAATGTGTACTTAACATGGCAGTCCACTATATATAATATGCATGACCTGGCTTTTAGGAATCCATATTGATAGTGATTTATTAATTTGTGCTTAACATGGCAGTCCACCATATATAATATGCATGACCTGGCTTTTAGGAATCCATATTGATAGTGATTTAATAATTTGTTCTTAACATGGAAGTCCACCATATATAATATGCATGACCTGGCTTTTAGGAATCCATATTGATAGTGATTTATTAATTTGTGCTTAACATGGAAGTCCACCATATATAATATGCATGACCTGGCTTTTAGGAATCCATATTGATAGTGATTTATTAATTTGTGCTTAACATGGAAGTCCACCATATATAATATGCATGACCTGGCTTTTAGGAATCCATATTGATAGTGATTTATTAATTTGTGCTTAACATGGAAGTCCACCATATATAATATGCATGACCTGGCTTTTAGGAATCCATATTGATAGTGATTTATTAATTTGTGCTTAACATGGAAGTCCACCATATATAATATGCATGACCTGGCTTTTAGGAATCCATATTGATAGTGATTTATTAATTTGTGCTTAACATGGAAGTCCACCATATATAATATGCATGACCTGGCTTTTAGGAATCCATATTGATAGTGATTTATTAATTTGTGCTTAACATGGAAGTCCACCATATATAATATGATTGACCTGGCTTTTAGGAATCCATATTGATAGTGATTTATTAATTTGTGCTTAACATGGAAGTCCACCATATATAATATGCATGACCTGGCTTTTAGGAATCCATATTGATAGTGATTTATTAATTTGTTCTTAACATGGAAGTCCACCATATATAGTATGCATGACCTGGCTTTTAGGAATCCATATTGATAGTGATTTATTAATTTGTGCTTAACATGGAAGTCCACCATATATAATATGCATGACCTGGCTTTTAGGAATCCATATTGATAGTGATTTATTAATTTGTGCTTAACATGGAAGTCCACCATATATAATATGCATGACCTGGCTTTTAGGAATCCATATTGATAGTGATTTATTAATTTGTGCTTAACATGGAAGTCCACCATATATAATATGCATGACCTGGCTTTTAGGAATCCATATTGATAGTGATTTATTAATTTGTGCTTAACATGGAAGTCCACCATATATAATATGCATGACCTGGCTTTTAGGAATCCATATTGATAGTGATTTATTAATTTGTGCTTAACATGGAAGTCCACCATATATAATATGCATGACCTGGCTTTTAGGAATCCATATTGATAGTGATTTATTAATTTGTGCTTAACATGGAAGTCCACCATATATAATATGCATGACCTGGCTTTTAGGAATCCATATTGATAGTGATTTATTAATTTGTGCTTAACATGGAAGTCCACCATATATAATATGCATGACCTGGCTTTTAGGAATCCATATTGATAGTGATTTATTAATTTGTGCTTAACATGGAAGTCCACCATATATAATATGCATGACCTGGCTTTTAGGAATCCATATTGATAGTGATTTATTAATTTGTGCTTAACATGGAAGTCCACCATATATAATATGCATGACCTGGCTTTTAGGAATCCATATTGATAGTGATTTATTAATTTGTGCTTAACATGGAAGTCCACCATATATAATATGCATGACCTGGCTTTTAGGAATCCATATTGATAGTGATTTATTAATTTGTGCTTAACATGGAAGTCCACCATATATATATATGCATGACCTGGCTTTTAGGAATCCATATTGATAGTGATTTATTAATTTGTGCTTAACATGGAAGTCCACCATATATAATATGCATGACCTGGCTTTTAGGAATCCATATTGATAGTGATTTATTAATTTGTGCTTAACATGGAAGTCCACCATATATAATATGCATGACCTGGCTTTTAGGAATCCATATTGATAGTGATTTATTAATTTGTGCTTAACATGGAAGTCCACCATATATAATATGCATGACCTGGCTTTTAGGAATCCATATTGATAGTGATTTATTAATTTGTGCTTAACATGGAAGTCCACCATATATAATATGCATGACCTGGCTTTTAGGAATCCATATTGATAGTGATTTATTAATTTGTTCTTAACATGGAAGTCCACCATATATAATATGCATGACCTGGCTTTTAGGAATCCATATTGATAGTGATTTATTAATTTGTGCTTAACATGGAAGTCCACCATATATAATATGCATGACCTGGCTTTTAGGAATCCATATTGATAGTGATTTATTAATTTGTGCTTAACATGGAAGTCCACCATATATAATATGCATGACCTGGCTTTTAGGAATCCATATTGATAGTGATTTATTAATTTGTGCTTAACATGGAAGTCCACCTATATATAATATTAATGCACGACCTGGCTTTTAGGAATCCATATTGATAGTGATTTATTAATTTGTGCTTAACATGGAAGTCCACCATATATAATATGCATGACCTGGCTTTTAGGAATCCATATTGATAGTGATTTATTAATTTGTGCTTAACATGGAAGTCCACCATATATAATATGCATGACCTGGCTTTTAGGAATCCATATTGATAGTGATTTATTAATTTGTGCTTAACATGGAAGTCCACCATATATAATATGCATGACCTGGCTTTTAGGAATCCATATTGATAGTGATTTATTAATTTTTGCTTAACATGGAAGTCCACCATATATAATATGCATGACCTGGCTTTTAGGAATCCATATTGATAGTGATTTATTAATTTGTGCTTAACATGGAAGTCCACCATATATAATATGCATGACCTGGCTTTTAGGAATCCATATTGATAGTGATTTATTAATTTGTGCTTAACATGGAAGTCCACCATATATAATATGCATGACCTGGCTTTTAGGAATCCATATTGATAGTGATTTATTAATTTGTGCTTAACATGGAAGTCCACCATATATAATATGCATGACCTGGCTTTTAGGAATCCATATTGATAGTGATTTATTAATTTGTGCTTAACATGGAAGTCCACCATATATAATATGCATGACCTGGCTTTTAGGAATCCATATTGATAGTGATTTATTAATTTGTGCTTAACATGGAAGTCCACCATATATAATATGCATGACCTGGCTTTTAGGAATCCATATTGATAGTGATTTATTAATTTGTGCTTAACATGGAAGTCCACCATATATAATATGCATGACCTGGCTTTTAGGAATCCATATTGATAGTGATTTATTAATTTGTGCTTAACATGGAAGTCCACCATATATAATATGCATGACCTGGCTTTTAGGAATCCATATTGATAGTGATTTATTAATTTGTGCTTAACATGGAAGTCCACCATATATAATATGCATGACCTGGCTTTTAGGAATCCATATTGATAGTGATTTATTAATTTGTGCTTAACATGGAAGTCCACCATATATAATATGCATGACCTGGCTTTTAGGAATCCATATTGATAGTGATTTATTAATTTGTGCTTAACATGGAAGTCCACCATATATAATATGCATGACCTGGCTTTTAGGAATCCATATTGATAGTGATTTATTAATTTGTGCTTAACATGGAAGTCCACCATATATAATATGCATGACCTGGCTTTTAGGAATCCATATTGATAGTGATTTATTAATTTGTGCTTAACATGGAAGTCCACCATATATAATATGCATGACCTGGCTTTTAGGAATCCATATTGATAGTGATTTATTAATTTGTGCTTAACATGGAAGTCCACCATATATAATATGCATGACCTGGCTTTTAGGAATCCATATTGATAGTGATTTATTAATTTGTGCTTAACATGGAAGTCCACCATATATAATATGCATGACCTGGCTTTTAGGAATCCATATTGATAGTGATTTATTAATTTGTGCTTAACATGGAAGTCCACCATATATAATATGCATGACCTGGCTTTTAGGAATCCATATTGATAGTGATTTATTAATTTGTGCTTAACATGGAAGTCCACCATATATAATATGCATGACCTGGCTTTTAGGAATCCATATTGATAGTGATTTATTAATTTGTTCTTAACATGGAAGTCCACCATATATAATATGCATGACCTGGCTTTTAGGAATCCATATTGATAGTGATTTATTAATTTGTGCTTAACATGGAAGTCCACCATATATAATATGCATGACCTGGCTTTTAGGAATCCATATTGATAGTGATTTATTAATTTGTGCTTAACATGGAAGTCCACCATATATAATATGCATGACCTGGCTTTTAGGAATCCATATTGATAGTGATTTATTAATTTGTTCTTAACATGGAAGTCCACCATATATAATATGCATGACCTGGCTTTTAGGAATCCATATTGATAGTGATTTATTAATTTGTGCTTAACATGGAAGTCCACCATATATAATATGCATGACCTGGCTTTTAGGAATCCATATTGATAGTGATTTATTAATTTGTGCTTAACATGGAAGTCCACCATATATAATATGCATGATCTGGCTTTTAGGAATCCATATTGATAGTGATTTATTAATTTGTGCTTAACATGGAAGTCCACCATATATAATATGCATGATCTGGCTTTTAGGAATCCATATTGATAGTGATTTATTAATTTGTGCTTAACATGGAAGTCCACCATATATAATATGCATGATCTGGCTTTTAGGAATCCATATTGATAGTGATTTATTAATTTGTGCTTAACATGGAAGTCCACCATATATAATATGGATGACCTGGCTTTTAGGAATCCATATTGATATTGATTTATTAATGTGTGCTTAACATGGAAGTCCACTATATATAATATGCATGACCTGGCTTTTAGGAATCCATATTGATAGTGATTTATTAATTTGTGCTTAACATGGAAGTCCACCATATATAATATGCATGACCTGGCTTTTAGGAATCCATATTGATAGTGATTTATTAATTTTTGCTTAACATGGAAGTCCACCATATATAATATGCATGATCTGGCTTTTAGGAATCCATATTGATAGTGATTTATTAATTTGTGCTTAACATGGAAGTCCACCATATATAATATGCATGATCTGGCTTTTAGGAATCCATATTGATAGTGATTTATTAATTTGTGCTTAACATGGAAGTCCACCATATATAATATGCATGACCTGGCTTTTAGGAATCCATATTGATAGTGATTTATTAATTTGTGCTTAACATGGAAGTCCACCATATATAATATGCATGACCTGGCTTTTAGGAATCCATATTGATAGTGATTTATTAATTTGTGCTTAACATGGAAGTCCACCATATATAATATGCATGACCTGGCTTTTAGGAATCCATATTGATAGTGATTTATTAATTTGTGCTTAACATGGAAGTCCACCATATATAATATGCATGACCTGGCTTTTAGGAATCCATATTGATAGTGATTTATTAATTTGTGCTTAACATGGAAGTCCACCATATATAATATGCATGACCTGGCTTTTAGGAATCCATATTGATAGTGATTTATTAATTTGTGCTTAACATGGAAGTCCACCATATATAATATGCATGACCTGGCTTTTAGGAATCCATATTGATAGTGATTTATTAATTTGTGCTTAACATGGAAGTCCACCATATATAATATGCATGACCTGGCTTTTAGGAATCCATATTGATAGTGATTTATTAATTTGTGCTTAACATGGAAGTCCACCATATATAATATGCATGACCTGGCTTTTAGGAATCCATATTGATAGTGATTTATTAATTTGTGCTTAACATGGAAGTCCACCATATATAATATGCATGACCTGGCTTTTAGGAATCCATATTGATAGTGATTTATTAATTTGTGCTTAACATGGAAGTCCACCATATATAATATGCATGACCTGGCTTTTAGGAATCCATATTGATAGAGATTTATTAATTTGTGCTTAACATGGAAGTCCACCATATATAATATGCATGACCTGGCTTTTAGGAATCCATATTGATAGTGATTTATTAATTTGTGCTTAACATGGAAGTCCACCATATATAATATGCATGACCTGGCTTTTAGGAATCCATATTGATAGTGATTTATTAATTTGTGCTTAACATGGAAGTCCACCATATATAATATGCATGACCTGGCTTTTAGGAATCCATATTGATAGTGATTTATTAATTTGTGCTTAACATGGAAGTCCACCATATATAATATGCATGACCTGGCTTTTAGGAATCCATATTGATAGTGATTTATTAATTTGTGCTTACCATGGAAGTCCACCATATATAATATGCATGACCTGGCTTTTAGGAATCCATATTGATAGTGATTTATTAATTTGTGCTTAACATGGAAGTCCACCATATATAATATGCATGACCTGGCTTTTAGGAATCCATATTGATAGTGATTTATTAATTTGTGCTTAACATGGAAGTCCACCATATATAATATGCATGACCTGGCTTTTAGGAATCCATATTGATAGTGATTTATTAATTTGTTCTTAACATGGAAGTCCACCATATATAATATGCATGACCTGGCTTTTAGGAATCCATATTGATAGTGATTTATTAATTTGTGCTTAACATGGAAGTCCACCATATATAATATGCATGACCTGGCTTTTAGGAATCGATATTGATAGTGATTTATTAATTTGTTCTAAACATGGAAGTCCACCAATATATATAATATGCATGACCTGGCTTTTAGGAATTCATATTGATAGTGATTTATTAATTTTTGCTTAACGAGGAAGTCCACATATATATAATATGCATGACCTGGCTTTTAGGAATCCATATTGATAGTGATTTATTAATTTTTCTTAACATGGAAGTCCACCATATATAATATGCATGACCTGGCTTTTAGGAATCCATATTGATAGTGATTTATTAATTTGTTCTTAACATGGAAGTCCACCATATATAATATGCATGACCTGGCTTTTAGGAATCCATATTGATAGTGATTTATTAATTTGTGCTTAACATGGAAGTCCACCATATATAATATGCATGACCTGGCTTTTAGGAATCCATATTGATAGTGATTTATTAATTTGTGCTTAACATGGAAGTCCACCATATATAATATGCATGACCTGGCTTTTAGGAATCCATATTGATAGTGATTTATTAATTTGTGCTTAACATGGAAGTCCACCATATATAATATGCATGACCTGGCTTTTAGGAATCCATATTGATAGTGATTTATTAATTTGTGCTTAACATGGAAGTCCACCATATATAATATGCATGACCTGGCTTTTAGGAATCCATATTGATAGTGATTTATTAATTTGTGCTTAACATGGAAGTCCACCATATATAATATGCATGACCTGGCTTTTAGGAATCCATATTGATAGTGATTTATTAATTTGTGCTTAACATGGAAGTCCACCATATATAATATGCATGACCTGGCTTTTAGGAATCCATATTGATAGTGATTTATTAATTTGTGCTTAACATGGAAGTCCACCATATATAATATGCATGACCTGGCTTTTAGGAATCCATATTGATAGTGATTTATTAATTTGTGCTTAACATGGAAGTCCACCATATATAATATGCATGACCTGGCTTTTAGGAATCCATATTGATAGTGATTTATTAATTTGTGCTTAACATGGAAGTCCACCATATATAATATGCATGACCTGGCTTTTAGGAATCCATATTGATAGTGATTTATTAATTTGTGCTTAACATGGAAGTCCACCATATATAATATGCACGACCTGGCTTTTAGGAATCCATATTGATAGTGATTTATTAATTTGTGCTTAACATGGAAGTCCACCATATATAATATGCATGACCTGGCTTTTAGGAATCCATATTGATAGCGATTTATTAATTTGTGCTTAACATGGAAGTCCACCATATATAATATGCATGACCTGGCTTTTAGGAATCCATATTGATAGTGATTTATTAATTTGTGCTTAACATGGAAGTCCACCATATATAATATGCATGACCTGGCTTTTAGGAATCCATATTGATAGTGATTTATTAATTTGTGCTTAACATGGAAGTCCACCATATATAATATGCATGACCTGGCTTTTAGGAATCCATATTGATAGTGATTTATTAATTTTTTCTTAATATGGAAGTCCACCATATATAATATGCATGACCTGGCTTTTAGGAATCCATATTGATAGTGATTTATTAATTTGTGCTTAACATGGAAGTCCACCATATATAATATGCATGACCTGGCTTTTAGGAATCCATATTGATAGTGATTTATTAATTTTTTCTTAATATGGAAGTCCACCAATATATATATATACATTATGCATGACCTGGCTTTTAGGAATCCATATTGATAGTGATTTATTAACTTGTGCTTAACATGGAAGTCCACCATATATAATATGCATGACTTTGCTTTTAGGAATCCATATTGATAGTGATTTATTAATTTGTGCTTAACGTGGAAGTCCTCCATATATAATATGCATGACCTGGCTTTTAAGAATACATATTGATAGTGATTTATTAATTTGTGCTTAACATGGAAGTCCACCATATATAATATGCATGACCTGGCTTTTAGGAATCCATATTGATAGTGATTTATTAATTTGTGCTTAACATGGAAGTCCACCATATATAATATGCATGACCTGGCTTTTAGGAATCCATATTGATAGTGATTTATTAATTTGTGCTTAACATGGAAGTCCACCATATATAATATGCATGACCTGGCTTTTAGGAATCCATATTGATAGTGATTTATTAATTTGTGCTTAACATGGAAGTCCACCATATATAATATGCATGACCTGGCTTTTAGGAATCCATATTGATAGTGATTTATTAATTTGTGCTTAACATGGAAGTCCACCATATATAATATGCATGACCTGGCTTTTAGGAATCCATATTGATAGTGATTTATTATTTTTTTCTTAACATGGAAGTCCACCATATATAGTATGCATGACCTGGCTTTTAGGAATTCATATTGATAGTGATTTATTAATTTGTGCTTAACATGGAAGTCCACTATATATAATATGTATGACCTGGCTTTTAGGAATCCATACTGATAGTGATTTATTATTTTTTCTTAACATGGAAGTCCACCAATATATATAATGTGCATGACCTGGCTTTTAGGAATCCATATTGATAGTGATTTATTAACTTGTGCATAACATGGAAGTCCACCATATATAATATGCATGACCTGGCTTTTAGGAATCCATATTGATAGTGATTTATTAATTTGTGCTTAACATGGAAGTCCACCATATATAATATGCATGACCTGGCTTTTAGGAATCCATATTGATAGTGATTTATTAATTTGTGCTTAACATGGAAGTCCACTATATATAATATGCATGACCTGGCTTTTAGGAATCCATATTGATAGTGATTTATTATTTTTTTCTTAACATGGAAGTCCACCATATATAGTATGCATGACCTGGCTTTTAGGAATCCATATTGATAGTGATTTATTAATTTGTTCTTAACATGGAAGTCCACCATATATAGTATGCATGACCTGGCTTTTAGGAATCCATATTGATAGTGATTTATTAATTTGTGCTTAACATGGAAGTCCACCATATATAATATGCATGACCTGGCTTTTAGGAATCCATATTGATAGTGATTTATTAATTTGTGCTTAACATGGAAGTCCACCATATATAATATGCATGACCTGGCTTTTAGGAATCCATATTGATAGTGATTTATTAATTTGTGCTTAACATGGAAGTCCACCATATATAATATGCATGACCTGGCTTTTAGGAATCCATATTGATAGTGATTTATTAATTTGTGCTTAACATGGAAGTCCACCATATATAATATGCATGACCTGGCTTTTAGGAATCCATATTGATAGTGATTTATTAATTTGTGCTTAACATGGAAGTCCACCATATATAATATGCATGACCTGGCTTTTAGGAATCCATATTGATAGTGATTTATTAATTTGTGCTTAACATGGAAGTCCACCATATATAATATGCATGACCTGGCTTTTAGGAATCCATATTGATAGTGATTTATTAATTTGTGCTTAACATGGAAGTCCACCATATATAATATGCATGACCTGGCTTTTAGGAATCCATATTGATAGTGATTTATTAATTTGTGCTTAACATGGAAGTCCACCATATATAATATGCATGACCTGGCTTTTAGGAATCCATATTGATAGTGATTTATTAATTTGTGCTTAACATGGAAGTCCACCATATATAATATGCATGACCTGGCTTTTAGGAATCCATATTGATAGTGATTTATTAATTTGTGCTTAACATGGAAGTCCACCATATATAATATGCATGACCTGGCTTTTAGGAATCCATATTGATAGTGATTTATTAATTTGTGCTTAACATGGAAGTCCACCATATATAATATGCATGACCTGGCTTTTAGGAATCCATATTGATAGTGATTTATTAATTTGTGCTTAACATGGAAGTCCACCATATATAATATGCATGACCTGGCTTTTAGGAATCCATATTGATAGTGATTTATTAATTTGTGCTTAACATGGAAGTCCACCATATATAATATGCATGACCTGGCTTTTAGGAATCCATATTGATAGTGATTTATTAATTTTTTTCTTAATATGGAAGTCCACCAATATATATATATATATTATGCATGACCTGGCTTTTAGGAATCCATATTGATAGTGATTTATTAACTTGTGCTTAACATGGAAGTCCACCATATATAATATGCATGACTTTGCTTTTAGGAATCCATATTGATAGTGATTTATTAATTTGTGCTTAACGTGGAAGTCCTCCATATATAATATGCATGACCTGGCTTTTAAGAATACATATTGATAGTGATTTATTAATTTGTGCTTAACATGGAAGTCCACCATATATAATATGCATGACCTGGCTTTTAGGAATCGATATTGATAGTGATTTATTAATTTGTTCTTAACATGGAAGTCCACCATATATAATATGCATGACCTGGCTTTTAGGAATCCATATTGATAGTGATTTATTAATTTGTGCTTAACATGGAAGTCCACCATATATAATATGCATGACCTGGCTTTTAGGAATCCATATTGATAGTGATTTATTAATTTGTTCTTAACATGGAAGTCCACCATATATAATATGCATGACCTGGCTTTTAGGAATCCATATTGATAGTGATTTATTAATTTGTGCTTAACATGGAAGTCCACCATATATAATATGCATGACCTGGCTTTTAGGAATCCATATTGATAGTGATTTATTAATTTGTGCTTAACATGGAAGTCCACCATATATAATATGCATGACCTGGCTTTTAGGAATCCATATTGATAGTGATTTATTAATTTTTTCTTAACATGGAAGTCCACCATATATAATATGCATGACCTGGCTTTTAGGAATCCATATTGATAGTGATTTATTAATTTGTGCTTAACATGGAAGTCCACCATATATAATATGCATGACCTGGCTTTTAGGAATCCATATTGATAGTGTTTTATTAATTTGTGCTTAACATGGAAGTCCACCATATATAATATGCATGACCTGGCTTTTAGGAATCCATATTGATAGTGATTTATTAATTTGTGCTTAACATGGAAGTCCACCATATATAATATGCATGACCTGGCTTTTAGGAATCCATATTGATAGTGATTTATTAATTTGTTCTTAACATGGAAGTCCACCATATATAATATGCATGACCTGGCTTTTAGGAATCCATATTGATAGTGATTTATTAATTTGTGCTTAACATGGAAGTCCACCATATATAATATGCATGACCTGGCTTTTAGGAATCCATATTGATAGTGATTTATTAATTTGTGCTTAACATGGAAGTCCACCATATATAATATGCATGACCTGGCTTTTAGGAATCCATATTGATAGTGATTTATTAATTTGTGCTTAACATGGAAGTCCACCATATATAATATGCATGACCTGGCTTTTAGGAATCCATATTGATAGTGATTTATTAATTTGTGCTTAACATGGAAGTCCACCATATATAATATGCATGACCTGGCTTTTAGGAATCCATATTGATAGTGATTTATTAATTTGTGCTTAACATGGAAGTCCACCATATATAATATGCATGACCTGGCTTTTAGGAATCCATATTGATAGTGATTTATTAATTTGTGCTTAACATGGAAGTCCACTATATATAATATGCATGACCTGGCTTTTAGGAATCCATATTGATAGTGATTTATTAATTTGTTCTTAACATGGAAGTCCACCATATATAATATGCATGACCTGGCTTTTAGGAATCCATATTGATAGTGATTTATTAATTTGTGCTTAACATGGAAGTCCACCATATATAATATGCATGACCTGGCTTTTAGGAATCCATATTGATAGTGATTTATTAATTTGTGCTTAACATGGAAGTCCACCATATATAATATGCATGACCTGGCTTTTAGGAATCCATATTGATAGTGATTTATTAATTTGTGCTTAACATGGAAGTCCACCATATATAATATGCATGACCTGGCTTTTAGGAATCCATATTGATAGTGATTTATTAATTTGTGCTCTTAACATGGAAGTCCACCATATATAATATGCATGACCTGGCTTTTAGGAATCCATATTGATAGTGATTTATTAATTTGTGCTTAACATGGAAGTCCACCATATATAATATGCATGACCTGGCTTTTAGGAATCCATATTGATAGTGATTTATTAATTTGTGCTTAACATGGAAGTCCACCATATATAATATGCATGACCTGGCTTTTAGGAATCCATATTGATAGTGATTTATTAATTTGTGCTTAACATGGAAGTCCACCATATATAATATGCATGACCTGGCTTTTAGGAATCCATATTGATAGTGATTTATTAATTTGTTCTTAACATGGAAGTCCACCATATATAATATGCATGACCTGGCTTTTAGGAATCCATATTGATAGTGATTTATTAATTTGTGCTTAACATGGAAGTCCACCATATATAATATGCATGACCTGGCTTTTAGGAATCCATATTGATAGCGATTTATTAATTTGTGCTTAACATGGAAGTCCACCATATATAATATGCATGACCTGGCTTTTAGGAATCCATATTGATAGTGATTTATTAATTTGTGCTTAACATGGAAGTCCACCATATATAATATGCATGACCTGGCTTTTAGGAATCCATATTGATAGTGATTTATTAATTTGTGCTTAACATGGAAGTCCACCATATATAATATGCATGACCTGGCTTTTAGGAATCCATATTGATAGTGATTTATTAATTTGTGCTTAACATGGAAGTCCACTATATATAATATGCATGACCTGGCTTTTAGGAATCCATATTGATAGCGATTTATTAATTTTTGCTTAACATGGAAGTCCACCATATATAATATGCATGACCTGGCTTTTAGGAATCCATATTGATAGCGATTTATTAATTTTTGCTTAACATGGAAGTCCACCATATATAATATGCATGATCTGGCTTTTAGGAATCCATATTGATAGTGATTTATTAATTTGTGCTTAACATGGAAGTCCACCATATATAATATGCATGACCTGGCTTTTAGGAATCCATATTGATAGTGATTTAGTAATTTGTGCTTAACATGGAAGTCCACCATATATAATATGCATGACCTGGCTTTTAGGAATCCATATTGATAGTGATTTATTAATTTGTGCTTAACATGGAAGTCCACCATATATAATATGCATGACCTGGCTTTTAGGAATCCATATTGATAGTGATTTATTAATTTGTGCTTAACATGGAAGTCCACCATATATAATATGCATGACCTGGCTTTTAGGAATCCATATTGATAGTGATTTATTAATTTGTGCTTAACATGGAAGTCCACCATATATAATATGCATGACCTGGCTTTTAGGAATCCATATTGATAGTGATTTATTAATTTGTGCTTAACATGGAAGTCCACCATATATAATATGCATGACCTGGCTTTTAGGAATCCATATTGATAGTGATTTATTAATTTGTGCTTAACATGGAAGTCCACCATATATAATATGCATGACCTGGCTTTTAGGAATCCATATTGATAGTGATTTATTAATTTGTGCTTAACATGGAAGTCCACCATATATAATATGCATGACCTGGCTTTTAGGAATCCATATTGATAGCGATTTATTAATTTTTGCTTAACATGGAAGTCCACCATATATAATATGCATGACCTGGCTTTTAGGAATCCATATTGATAGTGATTTATTAATTTGTGCTTAACATGGAAGTCCACCATATATAATATGCATGACCTGGCTTTTAGGAATCCATATTGATAGTGATTTATTAATTTGTGCTTAACATGGAAGTCCACCATATATAATATGCATGACCTGGCTTTTAGGAATCCATATTGATAGCGATTTATTAATTTGTGCTTAACATGGAAGTCCACCATATATAATATGCATGACCTGGCTTTTAGGAATCCATATTGATAGCGATTTATTAATTTGTGCTTAACATGGAAGTCCACCATATATAATATGCATGACCTGGCTTTTAGGAATCCATATTGATAGTGATTTATTAATTTGTTCTTAACATGGAAGTCCACCATATATAATATGCAAGACCTGGCTTTTAGGAATCCATATTGATAGTGATTTATTAATTTGTGCTTAACATGGAAGTCCACCATATATAATATGCATGACCTGGCTTTTAGGAATCCATATTGATAGTGATTTATTAATTTGTGCTTAACATGGAAGTCCACCATATATAATATGCATGACCTGGCTTTTAGGAATCCATATTGATAGTGATTTATTAATTTGTGCTTAACATGGAAGTCCACCATATATAATATGCATGACCTGGCTTTTAGGAATCCATATTGATAGTGATTTATTAATTTTTTCTTAACATGGAAGTCCACCAATATATATATATATTTATGCATGACCTGGCTTTTAGGAATCCATATTGATAGTGATTTATTAATTTGTGCTTAACATGGAAGTCCACCATATATAATATGCATGACCTGGCTTTTAGGAATCCATATTGATAGTGATTTATTAATTTGTGCTTAACATGGAAGTCCACCATATATAATATGCATGACCTGGCTTTTAGAATCCATATTGATAGTGATTTATTAATTTGTGCTTAACATGGAAGTCCACCATATATAATATGCATGACCTGGCTTTTAGGAATCCATATTGATAGTGATTTATTAATTTGTTCTTAACATGGAAGTCCACCATATATAATATGCATGACCTGGCTTTTAGGAATCCATATTGATAGTGATTTATTAATTTGTGCTTAACATGGAAGTCCACCATATATAATATGCATGACCTGGCTTTTAGGAATCCATATTGATAGTGATTTATTAATTTGTTCTTAACATGGAAGTCCACCATATATAGTATATATGACCTGGCTTTTAAGAATCCATATTGATAGTGATTTATTAATTTGTGCTTAACATGGAAGTCCACTATATATAATATGCATGACCTGGCTTTTAGGAATCCATATTGATAGTGATTTATTATTTTTTTCTTAACATGGAAGTCCACCATATATAGTATGCATGACCTGGCTTTTAGGAATCCATATTGATAGTGATTTATTAATTTGTGCTTAACATGGAAGTCCACTATATATAATATGCATGACCTGGCTTTTAGGAATCCATATTGATAGTGATTTATTATTTTTTTCTAAACATGGAAGTCCACCAATATATATAATATGCATGACCTGGCTTTTAGGAATTCATATTGATAGTGATTTATTAACTTGTGCATAACATGGAAGTCCACCATATATAATATGCATGACCTGGCTTTTAGGAATCCATATTGATAGTGATTTATTAATTTGTGCTTAACATGGAAGTCCACTATATATAATATGCATGACCTGGCTTTTAGGAATCCATATTGATAGTGATTTATTAATTTGTGCTTAACATGGAAGTCCACTATATATAATATGCATGACCTGGCTTTTAGGAATCCATATTGATAGTGATTTATTAATTTGTTCTTAACATGGAAGTCCACCATATATAATATGCATGACCTGGCTTTTAGGAATCCATATTGATAGTGATTTATTAATTTGTGCTTAACATGGAAGTCCACCATATATAATATGCATGACCTGGCTTTTAGGAATCCATATTGATAGTGATTTATTAATTTGTGCTTAACATGGAAGTCCACCATATATAATATGCATGACCTGGCTTTTAGGAATCCATATTGATAGTGATTTATTAATTTGTTCTTAACATGGAAGTCCACCATATATAATATGCATGACCTGGCTTTTAGGAATCCATATTGATAGTGATTTATTAATTTGTGCTTAACATGGAAGTCCACCATATATAATATGCATGACCTGGCTTTTAGGAATCCATATTGATAGCGATTTATTAATTTGTGCTTAACATGGAAGTCCACCATATATAATATGCATGACCTGGCTTTTAGGAATCCATATTGATAGTGATTTATTAATTTGTGCTTAACATGGAAGTCCACCATATATAATATGCATGACCTGGCTTTTAGGAATCCATATTGATAGTGATTTATTAATTTGTGCTTAACATGGAAGTCCACCATATATAATATGCATGACCTGGCTTTTAGGAATCCATATTGATAGTGATTTATTAATTTGTGCTTAACATGGAAGTCCACCATATATAATATGCATGACCTGGCTTTTAGGAATCCATATTGATAGTGATTTATTAATTTGTTCTTAACATGGAAGTCCACCATATATAATATGCATGACCTGGCTTTTAGGAATCCATATTGATAGCGATTTATTAATTTGTGCTTAACATGGAAGTCCACCAATATATATATATATATATATTATGCATGACCTGGCTTTTAGGAATCCATATTGATAGTGATTTATTAACTTGTGCTTAACATGGAAGTCCACCATATATAATATGCATGACCTGGCTTTTAGGAATCCATATTGATAGTGATTTATTAATTTGTGCTTAACATGGAAGTCCACCATATATAATATGCATGACCTGGCTTTTAGGAATCCATATTGATAGTGATTTATTAATTTGTGCTTAACATGGAAGTCCACCATATATAATATGCATGACCTGGCTTTTAGGAATCCATATTGATAGTGATTTATTAATTTGTGCTTAACATGGAAGTCCACCATATATAATATGCATGACCTGGCTTTTAGGAATCCATATTGATAGTGATTTATTAATTTGTGCTTAACATGGAAGTCCACCATATATAATATGCATGATCTGGCTGTTAGGAATCGATATTGATAGTGATTTATTAATTTGTGCTTAACATGGAAGTCCACCATATATAATATGCATGACCTGGCTTTTAGGAATCCATATTGATAGTGATTTATTAATTTGTGCTTAACATGGAAGTCCACCATATATAATATGCATGACCTGGCTTTTAGGAATCCATATTGATAGTGATTTATTAATTTGTGCTTAACATGGAAGTCCACCATATATAATATGCATGACCTGGCTTTTAGGAATCCATATTGATAGTGATTTATTAATTTGTGCTTAACATGGAAGTCCACCATATATAATATGCATGACCTGGCTTTTAGGAATCCATATTGATAGCGATTTATTAATTTGTGCTTAACATGGAAGTCCACCATATATAACATGCATGACTTGGCTTTTAGGAATCCATATTGATAGCGATTTATTAATTTGTGCTTAACATGGAAGTTCACCATATATAATATGCATGACCTGGCTTTTAGGAATCCATATTGATAGCGATTTATTAATTTTTGCTTAACATGGAAGTTCACCATATATAATATGTATGACCTGGCTTTTACGAATCCATATTGATAGTGATTTATTAATTTGTGCTTAACATGGAAGTCCACCATATATAATATGCATGACCTGGCTTTTAGGAATCCATATTGATAGTGATTTATTAATTTGTTCTTAACATGGAAGTCCACCATATATAATATGCATGACCTGGCTTTTAGGAATCCATATTGATAGTGATTTATTAATTTGTGCTTAACATGGAAGTCCACCATATATAATATGCATGACCTGGCTTTTAGGAATCCATATTGATAGTGATTTATTAATTTGTGCTTAACATGGAAGTCCACCATATATAATATGCATGACCTGGCTTTTAGGAATCCATATTGATAGTGATTTATTAATTTGTGCTTAACATGGAAGTCCACCATATATAATATGCATGACCTGGCTTTTAGGAATCCATATTGATAGTGATTTATTAATTTGTGCTTAACATGGAAGTCCACCATATATAATATGCATGACCTGGCTTTTAGGAATCCATATTGATAGTGATTTATTAATTTGTGCTTAACATGGAAGTCCACCATATATAATATGCATGACCTGGCTTTTAGGAATCCATATTGATAGTGATTTATTAATTTGTTCTTAACATGGAAGTCCACCATATATAATATGCATGACCTGGCTTTTAGGAATCCATATTGATAGTGATTTATTAATTTGTGCTTAACATGGAAGTCCACCATATATAATATGCATGACCTGGCTTTTAGGAATCCATATTGATAGTGATTTATTAATTTGTGCTTAACATGGAAGTCCACCATATATAATATGCATGACCTGGCTTTTAGGAATCCATATTGATAGTGATTTATTAATTTGTGCTTAACATGGAAGTCCACCATATATAATATGCATGACCTGGCTTTTAGGAATCCATATTGATAGTGATTTATTAATTTGTGCTTAACATGGAAGTCCACCATATATAATATGCATGACCTGGCTTTTAGGAATCCATATTGATAGTGATTTATTAATTTGTGCTTAACATGGAAGTCCACCATATATAATATGCATGACCTGGCTTTTAGGAATCCATATTGATAGTGATTTATTAATTTGTGCTTAACATGGAAGTCCACCATATATAATATGCATGACCTGGCTTTTAGGAATCGATATTGATAGTGATTTATTAATTTGTTCTTAACATGGAAGTCCACCATATATAATATGCATGACCTGGCTTTTAGGAATCCATATTGATATTGATTTATTAATGTGTGCTTAACATGGAAGTCCACTATATATAATATGCATGACCTGGCTTTTAGGAATCCATATTGATAGTGATTTATTATTTTTTTCTTAACATGGAAGTCCACCATATATAGTATGCATGACCTGGCTTTTAGGAATCCATATTGATAGTGATTTATTAATTTGTTCTTAACATGGAAGTCCACCATATATAGTATGCATGACCTGGCTTTTAGGAATCCATATTGATAGTGATTTATTATTTTTTTCTTAACATGGAAGTCCACCAATATATATAATATGCATGACCTGGCTTTTAGGAATTCATATTGATAGTGATTTATTAATTTGTGCTTAACATGGAAGTCCACTATATATAATATGCATGACCTGGCTTTTAGGAATCCATACTGATAGTGATTTATTATTTTTTCTTAACATGGAAGTCCACCAATATATATAATATGCATGACCTGGCTTTTAGGAATCCATATTGATAGTGATTTATTAACTTGTGCATAACATGGAAGTCCACCATATATAATATGCATGACCTGGCTTTTAGGAATCCATATTGATAGTGATTTATTAATTTGTGCTTAACATGGAAGTCCACCATATATAATATGCATGACCTGGCTTTTAGGAATCCATATTGATAGTGATTTATTAATTTGTGCTTAACATGGAAGTCCACCATATATAATATGCATGACCTGGCTTTTAGGAATCCATATTGATAGTGATTTATTAATTTGTTCTTAACATGGAAGTCCACCATATATAATATGCATGACCTGGCTTTTAGGAATCCATATTGATAGTGATTTATTAATTTGTGCTTAACATGGAAGTCCACCATATATAATATGCATGACCTGGCTTTTAGGAATCCATATTGATAGTGATTTATTAATTTGTGCTTAACATGGAAGTCCACCATATATAATATGCATGACCTGGCTTTTAGGAATCCATATTGATAGTGATTTATTAATTTTTTCTTAACATGGAAGTCCACCAATATATATATATATATATATATATATATATTATGCATGACCTGGCTTTTAGGAATCCATATTGATAGTGATTTATTAACTTGTGCTTAACATGGAAGTCCACCATATATGATATGCATGACTTTGCTTTTAGGAATCCATATTGATAGTGATTTATTAATTTGTGCTTAACATGGAAGTCCTCCATATATGATATGCATGACCTGGCTTTTAAGAATCCATATTGATAGTGATTTATTAATTTGTGCTTAACATGGAAGTCCACCATATATAATATGCATGACCTGGCTATTAGGAATCGATATTGATAGTGATTTATTTATTTGTTCTTAACATGGAAGTCCACCATATATAATATGCATGACCTGGCTTTTAGGAATCCATATTGATATTGATTTATTAATGTGTGCTTAACATGGCAGTCCACTATATATAATATGCATGACGTGGCTTTTAGGAATCCATATTGGTAGTGATTTATTATTTTTTTCTTAACATGGAAGTCCACCATATATAGTATGCATGACCTGGCTTTTAGGAATCCATATTGATAGTGATTTATTAATTTGTTCTTAACATGGAAGTCCACCATATATAGTATGCATGACCTGGCTTTTAGGAATCCATATTGATAGTGATTTATTAATTTGTTCTTAACATGGAAGTCCACCATATATAATATGCATGACCTGGCTTTTAGGAATCCATATTGATAGTGATTTATTAATTTGTGCTTAACATGGAAGTCCACTATATATAATATGCATGACCTGGCTTTTAGGAATCCATATTGATAGTGATTTATTAATTTGTTCTTAACATGGAAGTCCACCATATATAGTATGCATGACCTGGCTTTTAGGAATCCATATTGATAGTGATTTATTAATTTTTGCTTAACATGGAAGTCCACCATATATAATATGCATGATCTGGCTTTTAGGAATCCATATTAATAATGATTTATTAATTTGTGCTTAACATGGAAGTCCACCATATATTATATGCATGACCTGGCTTTTAGGAATCGATATTGATAGTGATTTATTAATTTGTGCTTAACATGGAAGTCCACCACATATGATATGCATGACTTTGCTTTTAGGAATCCATATTGATAGTGATTTATTAATTTGTGCTTAACATGGAAGTCCACCATATATAATATGCATGATCTGGCTTTTAGGAATCTATATTGATAGTGATTTATTAATTTGTGCTTAACATGGAATTCCACCATATATAATATGCATGACCTGGCTTTTAGGAATCCATATTGATAGTGATTTATTAACTTGTGCTTAACATGGAAGTCCACCATATATAATATGCATGACATGGCTTTTAGGAATCCATATTGATAGTGATTTATTAATTTGTGCTTAACATGGAAGTCCACCATATATAATATGCATGACCTGGCTTTTAGGAATCCATATTGATAGTGATTTATTAATTTGTGCTTAACATGGAAGTCCACCATATATAATATGCATGACCTGGCTTTTAGGAATCGATATTGATAGTGATTTATTAATTTGTTCTTAACATGGAAGTCCACCATATATAATATGCATGACCTGGCTTTTAGGATCCATATTGATATTGATTAATTAATGTGTGCTTAACATGGAAGTCCACTATATATAATATGTATGACCTGGCTTTTAGGAATCCATATTGATAGTGATTTATTAATTTGTGCTTAACATTGAAGTCCACTATATATAATATGCATGACCTGGCTTTTAGGAATCCATATTGATAGTGATTTATTAATTTGTTCTTAACATGGAAGTCCACCATATATAGTATGCATGACCTGGCTTTTAGGAATCCATATTGATAGTGATTTATTAATTTGTGCTTAACATGGAAGTCCACCATATATAATATGCATGACCTGGCTTTTAGGAATCCATATTGATAGTGATTTATTATTTTTTCTTAACATGGAAGTCCACCGTATATAGTATGGATGACCTGGCTTTTAGGAATCCATATTGATAGTGATTTATTAATTTGTTCTTAACATGGAAGTCCACCATATGGTCTTTAATTAACATTTCTAATAACTAACAAATCAAATCAAAACTTTAGTACTTTTGCTAGTAGTATTCTAAATTGTTCTACTATTTCCATTTTTAGTCTAAGTGGACTTCCATAAACTACAGGCGATTTAGCACCTTCATTGCATGCATTGTCTTAGCTACAAGTTCTGGAAATACACTTAACTCATCTAAACCGTCTGGTGTAACCTCCTGAAATTTAGCATCTGATTCTGGTTATGAACTAATATCATATCTGGTAAACATTGAAGTAATGTACCCTTTTACATCTTACCTTAGTGATTTTTTTTCAAAAACAAAACATAACATATTTGTTAAGCATGACTTCGCTTTTAGGAAGCCATGTAGAGCTGGATTTAATAATGTATGACTAACGAGATAGTGCACCATATGGTCTTTAGTTAACCTTTCTAATAATTTATAAATCACTGATGTTAATCTCACTAGTCTGTAATTCGCTAAGGTGTTTTTCAGACCTTTTTTAAATAATTGTATGACGTTTGCTTCTTTCCATTCAAAAGGAATCACTCCCTATTTTCATGATCAGTTGAACACTGGTAGTGGTACACTAATTTGTTCTACTGTTTCAATTAGTAGTCTTGTTGGAATTCCATCCACTCCAGATGATTTGTTATCCTTCACTCTCTTTTCTTTCTGGTAAACACTGAACTGAATTATACATTTATGTCTTCCGCCATTAAAAGCTGTGTGCTATTATAGTTCAAGCACCGTCTTCTAGTGGTCCAAACTTGTCTTGTATGTTTTGTTTACTCCTGGCATATGCATAGGAATTCTTGCCGCCAGTTTCATTGTTACATATTAATTGTTGCCCATAGCTTCTTTTAGATTGTCTAATTTCAGTCGTAGCTGCATTAAGTACCTGTTTGCAATTTGTGAATTCATCATCCTTTCTGGTACGCCTATAAACCGTTCACATTGTTTGTTTGTACGCTATTTTAATAGCTTCTTTTCACAAGTGTTTCTTTCTATGTGGTTTCCCTTGTTCTTTCAAGAGAACAAATTGATCAATGATACTCTCAGTTTCATTAAAGTGTTCCAACTTTCACTTATTGTCTTATTCCGCAGCATGTCAGTTCAGTCTAGCTTTGCTAAATATTTTCTTATATCTTTGTATTTACCTTTATCGAAGTTTCTCGTGCTGTATTTTTATTTAAACTTTCTGATTTTACTTTGATATAAAAATGCAATTATGATCGTTGCTACTCAGTGTTTCGTATAATTTCACATGTAATTTCTGCACTAATTCGTTTTGTGAGGGCATAACTATGTCTAAAATTGAATTTCCTTGGTGAGCAACTGTCCGGTGACCAACTGTCCGAGCACCGTCTAATACACTCCCTCATCTGGCTGGTTCTAGCACGTGTGTGGAGAGAAAGCTGTCCTGTATTGTTTGGTCCTCATCACCTTTGTTCTCGATATATTTCCATTGTATATTACCGGAGCTAAAACCTCCCATTACAATACGTTCCCATTACTCATTTCATTTATAGCGTTTTGTATTTTTTATACTCTTCGTTTATATGTGGACTTCAGTAAACCAATTCAATAGTTATTTTTTTATTTCCTGTAACTATATTGCACCAAATAACTTCATCACAATCTGCTTCTCTTTTAAATTTTATTTCGTAATCCTGAATGGACAGCTTAAATCATTCCTCCCCTTATTCATAACATATCTTTCCTAAATATTTTGGTTTAGTGTCAATCCTAGTTTAGAATCTGATATGATTTTTTGGCCTATGATTCGGTCAAATGTAATATTTAGTTCTTTTTTCGAATTTACCATGCTCCTTGAATTTTACTCACTAATTTAAACCCAGCTTCAGAAATGTTTTCCGGTTGTGGCTGATTTATTTGTACTAGTAGCTTCTTGTCCTGTTTGAAGCACTTCTATGAAACCGCCCTGCGCTTTTAGCTTAAATAATGTACATTGCCCATATGCAAATACTGCCGCCTTTCTCGTTTACGTGGAAACCATTCCTCATGTCTACCTTCCAACAAAGCAACCCCACAAATCTACTAAGCAAGCTGTCTTTTCGCCACTTAGCTGCTGAATTAGTGCGTCGCTAATTGTCATACTAAAGCAATTTCGATATCCCTGATCACTGCCTCTCATTACTGGTGAACGCCTTGATAAAAGTTTCTGCCCGACACATGCCTGCATCAGCGTCCTGACAGTGCATTGGATGTCAGGCAAATAGTTTCTAAAGGAAATTTGACCAGCATTGGTTGATTAATGAGCACAATATGTCCAAGTTGGAAGAACAATGTTGTAAGACGATCCACAGATCAGACCCACTCGTACCTTTGGCTGGGACACTTGGCCCCGTTGCTCCAGCTGGGCCCATTTGACCCGTTGCTCCAGCTGGGCCCATTTGACCCGTTGCTCCAGCTGGGCCCATTGGACCCGTTGCTCCAGCTGGGCCCATTGGACCCGCTGCTCCAGCTGGGCCCCTTGGCCCCGTTGCTCCAGCTGGGCCCTTTGGCCCCGTTGCTCCAGCTGGGCCTGTTGGTCCGGCAGGTCCGGCTGGACCCGTTTTTCCTTTCAAGCCTAAACCACGAATATGACAAGTTAGTGCGAGTTACTTACACCATGAGCAACAAAACTTCGTCTGTTCAATGATGGTACTTGCGTCATTGAACTGACGAAAGTACCAGCAACACACAAAGAACAAAGACGATGCTCTTGAACTCGCCAACAGACCAGCCACAAACATAGAATAAAGAAGATGGTACTTACATCCTTGAACTGTCGAAAAGATCAGCAACAAACTACCAACACCGACGAGAGTGGCAAATGGTGTCATTGCATCCGTCGAAGTGAGTGCTGCAGTCAGAATGTTGTAAAACGTTGCAGAATATCCGCAGCTCTGCAACAGTCACAGTTTATTGTAATTAGTACTGTTGTATTGTTCATCGAATAATATGAACCATAATTACGAAATTAAGCACGTATATAAAATTAATTGAGACACTAAGCATATTACCGTGTTTGCTGTCACCGAGTCAGTGAATTTCCTATTGGAGGTCCAGCCCAGATGTCGGTACCACCTTGGGGGGGGGGGGGCAAAACTTCATTGTTGGTAAATTATTTGTTCCACCATTATAAGTAAAAAAAATATGTGACAACCTTTCCAAATGAGTAGCTTTATCTTTTTGGCTACGCATAATGTATTTTTACATAAAACGCCAATACCTGCTAGGTAAAACACTTTCAAAAGCCCCATCAAATCAAATGCCCCATGAACAAATTTAATTAATGCCTCAGTATCTAAATATATTTGAACAAATATTTTTCCAATAAAAGTATAAAACAAATGTATGTTGTAAGTCAACAATACTGAATTAATTGCATACAAACATATTCTTCAGATGTAATAGGTAAAATAATTCCATATATGTATATTAACACTTTACTATCATGACCGAAATATATATGTGTGATTTTAGCACTGTTATTACGTGTGTAACCAATGATAATTAGTACATATTATTATGACTTGTGCATCAAGTGCATAAACTTACAAGAAGCAGTCACATGTGAATCTAAACGGCAATGTTATCACATAAAATAGCATTGTTAATTGATCTGAGAATTGTGAGTTTAATTGAATTTTACAATTTCTTAGTTAATTGTAATTTAATTAATTAACTTTTCAATTTAATTGCCCCAAGAAATCCACTGAACTTGCTGTTAATGTGCCCAGTTTAAAAAACAGAATGCTTTTGTACAGGTACATTCATTCAATATTAAGAAGGTTATCATAAATTATGTTCCTGTGTCAATCCGCAGATGATTATACTTGAGCTGGACCGAGATACCAATATTCATACGTCGCGTGCATTTCGTAAGAAACGCGTGAGTGGGTCGCCTGGTTGGGTTTGGACCCGGTCCAAGAATAGCGTCATGCCGTTGCGCTAAAGCGAAAGTAAATTGTCACACAGTCACGTCTGTTACCTCGACCTGGTCTATGGTAGTGATATCGGCCACAATATAGTGTTTATGTCACTGACATAATTAATTGTATTATGTATTTATCTTAAGCACCTACCATTGCTGTATAATTCACAAAATATATATCATCGGAATGCCCCAGTTTCAGTTATACTTCCGCTTTGAACATCAGCAGTATGTAAACATGGCATTTTATGTCACTAAGCTAAGATATTCTAGCCGAAAAGGTAATACCGTTATACGTGTTGTGTATAAGTATAGATCTACACGCGTTACGTACCGTTGTGAATCTTTGTGCTCCTCGTCCTTCGATGTGCTTACCGTTGAAATCAGTGACCAGTCGAAGAACCGAAGAATCTAGTTGTGACCGTCAACGAGAGTTCACTGAGCAGCTACAAGTCATGTGATTGTTACGCTGACGCATAACGACGATAATATCCCCTTTGCCAGCAGTGTAATTATATGTGGCAGTGGGCTTACAGTTAGAGATAACCAGCTTTGACTGTGAGAGTAAACGACATTTACCCCAGTGTGGGATCGTTTTCTTACGGGGCATTGGGTCATGTTCTACGTTGCGGGTATCCTTCGTAGTAATATATTCGAACACGTAAACACGCACGCACGCACGCACGCACGCACGCACACACACACGTGTACACACTAAATTATGTATGTTATTTTTACTTCCGATGCATCAGTTAGAAGGAACCTCGATACGACTTCTGTAGACGAAAAGGCAATATGTATTGTGTATAAGTATACACGCGTGACGTACCGTGGTGAATATACGTGTGCATCTCGTCCTTCGATGTACTTGTGAGTGAAATCAGTGACCAGTAGAAGGACCGATATGTTGACCTAAACAACACCACTTTATACTAGTTGTGTCCGTCAACGAGAGTTCACTGAACCGCTACGAGTCATATGATTGCACACGCTGGTGCACAATAACACGTTGCTTTGTAGCTGTGCCACTTATAACTCATGCTATGAAATACAATCTAAATATCCATTTTGCTAGCAGTGTGTTCACATGTGTTAGTGGGCAGTTAGAGACGTTAGTCATTACACATATTCATATCAAAGACATTTCACCCAGTCTTGATTTTCAATTCTGACTTGTGCAACAGAGTATAGGTGGAATTATCATAGGCGATCTCTACGGCGGCGTTGACCTGTTGTGCTTCCGATGTAGCCTTTACTGGGCGTACACGTTGTTCTATTTTTTGCATTTTGTGCAACGACAACAATACAACAATAATAACACACATTTCAAAAGTGCATAAGCAAACCGATATGCATATATTATTGTAGGCGTGAGAAAGGCCTACATATCAATATATGTATAGCATTCCATGAGATTCTGCACAGACAACGTTTTAGTTTATATTTTTTTACCGACGCAAACAAGTTCAATGAGCTGATTAAGTGTTTGATGTATGAGTTAAATCTTACCGCAGACCACAGGTTTGAAACCAAATACCACGCGGTTTGGTCAGTAATGAGAAACTGATGATCTAGACAAATGGTCTGCAGAATGGGAAATGTTAATCAATTTATGGAAATGTTAATGCGTACATAGGGGACATTGAAACACGGACGAATAACATAAAATGGGGAATAATTTACTAGGCAGAACCACAAGAAAAATAGGAGTAATAATTATATAGTGCTGACATGAAAGTACATGAAAGTACCATAGCAATGTGACAAGCATCCCAACCTTTTGAACTTTGCATCCGGGAGATTTCCAGGATTATCGGAGACCGCCAGAGGGGGACCCCTGTCGATGGGAGAGGGGGTTCCCGGGAATTGTTTTTCAAGTAAAAAATGTGGTTTCTTATGCATTGTGACTCAGGATTCTGGGAATTTATTAAACATAAATTTCCTCTGACATTTCACGATTTTTACTTTAGTTCACAATGCAGTTCATAATACAAACCTGAAACAACATTTATAAGGTGACGAAAGCGGCGGCTCATCTCACATGCATGAGTCTGTTTCTAACTGGCGAACTGTTCCGCATGACAAAGGTATCCGCTCTGCCGTTATTATAATAATTATTGTTATTATTAGTATTGTGCTGAGCGGGAGCCCAGCTGACATTTCCGTAAGATTTACAGTGTTGGACGGGAGGCGGGAGGTTGGTTTTCGGACGACTCCCGGACAATCCAAGAGAGTTGCGATGCTTGATGTGGCATTGCGGCTTCAAAAGGTAATCAAATAGCGTTAGTAACAGAATATGGTAGATTGGATTGATCGCACAACCCCACCGGCACAGCCCAACACCAATGACCATAAAGATACAGGGACAAACAACCCCTCTATGGTACAAACCTACAACAGGGATGCCAGGAACACTGTCGGGCATCTAGTTTCGTAAAAAAGCAGATCTTACAAAACAAGAAGGTACATTTAATGTTAAAGAATGTCGGACATGGTAGAGTAACCAGGGGTAAAACGGCTCCTGGGAGTAAGACGCCCCCCCCCGTACGTACACAAAATATAAAACTCTGAACGTCCCAAAATCTGGTGCAAAATTAAGCTAACATCTATCGGATACCCACCCCGAAAGTTCAGCAACTCGAGAGACGTAATTAAATCAGTGTGGTCTTTAACTTTTATATGTACTGTAATACGCTCTGATGTAATAGTTTGACAATAGTAAAATTGTGCTCACTATAGCTATATAACTCGCTATAAAAGGATATAAATCCTGTGTTCTAGCCGTTTCATCGCCTCAGCTCTTTGGCTCTGCCTTGGTAGTTGACCCGCCTCCATCCACACGAAGTAACCTGCCCACATCCGGCTTATTACGATTCTTCTGAACTGATATCTTCTTTCATATCATCCACACATGCATTTATTGTTGACCAGGCGGAGCCATGGTTTTACTGAACTGGGTCCAACGATAGTACAGTAGACCTACTATTACAGAAATCGATTCTAACAGATTCCTTTTTAAAAGCATAATGTTGTTTGATTGTGTAGGTAATTTTGACCGCAGGCAGAAGATACAGAAATGAGCGCCGGTGTCCATGGTGGGTGCCAACTTTTAAAAAAGAAAATACGTACGTTCTTTACTTTTATTTTTATGGCGAATTAACATAATCTCCAATTTGTACCTTCATTCCATGAAAAGATTACTATACCTAATTATAGGTGGTTCTCGTAATAAGCCCTTTGGGGTTTCCCGAGAATTTCCCGAGTTACCAGATGAAATTAATTATGACAATACCTGTAACAACATTGTAAATGAGTAACCAAATAAACTAAAATTGCTCGATCGAGTGTGTGCCGCTGAACATAAATGGTAGAGCATCGTTGCAGCGTCGATGGGAAATACATTTTGCTGTGATGTAATGAACTCAAAACATGTCGTGGCTGAAGCTAGGCTATGCGCCAGCGAGTGTAGGGTAAACGGAGTACGACAGTGCCAGCTGGGAAATATCTGCGACGCCATCTAGCGAGTTTAGCGTTTCATGGGGACCAACTATGCGGTAGTAATGCGTACTCGCAACACTGTCAATTGATACAACTTTGCATGTGTGCTACACATTAACAGACACACAGGGTATTACGTCTTCAATAGCTTTATTCTCTCTTAATCTCAGCCGACATTGAAAGTGGCATCATAAAGCAAGAACAACACAACTTAACTTTGATAAAGAACAATGTTTAAATCACTGGCCTAATGGAACATAGCAGATATACGTTCTGGCTGGGTTGAGAACCCAGCCTTATCATGACATGATTGTGGACGTAATTAACTCAAGTACTGGACTATTTGGTAAACTCAACCACAGAACAGCACATAATTATCAAAAAAAGATCTGCCTTACTTTACAAAACTATGCAAAATCAGAAATGCTGAATAGTGCTTAAAGCTTATTTGCTGTCAAAGCAGCCATCACGGCTACGTCAATGACATGGAACATTAAAACTTAATAGGAACGTGTCTGCATAACAACTTGTTTTATCTGCCAGACAATTCTCGGTGGCTCGGTAAAACACTGAGAGTCATGGCGACTGACACCTACACGGGAGTGGTTGTTGAACAAGTGCACGACTTGCTGCATTTAATATGTCCTCAGTCTACGACTTGTGTTTGTGTTTCTTGTGTTTGTGTTTCCGATGCTTGTGCTTGTGCTTCTTTTTCTTCTTCTTCTTTTCCAACTGCTCGTCTTCGCTACTGCCTGTCGAATCCTCCTCCACTTTCGACGTTTTTGTTTCGCTTTCGTCCTCGCTGCCCGACTGACTGTCCTCGTTGTAATCCGGCTCAAAGCTCGCTTCGTCCATCACCGAAATCTTCCGACTGGCGTGACGACTCGGCTGCACATGCTCCTTACGGCTGTCCTCCGTACTGTCTTCCCTCGACTTCGTTGTTAGGGACTGCGACTTGCTGAGTCTGTGTTCCTTCTCTAAGCTGCCTCGCAACGATGTGCGAATATCAGGGTCGCTCTTGGGAACGGACTTATTATGACGTAACACCTTGTCCCGGCTACTGCCTCTACTTTCTGATTTTAGTCCCCTCACATCTCTCGCTTCACCGACATCCTTCCGTCTCTCTCCCACTTCCCGTCTCTCTCCCACTTCCCGTCTCTCTTCCCGATGCTTGCTTCCGACTTCCCGATATCTATCCACTTCATATTTCCCGCCGGTTTGCCGGCGTTTATCTCCCACTTCGACGCGTTTGTCTCCCACTTCGCTGCGTCTCTCTCCCACTTCGCTGCGTCTCTCTCCCTTCATCTCTACAGTGACTTCCTTCCTCCTGGCTTCTCTTCCCGTGCGTTTCCCCTCTCCACCAGAGTGATGCTTGTCGCTGGATGATGACGTGATAGTGACCTGAACGGAGCTTCCATGGCCACCAGATACGACCTTGCGGTCACGCTCCACTTCTTTGTTGACCTTGTAGCCAGTAGACCGTGACGGTGGTGACACGACTGTGGAGGCCACAATGTGGGGCCGCTTCTGACTTATTACCTTCTCTGCACTCTCTATGACCGATCTGCAAGGCATAAGAAAGTCCGTTCTAATAGTAAGCCAAAGAAAGAATTTCATCTTTTTATGATTACATTACTTTCTATGCAAGGTACAAAAATTATTGTCAGAGGTAATGTATTTGGTAGTTCTAATGTAATGCCTAATTACACACAATTCTAATAGATTTGGGATCCATTAGAGTTATAACAATTGTAACAACCCATATATTGTTTGAATGTGCAATCATAACCACACTGTGACACTGGCTGTTTTCTGTGGTATCATTATTTAGACAAGCCATTATAATTTGGTTTATTATATTTGCATATTTTCTTTAATTAAACATCGAAAATAAGTATTAGAAAACATGGCTTTATAAGACCTATCCGGTTGGCCATAATGTTGTTCTTTTTGGTATACTTTTATTTACCATTTACAAGAAGTGTAAAAACATGGGTTTTACAAGACATTTAAAATACCATGACCATAAGTAAAAATACAAGTTCGTTTTCAAAGCAAAAAATATTTTACAATTCCATTCATAGTTAATGTTTGTTACTAAAACATTATCATAAATTGTAAGAAATAATAGAATTTCTTGCTGCTTACAGATGCCTACTTTCCAAAAGGCCGGCCATGAAACAAGATTCTTACCTAGGGAGTGACCTCTTAACTTCAGTCTTGCGTCGAGGTGACACGCCCATGTCATTCATGTCGTAATCGTCACGCTCCCACTTTGACAGCTCTGGGGGTGCGACAGCAAGTCCCAGCGGTTGTGGTCGCTCCTTCCCAGGAATAGGATCTGTTTTCACCTTCGTGTCTGGCACCTTCTCCTCTCCCAGTTTAGCAGGAATATCGTCTTCGTGACTAGTAGTGTCTGGCTCCATCTTCGCCTTCTTCGGGGGACTTACGGCCTCCGTGATGTCGGTGGATGGGTCCAATGACCCCGGGCGCTTGATCGTCTTCTCACTACTCTGTGTTTCTCCATTTACTGCGCTTTTCTTAGTTTTCTTGCTGCCCTTAATTCGAGCCATCTTTGACTTTGATTGTTTTGACTTTCGTGGTTTCTTCACCGCTACCATAGCCTCTCCTTCTGGCAGTGTCTTTGCTGTTGGTTCCTCCTTGGGCGTCTTCACCCTGTCAGTACTGACAGCCATGGCTAGCTCTTTTATAACAGCAGGTTTATCAGTCAGTTTTGCACGCAGCTCCTTCGGCTGTGCCTCCTCCCTACGTTTCTTCGGTTTGCCATGGGGGGAGCCATGGGATAACGCACGTTCTACCCCATCCTTCTGAATGATATATCTCAGTGCTGCCTTCTCCTCATGCGCACTAAAGGGCGCCTTCTTTACTCGTATTTCCCTCTCGACGTCCCTAAGTCTGGCCTTCTCCCTATGTGTTCTACGTTCCTTTTCGGTCTTCTCGCTCTCTTTACTCGGCATCTTTGGATCTCTCGGATTTTGGCCGTGTTGTATATTCTTCTCTGTCTTGAGTTTCTTCAACTTTGACCTTGACCTGTGGGGCTCCATCATTGGTCGGGATGGTGACCTCCCACCACTGCTGACCCATGGCATGTCAAATCTTGGTGGCATCGGCCCAAAGCGGTCCTGCATCTCCCGCATGTTGTTCTCTAATTCGCGGTAGTACTCGAGCCAGCGGGGGTCGATCCGTTCTGGGTACCTACAGAAAAACAGCATTGTGGTTGTATATACCACAAAATTCGTTCACCTACATTTGTCAGTTTTTTTATATTTTTACATACAATTCTGGGGCTGGTTTCACGAAGCGTTCATACCATCTGAATGTTCTCAATTCATGAAACTTCTGTAGTTCTATGTACAGTTGTTTGTAATGTTCTCCAGATTTTTCTACTACTGTTCCAAGTGATGTAATCTTCGCAATGGTTCCAATTGTATGGTACAAACGCTGCCTGAAACCAGCCCATTTTCTCAGTTACCTGTATCTCAGAAAAATCCACAGCATTTTTTTTAAATCTCCTAAGTCTGTTTTTAAAGCAATGTGTGCCAACAAAATGAATAGTTCACTTGAGCAAGTCAGTATATGCAGAAATAATTAACATGACCTACAATAATATAGTGTTAACTAATCGCTCTTTCATAATTATGTAGCTAATGAATCTTGCTATAGAAAAAGGCTATTCCAGCATAGTATGGTTTTAGTCATAACAGGGTTCATCATGTGTTTTTACTCAGAACACAACACATTTTCAACTACTTTTTGTATTCAGTGCAGATCACCGAATATTTGTGTTCCAAGTATGTATGTTTCTGCTAATACTCTATGAATACACAACTTTGTAGTGAGTTGGCATAGCAATTATTGACAAGACATGACCAGTAGGTGGCGCCACAGTACCTGTACATTTCCTCAAAGCGTGGCTGAGCAGCATAGGGATATGGGTATCTCTCGGGTGAGTAGAACCCTGGTGGTGATGCCCAGTCCTTCCCTCCTCGCATGTATGGCATTGCCGACGGTGGCAGGGGTGGTGACCGTGACCTACGACCTCTGTAGTTGTAAAGCCCTCCAGGTGGCCCAATAGGTGACCTGTGAGAGGGTGACCGCCCATGTGACCTTGACCTCTTCCTTCGACGTCCACGTCGCTGCGGTGACTTTGAGTATGACCTTGAGAGGGGAGTCCTAGATCGACGTCTGGGGCGGGATCGGGACCGTGACCTGGATAAGTTGGAAGACCATGATCTGGAGAAAGATGACGATCTTGTACGTGACAACGATCGACCGTATGATCTTGGTCGCGAGCGTGACCTTGACCTTTTCTTCGACCGTGATCTAGACCTTTTCATCGACCGTGATCTTGATCGCTTCTTTGACCTCGACCTTGACCGGTTTTTCAATCGAGACATTGACCCCTGTTTTGATCGTGACCTCGACCTCTTTTTCGATCGTGACCTTGACCTCTTTTTTGATCGAGACCTTGACCTATTTTTTGATCGAGACCTAGATCTCATATTTGATCTAGACCTCGACCTTGACCTATTCAAAGATCTTGACCTTGAGCGAGACCTTGACCGTGAATGTGACAGTGGCCTGGATTTGGATCTGGAAGATCGTAGCCGACCAGAAGGGGATCTGAAACAGCAACGACAGCTATATATGACCCACAGCATTTTCCTGTTTTAGATTATAGGCATAGCCAATTTGTTATACACAACTAACCACGCAGATTGATAGGCTAACATTTTCGCAATCATATGTACCAACTCTACTTTCAAATAGGTGCTGACATGTTTTGTTTTTCAGCACTTATCTGTGGTTTCTAGATTCGTTTGGCTTCAGCATTTACAAAGTGAACATGCACTGACTACGACAGTGCCACAAATGCTTCGAGTGAACTGAACAAACCAAACATGTGGGAGTCTTCCATGTGACAGTCTAGCAAGGTTGATATTCTTTTTTAAACTCCACGATTTTCCATAAACGTTATCAACACAGGCAGTTGCTCCACCTCCTAGACCACATTGAACACGTCACTGGATTGTTTTCATCATTCAAAGTTACATGGACTAGCAATCGGACACAGACTGCAGTAGCTTGTAAGACTTACTTCGATCGAGACCGGCTCCTTGAAAAACTTTTCTTCTTGCGTTTGATTCTATTCTCTGAGTGATAGCGCATGAGCTGCATCTCAAAGTCATCCATCGGATCATGTGGGCGGATTCTACAAACACAAGCACGAGTTGTGTAAGTAATTCTTAAGCTACAGTTATAAAGAATACACAGTGTTTATAGAGTAAATGAAGGTTAACAAGAAATTAGATTTTTAGGTATCAAGATAACTTTTTAAATTTTGAAAGTGGCAATTTGTATAAAGCTAATACATTATGATTGTTTTGATATTAAAATGCACTATCATGCATTATAATTATTCCTAGAGGATTTTAGCATTGAGCATTTTAGCAAGTTCAGCTGCCATAAAGCAAGATATAGGCAGAGATTTCCATAACAAGAAATTTCACAAGTTAATTACAAATATTCCTGGTGACAAATTTTTGCAAGTGATTTTACACAAAACGTCACACATATACAAATTTGGCATTACATGCCATTTTGTCATTTACCACGTTTAGTATTGCAAACACATTACCACCCAAAATATCTTTATATAACTAGACTACCGGGTATGTATCCAATTAAAATAGTGCTGAGCCAGAAATGGTCGGCCAGAGTTTCCTTGACTAGCATTCATGACAACAACTATAAACAGTCCGACTAACTGCCCGTCAACATCCATTCAGACTCCACTGAAGTGGCCTCTCTACTTACGGCTTGCTCTTTTCCAACAGACGCTGCTTCTCGCGATAGAACTCCTGCTCAGACATGGGTGGTGGCCCAGGAGCTTGGGGAAATGGTGGCTGCGGGCCCCAGTTTGGTGGCAGGGAAAGTCTTGGGTCTCCTCCAGGGGGGCCAGGCATGCCTGTAGCAGGTCAAAGGGTCAGCATCAGCAGTTACACTGCTTCATAGATAATAAAATGTATGTCGGCTAATGTGCTTTGTAAATATAACAAATTCCAAATAAATTTGGGTGGGTGGGTAAATGGTCCACTTGGATTATCAAAAATATTTGAAAGGTATATTTTTAGGTTTTTTTCCTGGTTGAAATTTGTACCCAGTAGTTTTTAAACTGTTTTTTTTTATTACAAACCTTTCCTGTTTTTAATTAGAATTACCAGCATTAAATAACGGTCTTGATAAGTTTGAAAATAAAACACACTATTTGTAATCCAGCTTAAAAAGCACCAAATCGATTACAATAAATTTTTTTGTGTCAGGCAGTACTACCATAAGCAGACAAATTATGATAACCTTTCAAGATATTTTACTAGTTTAGCCAAGCAACCATAAAGCGACACATTTCACTTACCCATTGGTGGCCTCGGTGGTGCTGGGCCCCTGAACCCCGGCGGCATCGGGCCAGGCATTGGCATCATAGGCCCCATCGGTCCCTGCGGAATGGGCCCATGTTGTTGTGGGGGCATCATTGGTGGCATGGGATGTGGGGGTGGTTGTTGAATGGGTCCCTGAGGTGGGAACTGGTTGGGGGGCATCATTGGCATGGAGGCTCCTGGGGGTGGCGGCTGTTGTGGCCCACACGGTTGCTGGGGCATCGGCATCCCTGTTGGGGGTGGTCCAGGCATACTGCAAACAAACGTCAACTGTGCAGCTAGATGGCAAAACAACAGAATGCCAATGTAAGACATCTTCACAGACCAGTGTCTTATATTCAACCCTGATGATGATATTTTCCAGTCCTTTAACTCATATGTTTGCATTATAACAACACAGCTGCATTCAGAATTGCCAAAGAGAAATAACGTATGTTGTAAAATATAGATAGTTAATTTGTCTTGAACTTTTGTACATGCATATAACATGTGTTACCTACATAGAACTTTATGAAAAAAGTTGAAGACTGAATGATTCGTTCATGCAATTCTATTTTGTATTTTTAATTGTTAAAAATGTTTTATTAGGAAAGTTAAGGCGCTTAAAGTTACATATTCAGAAAGGCATCTACATCAGCTTTCTTTTAGTATGTTATACATGTATAAAACATTTTGTTTAGTTACAATAATACATTTTTACTTAAAATAGATGTAATGTTTCTGTAACCCAGGGAGTGACTGACCACTGGGCCGAATTCGACCCGCACGATCAGTGCGAAAAGCGTTCCGGCCGATTTTGGGATCATTCTGTAGGAATAATTTTCGTTTCCGTCACCAGTACCTCACATGGGAACAAATGGTATCATTGGAAAGCTGAATCAATCTTCGTTCTGATTCATATTTATTCATGAGCATAGTCAAATCTAGCTAATGATGATCTAGCTTACAAAACACGTCACATAGTTGGTGCCCATATTTGGCTCTGCAGAATAAATTTACGTTTCCATTCATAGTATCTAAATATTTAACATGTTACACCTTTGGAAAGTTCTATGATTGGCCTATTCGAATACACGTGAACGAGCAAGTGGGCTATATGCAGCGAATGAGCATCGTCATTACAAACGTGTTGTCTGGGCCATCTGAGCTTTTTATTTACTAATCCGCCATTTTGTTTTCTTACTTTGTTCTGTGTCAGTTCACCTCAGGCCAGATCATTTCAAGTTTCCACGTCAATATTTCAGCAAAATGAATGACAGCAGTTCAGACAGTTAGAACGATGTTGCAGGATTTTTTAAAAGTAAATATCAGCAAGTTGCCATCACGATTTTTGCCGGCTTCGACTGCCCCAACTGCCATGGTAAACGATGCGGGACCGATGGGCCTGTCTGAATCGGCATAGTCCAGTGATGGAAAAAAATCATAAAAATAACAGTTCTCAACATATTTGATTCATTTCTGTTTTATTTTGTAGCTAATACGTATGGCTACATTTTTCCCAATGAACATAGGGGCATATAGCCACTCAGTAATATTTGGTAGCAGGGTGAAAATAAAAATTGTTTCTTTTTTGATGAAATTCAAAAAGTAATATCCCCATATAAGAATATGTGCTGTTGTTTTTATCATGTTATTATAATAAGTCTTTTTTAGGAACAAAATGATACCTCAATCACATTTGTGCGATACTTATTAGCAATGTTATGATTTTTTAATGCACCCTTATGAATAACTCCAATTTTTGTACACCAGACATTTATCGTTGGTCACTCCTAGGGTTAAATATACCTCACGTCCCAGATTGTGTCAGGAACAGCAAATTTGGTAGACTGTTATAAAAAGGGTTATTAGGTTCACCACAGAGACACCAGATGGGTAAAACAAAATTATCCAATCACTGGCCTAAATTACTTTGGTATATCTAGATGTGTGATTTTTGGTGATGGGTTTGTTTTCAACATGTGAAGCAATGGATATGAATGGAATTACGGGGATGATATAAGAGAAATATTACAACAGTAACATGTAACGTAATGCAACTTACTTCATGGGTGGCCTCATGGTGCTGGGGGGGACACTCCCTGGAGGGGGCACATTGTTCACTGAAATATACACCAGTAATATATCATTAAAACTTCCCCCAATGCTCACCACTCATGCTCCGATTTATCTCATCTTTCGTGCAAATTTAAATCCTTACCTTTGAATTTTGCTATCATTTTCCATTGTTTGGACTGCCACCAAAATATAGACGGAATGTTTAAGACACCAATATGAATTGTACTGAAGCAAGTTCAGAAATCTTGAATATAAAACTACATAAGTCGATTTGACACATTTTACAATATATATATATATATATATATATATATATATATATATATATATATATATATATATATATATATATATTCATGTTTACAACAAAACATGAAGATGAATTCCTCAGATGTCCAAATGCACCGGATATGGCAGATGAAATGACTCACCCATTGGAGGACTAAAGAATTTGTTCTGAGGAGGCCCAGTATTGAACTGGGGTGGCATGTTCTGCTGCTGCGGCTGCTGAGGGGGCATGCCCAAGGGGGCACCAGGTGGTTGTTGCTGAGGGGGCATCATTTGAGGCTGTTGCTGCTGCGGTATAGGCTGCAGCACCTGTCATAAATCAACCAAGTCACAAATGTTACACCAACATTTTACGGTCCACACTACAATTTAATGTTTCCATTTAATGATAATTATCCACGACATATTTACCAAATAATGTAGTAGTAATAAATGAGTAGCAATACCTAAAACATGCTGCTACCTTTTTGATGAGTCTCAAAAAGGTAGAAAATCATATAATGTACTATTTTCGTGGTATATACATCAATATGGCCAAATTATTTGTCATAAGAAATTATCTAAACTGATCAACAATTAAGAACAGCCCAGGTGAAATGGCATTTTTTGTAATACTCAAAATGTGTTTCCACTCTATTCTGATAGCTTTGTAATATTTATTACCCATAAAGTTAACTTTGATAGCAATTACATACCTCTAAATCACTTTTATTCATGGACAAAGCATGCCTCTTTAAAATAATAAATCCAGTTTTTTAATCTTTGACGGGTATTTGCAAAAACCTGTGTTTTTCCAATGTGGAAACATCATATCTTTGGTAATAATGATGTTACACCAATGAATTATTGATTGCTGTGCTCCTTATTATCGTCTTTATGCAACTACGAAGATTTTTTTTTGTAAATACGAAGAAATGGCAAAACATTAAACATATCTTCATAGTTGCATAGCATGTAAATAAGAAACTAAAAGAATTACACCGATACCTGAATTATTGGAGGAGTTACAGTGTTTCCAAACTGCTATATTTGTCATATTTGGTGGCCATCTTTGCTCGTTGCCATGGCAGAAAATTGTCAATATATTTTTTACTCAGACACACTCTACAGTTTGGGCTAAAAACAATTGCAATAAAAAAGTCCTATCCATTTGGGGGTGTCTTCCCTTAAAAAGCATTAAGTAGTATTTTCAGTAAGAAAACAATTCTTATATTTTCTTATCATGCAGTGTCTACATGCTGGAAATGCTATACTAATAACTTTTTCTTGAAAATGAATTGAAAACCTTCATTGATTCTGCTTGACCCAGTAGATTTAATGAGCTGTTTGACCGCACAAAGCACCTACGTTCTGAGGTGATGACATCATAGGCTCATCTGTAGTGGGGGTGCGAGAGGCACGGTGACGATCATCACGGTGACGGTCATCACGGCGGCGATCACGACGTCGGTCGTCATCACGACGGCGATCATCATCACGACGTCGATCGTCTCGGCGACGATCGTCACGGTGATCATCATGGCGACGACTGAAATTATGCAAAATCAGCATTGGTGAAAGTGCAGTATTTTTTTGTTTTAGCTAACATGAGTTATGATTCACAACCATACAGAGGTAAGATTTATTTTAAGATCTATGAGTAGATTCCTTTTAATGGGATTTCTTGATGTAACAATAAAATTATCATTCATCTGACCTATAGCAATGCACTGCCATTGCATACATAACACATACATACGTTAGGGTTCTGCTGCACTTAATTGCAATTGGCAGCGAATTCCACAGTCGAGGGTGAATCAGGACCGATCACCTAAACTATCGGCCATTCAGACAGGACATTCGTATTACTATTACTAGTGGTGAATCAACTACGAGTTCATCATTACATGTTTGTAACATCTGTGTTGTGTCTGACTCATCGTTCCGCATGACAAACCACACAAGTGACATTTGCCAAACAGCATACATGCACCTTCATAACATAAGTCACATCAGGCGACATCTAGCTACAGAAGCGATATCTTACTACAGATACAATATCGTACTACAGATGTGACTACATCACTGGTGCATGCTTTTGTCATATCTAGATTAGACTACAGGAAAGTGCTGCTAACTGGACTACTACTAACTAACACTAACAATAAACTCCGATGTATTAAAAACATGGCAGCCAGAATAAGTGGTATTCTGGCTGCCATGGTGTTATATGATCACACTGCGCTATGATCATATAACATCAATTGTGAAAGAATTGCACAAGCATTGAATCAAGTTGAATCATGTCATGCAAGGCACCTCTGTATCTTGCAAGCATGTAAAAAGACACTAAAAACAATTTTTTTCGATATTTCATTGTTGGACACTTTACTGCACAACTCATATTTTTATATGTGCACAGTGCTGCCCCTTACCTGTGATAATCGTGTTGAGGCGGTGTGGTCCTGGTGGCTAGAGTAGGCGGTGATGCCCGTGACAACTCCGCCTGCCTTGCCTTCACCACCTGGGGAGGCAACCCAAACAAGTCGTCAGACAGGGGCGTCTCCTGTCTTGGCACCGTCAGATCTGATGCTGACAACGACACGATACTCTGGTGGTCATCATAAACGTCTTGTGGCGGCCGTTGTCGCGGCGTTGGGTTTGTCGGAGGCGGCAGGTCGTCAGGCTTACTCGACGAGCGCCGTCTTGCCTTCGTGTAGCCCGTCTCATTAAGGAAGTTGTTGACGGCCGTGCGCAGGAACTTGTTGGCTATGAGGCCGTCTGGGGAGATCCCAGACTCCTTGCAGGCGGGACACGTGTGGTCCTCCGTCTCCAACAAGGCCTCGCGGATACCTGGCAACAAGCAATAGGGTAAATGGCCTGTTCTTATATAGCATGGTATTTAGTCCTTAGGACCCGATACAGCCTTATTGGATTTCACCCCTGGCAGACCTGTTCATTCCAACAATAACATGACTGAAAAGCATTCAGCCATGCTGAAATTACTATGCGAAGACTATTCATTGTTTTCACTCTTATGTCCACCACTGTTTAAAGCCAGATTTACGTTTATACAGACGAGTGAACTGGAGCAATGTGGATTGAATGGAATTGCCCAAGTTTTGAAACAGCAGCAAGAGGATTGAAACCTCCTCTTTTCGGTCCTCTTTAAACAAGAGTCTGACGTTCTAACCACTGAGCCACTGCTCCCCACACAGCTTACACAAGGAAATCTAGCATACAGAGAGCATGTTTCTGCTTGGATCCCAACACTTCCTCGAATGTTCCTCTTCCAACTTCCCTTAAGGAGATTGCTAGTTCTTCTATATGCACTGAAGAATCTCACCAACCTGGTTACCAACTGGATATTCATATCTGATCTATGTCTTCTACATAATTAAACAATTTTAGTAGGAAGTAGACATAACCAAGGTTAAATAATAATATACTAATAATTATTAATTAAATTGTTAATCTGCAAGCAAATTCGCCATACTCATCACACTTTTATTGCAATCATCACAGTAATAAATAAAACCTAGAAGCTAGAAACTTATTAGTTCCAGTACCCACACCGACTTACACTCATCACAGTAGCTGTTGCCACAACAGGGTATGACGACGGCATCCGTCAGCAAGTCACTACAGAGCGTGCAGAGCAGCTCGCCGGGAATCATCTTGTCATCCGATACGCGCCTGTCAGGGCTGAGTGACTTGAGGAATGGTGGCTTCTCCTTCTTCCCCTTCTCATAGGCTCGACTGTAGCCAGAAAAGGGATAATAAAGAATTTGGGAAAAGGACACAAGTAGTGTTTTCTTTGGTGGGCAATAAGTATGTGAGCTGTGAAAAACATTGGAATTTTTGAAAAACAAAATCATAAAGATAAAACAGGAAGTGAAAAGAGTGGAGAAGCAAAGATAGGAGGATCTGAGGGAGGAAGTTGGTATGAAAGAGTTTCAGGAGGAAGCTGGTGAGGAGCCGGTTAAAGTGGGCTGGACACATGGAACAAATAGGAGGGGAAGAGTTAACTAAGAGAGCAAATGCGCTCGAAGTAGATGGAAACGAGACGAGGGAGACTATGGCTGAGATGGGAGGACTGAGCAAAGAACGACAGAAACGGGATCAGTGACATCAGAAAAAAAATCAAGGACCAATATCGACGCCAACCTTAACCTGGACTTCAGGAACAAAGAGGAGAGTAACAAGAAGAACAAAGTATTTAGAAGGGTGACTCACGCATCAATGGTGGGTACAGCGAGTCGACCGCTGCTGGTCATGACCGCACCTCGCACGGTCGGGTCATCAACAATGGTGAGGAAGCTGTTAGGAATGCCTGAACTGCGCTTGATCCTCGCTGACTCAGTACCTTCATGGTGCTGCAAAAAGACAACAGATATTCATTTTATTATAATTTTTTTTAGCAGATTAGCTAAACAATGTCTTTCTAAGTGATGTCACCAAAATGCTGGCTTTTTGCGTGTACCAATGATGAAAATCGCTGTACATTCCGTTTAGCATAAAGTAGTTACTTGTTATGTATAAATGGATTATTTTCATTGCAAAACTGAACTAGTATTTACAGCATCTCAGTTTGTGAAAAATAATATGCATACAAAACATGTCACTATCGTGACCTTTCATGTCTTAGTGTTTTAGAAAATACATGATTTGGTGATGAAAAAATATGCCAGTTTTACAACATACACTGGTATCGCTTTACTGCATTAATTGGCAGATAAACATATCTTCACCATTAACGAGAGACTCGGGTTGGATTTGACGGATTTTTTACAAAGAAATGAGTTTCGAGTTGTTGCCATTTCCGTGTCGAAATATTATTCAACTCGCCATTCATGTAAAAAGGGTGAAAAAAGCGGTCATTTATTTATGGGAATGATGCCAAGGCTAAAAACACTGTCAAATCTTCTCTTAGGGTCCCCGGAGTATGACAGGACCAGTGCCCCCAATTTTAGTTGGGGGCTTCCCCCTGTCAGCACCGCCCAAATGGTTAGAAAAGGGGCATTCACTTAATGGAATGACATGATAAAAACAGTGATTGATGGCGGCATGGGGTTGCTGGCTTTGGTCATTTTGTACTCAGGGAAGGGAAGATTTGACACTGTTTTTAGCCTTGCCATCATTTCCATAGATAAATGCCCCCTTTGGGGCTGGCAGGGTGAAGGCCCAACCTAAAATTGTTGGCATGGGTACTTTCATACTCAACTTTTAGCCTTGGTGTCATTAAATAAATGCCTCCTTTTTCTCACCCTTTGGGGGTTGCTGGCAGGGGGAACAATTGTTGGTATTGGTCATTCCATACTCAGGGAACCCCTAGGAAAGATTTGACACCATTTTTAGTGTTTGTGCCATTCCCTTAGATAAATGCCCCCTTTTTTGCACCTTTGGGGGTTGTTGGCAAAGGGAATCCCCCACCTAAAATTGCTTGCATTGGTCATTCCATGGAACTTCAATGGAACATTTGGCACTGTTTTTAGTCTTGGCATTCCCATAAATAAATGTACTTATTCGCCCCCTTCGATGGGTAATTTCAGGGGCAACCCACCACCCCTGACCCAGCAGAAATGCATTTTTGAAATGTCGGGGGGTGGTCCCTTCAGTCCATGGTGTCAAACCTTTTGGCGCCATTTACATAAATAAAAGCTCTGGGCTCCCAGTCTTAAATGGAACATTAGGTGATTTTCCGAGAGCGATTGCATGCCGAAAAACACCGCCATTCCAACATGGTGCACATCACGGGAAAGCCCCATGTTCGCTCTGCACGGTGGTACAAAGAGTTTTAAAATGTACCCGAAGGCATCAGAGTAATCCCGACTATAAATAAAAACTGGTGCAAACCTGTGTTGGACTGCGATGTAATCAAACTGGTACTTTCATACCATGTTCATTGGTGTTCAAATAGGTAGTGCACGAATAGTTAAAAGTAAAAAATTATTTAATAGTTTGTCTGATGGTAAAAAAAAGGTAAAGTCATCCCCCAGGCATTACGCCTTAGGAAGCCACGAAGGCTTATATGGCCTGTGCTTAAACCTGGTTTCTGTAGTGCGAAGCAACTTAGAGTGCAGTTATACTGACTCTCCTGGACGGGACACTAGTCCATCGCAGGTACTTTCCAAACAGTGTTTGTACTCATTTGCAGCTGAGTAGACTGAGGCAAAGTAGGGTAAACGAAATTGCCTAAGCTTCGAAAACGAACCGTGCCCAGTGTGGGTCCAACAACTTAACCAATAGGCCACGGATGCCCCCCTGTGATTTCATCAAAAGTAAATAACAAATCTGCACAAACGAGTTAGCTTGTCATAGTGGATACCAGATCTACTGGATGTTCACGAAATGCTTCTGAAACGAGTGAAACAAACGAACTGAGGAGGGGCCCTTAATATGACATTGTCTGCCTCGTGGTCTTTGTAAACATCTCCCAATCACACAGACATTCCACACTACGGACAATGGCCTTATAACTTTACCAGTGTTCAACTTACCCTGTCTGGCTTTGGCATGCTGCAGTTCTGAATAAAATGGCCTGCCTTGCCACACCTATAGCAGACGTAGCCTGTGGGAGGGGGTCCTGTGGGGAAGGACGGCTTCACATAGCTGGCAACAAGCAACGTTCAGTGTCAGGTAGACAAAGCAGATGTAGTCTGTAGAATGTCCTGGGGAAGGACGGCTTCACAAAATTTTCCTGGGAACAAATATCCCACTGAGGTTCCAAAAGTTTAATAAATGGATACAAAATGCAAAAAAAAATGCAGACATGAGTATCTAATTGATAAAAAGAAGTTGCGGTTAAAATCTCTAGAAAAACCTAGACGCCAAATTATTCAATATCAATCAAACCTGAAATTAAAGCTGCTTCAATTCCTTTTACTCGTTGCGAATTAGGTTTGTTGATGTTCAAATCTGTAGTTTATAGTCAGAAATGTGTCTGGCTTAATAAGCGTGCAACTTTTGTTCAAATCATTTGCAAACTTGCAAAAGTGTGAATATCAGTCTGTAGAGGCACATGCCAATTTGTTTGCAGAAACAAAAATAATTTGTTTGTTCGATGATTTCGTCACAACTAAATAACACATTTGCAGAAACGAGCTGGCATGTCATAGCAGATTCTGTTTAATTTTTGGCAAAATAACTCTGAAACAAGACGAGTGAAAAATCTAATTGCAGAGGCAGCTTCAACGAACTTGATAAAATTACAAAAGTACACACAACTGCCATTCAAAATCTAAACAACTTCCGTACAAGTATTTACAGACAGCTTAGGATGGGTACTGACTTGGCCCGGTCGTATTCCTTGGTCGACTGAGTCATCATTGCCCTGATCTTGTCTTCCTCCGTCGCATCGGCACTCACTAGATCCGCTGTCTACAAAGTCAACCACACTATCATACACAGCCGCCAACTCACTGTCTACTAGTATTTACTATACTTCCCCCATAAAGCACAACTGCTATTATGCTCAGGTTTTTGGATTCCAAATGACCTTAGGGGATCTGTAAATACATTTATAACAATAGTATCAATCGTAATGTTTTTCTATAGGATTGACCCCAATCACTCATCTATCCAAAAACAAAACTGCACTGTACACACAATGCCAATGTGAATGGAAAGCCGATCATTGCAATATTTCAACCAGGGAAAAAACACAAAAAATATACCTTTAAATTTTTGGGTGATAATCGAAGTGTATCCTTGATGCACATCCAATTTTTTTTAATATTGGATGTTTTTATTTACAAAGCCCCTGAACTAGGTCATGTACATGGCAGCCCAGACCTGTTAAGTCGCCTGTTTCTGGCTGGAGACTCCTGCATTTGGCACCCACCTCACGGGGCATCAGATGAAATATCAGTGCTTCAGGCATACCCACGTTAAAAATTCCCATTTTTAGTCTACCTCCCATTTTTCATCATTTTGCTTTCACTGCAGTTACAGATGCTGCTCAATAAGTTTTTTTCCATATGTATTTGTTTATTGTTGCTTAGCCTTAGTGGAAAATCCTTCCCTCTGTGGCGTGATTTTGTAATGTGTACAAACATCTACCGCCTTGCTATTTCAGGAACTTAACAGGTCTGAGCAGACACACACAAATCCACACACAAACACGTCCAAAGCCTCCACAATGAACAGCTAGTACCAATTCTTCCAACGGATACCTGGTGTCACCAGATACAAAATCAATGGCCCTGCAGCTATCTAAATAAATCAAAAATTTTAGTTCAATTGTCCAAGTGGTTTGAGAATGATGAATTTTAATATTACAGTGAATGTACAGCACTTTTCATTGGCTAACCGATCTGTGGCTTCTTAAAATTCAAATGTCCCAAATCTGTGTATTTTTTAATCTCAAAGTTAAAAAAAATTAACAATACTATATTTCATGTTTTAATCTTCATTGCTGTAGTATATTTACCATCATAAATTGTAAAAAATGGGACTTTGGCATTCAATAAATACGTCTTAAAACTGGCATATTTTATATCATCAACAAATTGTGCATATTCTACTTTAAGACATGAAAGATTGCGATAGTTATAAATAATAATAAATTCAGTGACTATAGAATTCTTTTTTCATATCCCAAAGGTTTATTTACCTGTTTGTTTGTTGTATAGACTTCTGCCACTCTTGTCAAGATAGCATCATCAGTTCTAACGACAATGACGTCCCGGAAGGATGATGTCATCGTGGATATGTGGAAGTTCAGATAATCATTGCTTCTGTCTTCTGTATCCTTACGATTATCAAGAAGGCAGTGATCAACCAAGATGAGGGACCATGAACTTCCACACATCTACGATGACGTCGTCCTACCAGGATGTCATCGTCATTAGAACTGACGATGCCATCTTAACAAGAGTGGCGAAAGTCTACACAAGTAAAAAACCTTTGGGATGTGGAAAAAGAATTTGATCATCATGAAAATGAATTATCATGAGAAATGTTAAATAAATTAATAATGTACCAACCTCAGAGACCAATGAAAATCACTGTAACAACATATTTAATTATGTCATCTGCTAAAATGTATCTTGTAAAAAATGTCATGGTTGGGGATGATCAAACTTACCAACAAATTAGTTTAATTTGCAAAAAAACAAAAACAGATCTACATATCTAACATTTAAATTATTATCTAATCTAACTGTGAACAATTTGTATAGTCCTCCAAATAAACAGCAATAATTTACAAACATATTTATTTTAATATCTTGGAAACATTTGAAACTGTGTTTATGGGTAACATGTTAATCGAGCATTATAATAGCAAAAATTACATCTTCTCTCAGAGAATTTCCTCATCAAATCTTGTTTCAACTTTTTTATTTTTTTTAATTAAAACATCAATATACATCAGTGTGACTGGGACATCAACATCACTGGGTATACAATCTTCTCAATATTAACAAGCTAACAAATGGTTAAAAGCCAGACAAGCTTTAGGAAATAAATACATTTTAATTGTAACACCATTTAGACATTAATCTTTAAACAGCAAACATTAGACAACAAAAGACTGAAGTACCTTGCTCAATCGCTCGAGGGACATCTTCAACTGTACGAAAAGATAAAAGGCACATGATGACACACACATCAACTGATGATACACAAATAAACTGATGATACACGCATAAACTGATGATTCACACATCAACTGAGCACAATGTCAACACCAGCCAATTTTCAACTGCTTCAACACTGAACATATTTCTATCGTAAACTCATGTTACGTAGAGTATAAACTGTATATTCTGTTCTAACATCTTGACCACCTAAGTGTTTATTATTAGCACAACTGTGTTATAGTATCTATAATATATATACATATATATATATTTGATTCACCAGACTAGACACGTCTGTCTATAGTGAAATCAAACTTTGCAGGCAGTCACAACCATGTTAACAGCCAACAATGGTACTGCAGTCGACGTATACATATTATACACATAATTGTATATACAATCACACATCAAAGTATACTTACAAGAACATTCCATTTACAATGTACTAATCTAAAGGCTGGGGATAATACATCCATCAATAACAATAACATGCCCATCACACCTTTCAGAAGGACTTGAGCGAATTTCTTCATTACAATCTATTATATAAGTTGTGAATAAAGATTCAACATGACTATATGGTATGACTACACAGTATATGACAGTAAGGCTTTCAACTAATGTAATGCCACATAAGAAGCCATGCATTATGTCAAATTCTACATTTCTCATACCACACGACAAAGATCAGCGTATGCATGTTTCATTTGATCAACATATAAGCAGCAAGTGCTTTTTAACAAACAAAACATTTTATTAACGTCGCACAAACATATTAGTACAATATCTTTAAGTTTGGGTCCATTTTTGACCTAATGCTCCTGGACCATATTCATTAAATATATTTGAGTACATGAATCAGAGTCGACAAAGACTCGTAACGGTAACACAACATTTACAAGTGTTCCACAGTACAGTATTTTTCGTATATCCCAACGGTAAAACTGTCAACTTTTACTGCACTCAAACTAATTATCATGCCCTTGCCGAGTACATCTACAGATCCAGCTACAAGAAACAGCATTCTAAACACTTTATAGTTTATCATCCACAGTGGACTCAAACTTCCTGTCAACTAGAAAGTACGAATATATCAAGTTCTTGAAAACAGGTGACATTTCTTTCCACTAAGGGAACACAATATTTTATTTGTGTGATCTTAACATGTTGGCAAACAAGATTCCTGTAAATAAATTCACATGAATGACATTCACTGCTTTCAAACAGCATATGCACAAGTATAAAAGAATGTGCAATAATCATAAATGTTTCTTTTATTATGCAGTTATCTCAAAAATAAAAATACAAAACATTCTATTTGTTACAAACTTTTCAAGCATAATTTATAAAGAAAGAAGTTTCTTCTTCCATAACCAACATGATGATATAATATTCAACTCTCTTTAGGTTACACACAATTGATGATAAAGACATTGTGATATTATTAAGACCCAATACTCCAAGAAACACGCAACAATTCAGGTTCATATACAAATTACTGGCACTCATCATTGATAAAGCAATCGCAAAATATTTACACCATAACATGTGCAGACTCGCTACATACATAAACACCAAAAAAACACCAGCAATATGTTCTATGTCCCATTTAAATCATTCAATATATTTCAGTTGGCAAGTTTGCCATTCTTGTACATTAACTAACACTTGCTGTGAAGATCTGGAAAGGAAACTTGTCAATCATGGATGATGGAAGTCAGATAGATTCTTTGAGCAAGCTCCTTTGTCTATGTGGAGTGTACAGTGTGCACAATGTGTGCACCAAGGACATCCAGTAATGGCAACATTTCTCCTCAATCTAACTGTCAAATAGTTTTTAAAGTGTAGTGGGCCCTCGCTATACGGAACAACCTCTTAAAAGGAACAACTTTGAAATTCCTGTTCTGCCGTGCAGTTTTACGATAAATGGTCTGGTTGAAAGGACCAATGGACAAGAGAAACAACCACTTCTACAGAAATTTTAAGCAACATTCAGCCAATTTCTCTGTAGTTCATGTTAAAAACATGTTTCCGTGCCGATTCAAACTTCAAAGGCCAACATATGTGGTTTGCTTAACGTACTGGCACAATGTACTTGGGACGCTTAAAAATAATTAAATTCTCGGCAGTTTTGTTATAGACAGACCCACGTCATTTTAGGATTTTTAGCATTGTTGTTTAACATTTGCCTGTTGTTGTACGGGTAATACAAATGCAAGTAGTTGCCAACATGTGATGATAAGGAGCATCGGACATTTAGGTGCCCATGTTCACTGAATCCTTGTAGCGAAAGTCCACTCTACGAATAATGTTGCCTTACTCATGTAGAATTAGTCGTCACTTAGCAATTTGAAAGAAATTGATAATCATTTACATGTACCATACTAAGTCGACTTTGAAAATGTTCAGAAGACTGCGTGTTACAATGAAGACTTTAATTATCAAAGACTTGGGAGGCAAAAAGGGACAACTTCTCAAAACATGAATGAAGATACTATCGCATGAACATTGCAAATCAAACCAATAAAGCAGCTAAAGTAATGTTATCATTACTTGGGTATAGACTTGGATATTTTACATTTAAAAACTTCTACATTTTTCGCAAACAATAACCTTTCTAGCATAAAAGAGTCATCAGACGGGTGGTTGCAAAAAAAATTTTTTTCTCTTGTATTTCAGTCAATGTTACCCTTTTCTTCGTTACATTTTGGCAGCTTGCTGCTGTTTTTGTCATACTGACTACCATTAGATGGAGGCACAGTAGATATTTTATGCAGGTGATGTCACTCGTGCGGCCCCCGGCTGTCTTCTGTTAGTCTTTGGAAAGAATCCTCACACCGTCCAATGCCAAACATTTTCCTCACGTTACCCACTACACCAGAAGTTGGGCAAACACATCAAGAAAGCGAGATATCACAATGGACACAGCTCCAGAAAGATGATAACACCATAAAGATGACAGGAGAACAACATGAATGGTGGTACTTCCTTACGTCAAAGGACTATCCAAGACAACAGCATAGATTATGAAGAAGTACCACAGTGAAGGAACCTCACACTACCATCAAGAGGTTACTTGTAACACAGAAGAACAAAATGGAACCCCAAAAGATGTGGGAAGGAATGTACTACATAGCATGTAAGAAGTAATGCCATCTATGTGAGATCAAACATGCTTTAAACCTGTACAAAGAGAAAACAGGTAGAGCTTACACCAAAAGCAACAGGAAAACATATGAGACTGAGACACATAAATCAGCCATCACATGCCACATTACAAAAAAAAAACATAGTCAGACTGGCAAACAAGGAGAATCAAGGCAGCTCCCTGGAACCAATATTTTTTTAGAAAACATTAACAAGCACGATGGCCAGTACCGTTTCTCCAACATCTATGCTGACAACCAGAGGAACAACCTAGTCAGAGACCACACCAGTGACAGCACCTGCATATGACGACTACTGCGCCGCCATCTAGTCATAGGTCTTTCTAATGAAGACTACTGCAAGCTGCCAAAACGTAACAAAGAAAAAAGGAAATATGAGAAAAAGATTAACATCTTTCAAGCTTAACCTTTGCCATATTATGCACTTTTGCTGTTAGAATTAATTAATTAGTAACACTGCACAAAGACTTAGATGGACCAGTTTTAGAAAGAAACCATTTGAGACAAAGCATGTTTTGTGATTCTACTTTAACACGTTGCAACTATTTTGATAATCTAACACTACACTGAGATGTATTGAGGAATGCTGTAGCTCAATAGTCAGAACACAGGACTTTCAACTGAGAGGATATGGGTTCAAATCTTACCACCGTATCAAAACTTTGGCAATTTCTTTCATCCCAACTTGCCTAGTTCACTCAGCTGTGTAAACGAGTACCTGGCTATTCAGACACAGTGGTGGATACATGTGAATGAACAGTATTTGTGCAGTTATTGCAGCGTGACTGAATATTTCCCATAGAAGTCGAGTTGGTGATAGAAGGAACAGGTTTGTCAAGCATTTTGAGCAGACCTAGCGCCATACAAGAACTGACCTTTATCGTAATATATACATGACATACCTTATAAAGGAAACCATTTCAATGTAATTACAGAAATATTATGATTTTGATTTAAGGTACAATTAAGGGAGTATTTGTTGCATCAAATATTCAATTGCACTGCAATTACCGTGCAAGGCTATTCGTTCATTCATAGCACTGTACCAACGTCTACTACTGGGGACTTGCTATGACAGCTGAATGAACGAGGACAGACAAAATCATACAAGTTTTGAACAGCAGCAGCAAAGAACTGAACTGGGTTGAGTCCAGAACTCTACCAGTGACACGCAATAACCCACGGAAACAGTTGACGACAGTTCCGCTGTCCCTGAATAAGGGGGATTCCAAAACTAAGGTAACCATCAGAACCACAAATATTATCCTTCTATATGGAATTCATACTTGTCTAACTAATTTTACGAGAAAAACATGAAAAATATAAAGACGTATGAGGCACCCAAGCCACCGCAAAGTCCGATTGTGTGTATCGTAAATTCATGTTACATAGAGTATAAACTGTTTATTCTGTTCTAACATCTTGACCACCTAAGTGTTTTAACGAACCACATTTAAAAAATACAATTTTACCATTACCTGTTTATGAATATTGACCATGTCGGTCAGCAGGGATGGCCTAATGGTCCCATTCAGCATCGTTGTTACTCTCCTCCTTGTTCCTGAAGTCCGGGATGAGACTGGCACCGATATCGGTCATCGATTTTTGTTTTCCCTTATTCGTCACTAACCTCTTTTCAATGCCGTCTCCACCCCCTATCCCTTGCGTATAAAGTTATAAACACAATTTTAATCATTCTAATTTAAAAAACAATAGTTGTGGTTCATTAAAATATGTTTGGGAGGCCAAGCTGTTATAATAGATGTTGTTTGTACTTTATTATAAAATGATTTTACAATAAAAACACTCAGTCTCTGTTCCTTTAATTTATCAATGTAATGGGTAGATGCAAAAAAAATGCAATGGTAGGATCCGCACCAGATGACACTTTCAAATTTCTTCTGCACTCTTCCAGAGTATTTTGATATACCATATTGCTTTGGTTGCAAAGCCCAAATTTGCATGAGTTATCTGATTAAGATCAGATTTCACATCGTTTCAAACAGATTGTAAAATTTATTGTGCATTATCCAAATTAATCTTCTTCCAAGTCTGAATTTACAGGGCATCAGCTACATAAAAAACAAGGCATTAAATCATGATAACAGTTTTATTATCAACAATCCACATACAAAAATATGTGTAACAATTAATATATCAAACAGTCGACAAATGTGTAAAATATGTAAAGATGAAAGACTCTCTCAGATCTGTCTGCACGTGTACATGGCTTTGCACTTTGTGTGGATGCCAACGTACAATAGTTTCAGAACACTTGTATGTGTGTATCAGTGTCGCAGGGTAACAATATTACATAATGAAAAAAAATATGAAAAGGTATGTACACCAAGCATTTCTTCATCTCGCTTGTACAATCACGCAGCAACACAAAACATTGCAGTATCCATCACTGGAACACCAGCACATTCAACAGTACAACCCTACATTAATCAACATGTTCACCATGTGATGGTATAACAATGTCTGCTTTATTTACATCCCCATCATGAATCCTTACGTGGAAAGAATTAGAAACGTCCATGGTGAATTATAATAAAATTGTTATTTCTTTTTGGAGTAGGCAATATAATTTGAACCCCCAAGAAAGATACAAATTGGTATAAAGCTCTCAAATTATGACTTTATAGCTTCGATGTTGCATTGTTAAAGAAACACCAACAATTTTTTTATTAAATACTAAACATTTTCGAGATTTAACAATACATACAAAACAAAACAATTTGGAAGAACTTTTTAGCTTTGACTTGTCCTATAATTTCAGAACCACTTCCCTCTAGCACACACACATAACTCTTAATTTAAAATGTGTATCATTCCATTTTATTCAAACATACACACAGGAATGTACGCACTGGGGTTTCTGCAATCACAAACAACAGTAACGCGATCGCACTAACAGGTGCACTGTTTGTTTACAGTGCTGTCAACTTGTTACCATATTGACTAATCCATACTTACTACTCATACTTACAACCTTGTTGGTATTTAGCTCAGAATAGCAATGAATTATGATACATACTGCCTTTGCTTTGCTGCCCGTGTCCACTTGTGACTTCTCCCTGGAAGAGGAATGTGTAGACTGTCAGTGACCACAAGTAAGGTATGGTACATAACAAATGTTCAGCACTTCGAATGGAACCTTGTTGCCAAAATATATACTTCACAAATCCTGCATAATTTTTATACTGAAAATTGTTTTCAACCTTTAACAGAGTATATGAGGGGACCCGTCTCCTGGATGACTACTCCTTGGAAGAGTAATGATGCCCCCATCATCAATGTGACCTCTCCAACAGCTGTCGCATAGTTAGCATTCCCATAACCTTTTGCATCAGAATAAATGACAAAAAACTCACCATGGCTTTCCTCCTATGGGCACTCTCGCAATGATCACTGATGCATTTCTAGGAATTAGATCTTCGTTACTTCCATACTCTGAAACACAGATGTTACATCACTTTAATATCGTATTAGTCTATGTGAACACTGAACAAAGTATACCTGTTAATAAACTAAACTATTGACAAAGCAATGATATTATGTTGATGTATGGTGACATACCTCACATAAATTAAAAACAACAAAAGTTGTTGAGCACATTGCTACTATTTTGGGAGATAGCCTACACCTTGCTGAAACAACTACAACCGTGAAGCAAGTGTCACCACTATGATCAAACACTTGCACTGCCTTGTCATGTTTTATAAGACATTGCATGATATAGTTGACCTAGAACTCTTCCTTCTACTTATACCCCTGGCGAGACCTTCTCGACACACTCATTCCGAAGCTTTTCAACTCCCCCTAATCACAAAGCACTTCATCCAGTATAGCTTTTTTTTAGCCAATTGGAATAACCTGCCAGCTAACACAGCTACAGCGCCAAGTTTGGAGATTTTCAGACAGAAGATCTCCAGCTTGCAACATTAATTGATATTGCAGTTTTCAACTATCAACTTTTCCTCTCCTTAAATTGCAGTTCTACACGCACACTATCTTTTCTCTTTCTTCAAAATATCGTATTACTTTCTCTTACATCACTTTAGCAGGTGTGCACACACACACCGAGTCTATAAGCCTTTTAGAGAGGGTTGACTCATGCCCAGAAGAAGACGCTTAGTTTGTTTTTTTATTTTGTAATCTGGGGTATTTGGATGATAAATCGCCACCAAATCACCTTCACAGTTCTGATGCTACTGAGTTACTGTGAATGTTAGATTCAGATGCATGTTATATTAACTAACAACACTGGTTAATACGACTGTATTAATCAGCACTATTTACAATAAAAACCAAGTGCCCTAAAATGCAACTTATTTTATAACATTATAGGCCCTTTCTGTACCTGAAACGCTGTGGAATGATTGAATGAAAGATTAGCTACTTCATACTTAGTCTTGGAACAATTGCATACCTTCTTTCGTCTGTGCATTGATCACTTGCAAGTCGAAATCAGTGGTTTTCCCTAATTTCTTCTGTTGGATAATGGCTTTTTTCAAGTCGGCCAATGTAATGTGTAGCCCATCAAATTTTAGTGTGTCGTAATCAAGGCTGCTCTTGAACTTGTAGTGAATGCAAGACATAATTGCAGACTAGTCGTCAGTTTGTATTGAGCAGACTTTGTAATGTTGCTATATTATATAGCATTATCCACTACCCTGTTCACAAGAATAACATGCAATTAATTACACTGCAACCATATCCATAATAAACAGTTCGTGGGAACCATACGTCCACTTCGTGTCTTCCTCAAGAGTCAAATTTAGTCATCCAACAAAGCATTGCTTGCGTCGTTGCGACAATGAATGTTCACGTTTCGACAATACAATAACATACGATGTCTATCACGACCTGCACAAAGTTCGTGACGTATCCACGCCCGTTATAGCAGCAGCTGACGTCGACCTTTACTCGGAAACTTCCACGTTGTGTCTATTCGCACGAAGCTTTTTCCGGTTACGCGCCTCTTTCACGCAGGCCTTGCATAACCATTAACCAACCGTGACACCGACAACCAGCGCCGTCAACATTATCAATGCTAGTTATCACCGAGTGATGCTGCCAAACAAAACAATTTCATTTCGAAACTCTTCGAACGCAGTCATCATTAAAAGTACATTATTTAATTATGTCAAACTATAAACGAATGCTTTGCATTTACTAGTACATGAACCTTGCGCAACAAACGGATGAACGCACAACCTCTAAATCGTTAGAACTACACATCGAACAAAGATGGCCGCTCCCATATGGTATAAGTAAAATAGTAACCACATAATGAATAAACGAAACGAACAAAACCATGTAGGGGAAGGCAGTGTTAGTTGAACCATTTTTTTTTTAGTTCTTTTTGATATGTAGGGCACAGTCATATTCATAAGACAAAATAATGTTTACTCACATCAACTATGATTATTGGTAGATCATCATATACCAATATAATATATCTCGTATGCATACATAATTATATGTAGCTGGTTCAAATAGACTTGGTAAGCTGGCTCACCATAACACTTGGTGTTGGGTGGTTGAGCCACAGTACGTACGGTAGGCCTACGAGTGGCGTAATTAAGTTGCGTAAATGTTTTATTTGCATAATTTACGTTATAACAATTCAGCGAACTCATCTACCCAATGGGCACAACACGTCTCTGACATGTCTACGCGCTTAATTAATATAGACACAGTTAATATATAGACTTAAAGCCCAATCGCAACCAGTGTAACTATAACTGCTAATTTGTTGTCTTAATTGTAACTATCCAATGTCCCAATTTGCTCATGAAAATTAATTCCTTGGTATATTTTGGGGTAAAGAATACCCATCTTCGTTTTATGAACGCTGCTCACATAACCCGGGCCTATGGTAGCTCAACTATAGCCCTTTTTTAATAATTAAGCTGTTTTAATTATCTTCTCATTAATGCGCGAAGTGATGTTGATACTCTTCTTCCCTGTGCATATAGTTAAGCCATTTGTAAGTGAACACATAATAAAGTCTGGTCACATACGTCGATAGTTTACACACCGGCAGACACTATAATCACAATAACCAACCGCTTCGGAAAGCTGTAACTAAACTAATAATACACCAAGTCTATATATCGGTAGGAACTTGCGCTCAGAGGAGCAACAAACCCGAATAAAATTATCATGAAAAGGGACGATCGAGCAAAAGACAATATAAGAAAAATTAAGGGACTATACCTGAGATCTAAGGTTGAAATACAATTTAAAATAATTATATCTTGAGTTTTTTATGGAAGATAGCTGTAGTTGCGAATGATTTCGAGTTCATTCCAGACCATAGGCGCAACTACAGAGAAAGCACATTTTCCCAAGTTAATAAAGTTTACCTTTATATAAAGGAACAATAAATTAAGGTGAAATTGATGATCAGAGTGACAATGCATCCCGACACGGTCGTAGTGAGGACAGTTGTGTCACAACGTCGTAGCAAACTTTCTAAGAGTCCACAAATTTATGTTGCCACGATGTCATTTCACAAACTCGCCACGGCCACACTGCGACGTCGTGGTAACGTTGCTACAACGTCGTGTGTGTGTGTGTGTGTGTGTGTGTGTGTGTGTGTGTGTGTGTGTGTTTGTGCGTCTGCAATTCAATTCAATATCTTTATTGCAGACTCAACTCTGCACCATATACAGATGTCCATATAAAAACACACACATACAAATAAAGTAAACAAAATATAAGAATATTGCACAATGGGGCCCACCAAATGTAGACTCAATCAAAGCTATTATGTATATACAACATCTTTATTCAATGTCGTCGTATTCTCGAAAGCCACTTTAAATCACTGTTCACTATTGCAATCACCAGCTTATTATAAGAGGCATCAAGTCTCAGCATGAATTTGTACACAATATTTATAATCACAGCTTTACTATTGGATACACGGTTCTCTACAAACATGGTAGAGGCACTGCAATATTTAGGCTCTCTTAGTAATAATCAAAACACAATATTGTACACAACATGGAGCTTTTGTACACTTGCTGCTGTGTAATTCCACCACAATTGAGCAGTATACATTGGTGAGCAGAACGTTTTAAGTAAAGTTAGCTTCACTTCTGTAGAACACATCTAATTTTTTCTCAATAGCATATTACCCCTAACATATAGTTGTCGGCACTGCCGCAAGATATCCTTGTTATTTCGTAACGTATTAGACATAATGTGTCCCAGATATTTTACGTGATCAACTTCTTTGATTGTTTCGCCATTGATCTTAAACGATGGCACATCAGCATGTTTCATTATATTTGCTTTTGCACACTAACACAACAGTTTTCTTAGAGTTATATTTAATATCATGATTCATACCAAAAGATCCACATGCATGCATCAGTTCAGATAGCCCTGATAAAGAGTGCGAAAGAATTACCAAGTCATCAGCATACATAAGATGATTCATGTTTGCGTTACCTATAATACGCCCTGTATCACATTTGTTTATTGTTGTGGTTAGATCATATATATATATATATATATATATATATATATATATATATATATATATATATATATATATATATATATATATATATATATATATATATATATATATATATATATATATATATATATATATATATATATATATATATATATATATATTAAAATTACACTATTCGTAACACCAAAATGTTCAGACAAGTTGCCTGACCATCTTATGCACATAGTCTGGTTTGAATACCAATATTTAAGCAGTCTAACAATGTATCCAGGCACACCCCTGTCAATCAACTTCTGAAATAATATATAGTATTTCACTCTATCAAAAGCCTTAGAGGCATCTACAAAACGCATAAACTTTGACCCATTTAAACTTCTGTGCCAGTCAATAACTTCTTTAAGGCATAAATACACATGTCTGTCCTAAGTTTTTTTAAACCCAAACTGATTGGACAAAGTAGATAGTATAACTGACATTCTATCCAACAATATATTTTCGACAATTTTTGATATAATACTTGCTAATGCAATAGGTCGATAATTTTCTTTACTGTTAATCTTGCCAAATTTATCTTTGATAATTGGCACAAGCACAACATATAACAAAGAATTAGGTAAACATCCATGCGCAAAAAAGCCAGTTATACACATTGCAAGTAAAGGCACAATGTGCTTATCACAATGTTTAAGGTGTTCAACATATATGCCGTCCATACCACATGTCTTATTTATATCCAGATGTTTAATAGCATTTTCAACTTCACTTACTTCCACAACTATATCATTTGTATAGCTAACATCAAATTTCATTTGTTGAAGATCTATACCACTAATACAATTAAATAACTGTTTAAAGTGAGATCTCCATATACTTACTCCATAATGTCCTCCTTCCCTGAAATACCCTCAACACTGTTAGGTAGAGGTATGTTACAATTGTTAATTCGTCGTATCTCTTTCCAGAAATCTTTTGGCTTACTCTGTGACAGCTTCTTTGCCAATGAATCCTTCCTGAGTTGACTCTCATGGTTTTTAATAAAACGTATCACATATTTAAACCTAGCCCTAGGTGATTTAATTAGGTCAAAAACATAATCATTTTTAGGTTTATCAGCATCAACCCACATTACAAAATATTCTCTAGCTGCAGTGTGGAGATCTCTGGCATGGTCATTCCAGCCATGTCTACATTTATATTGTCTCGCCTTATTACCTGCTGACTCACCAGTTCATCACTAGCATTTGACATGTTTTCTATTAAATCATCATAAAGAACATTTATCGCAGATATAATATGTGCATCGTTTGTGCAATTTACCTTATTACAAATAACAGCATCATGTGGTAAATTTACATTTACATTTTGCCTTAGCATACCATTAATATAGTTGTCACTAAATTGGCCCCAGTTGACTTTTTTACATTCATGGATTGGGGAACCCAACAACCTGGGGCACTAGCTCCAGGAAACTTCAATGCACATAGAAATGTGGTCTGATGTACACGACTTGTAAAAGATATTTATATTTTGAATCACATCATGACTGTCACTGGTTGACACACAATGATCCAATCATGAGGTTGAATCCTATGTCTCACTCAAATAAGTAAACCTATTGGCAGAATTGCCTGTGTGTGTGTGTGTGTGTGTGTGTGTGCGCGCGCGCGCGCGCGTGCATGCGTGCGTGCGTGCGTGTGACATTGTTTACGGCCTGGCTACGTATAGTCTGGCTACGGCCCTGGAATGGTTATAAAAATATTTATAGAAGTAGTGTTCTCCTCATCCAAGGAAGATAGAAGTGAAGGAACAAATAGCAGCGTGAATATATGTTTAAGAACTAAATTGACAAATATCTCAGAAGATCGATCGCGTTACACAGATGAAAAATCGTTGGACTCTCAATAAGCCAATGGATATCCATGTCCATGCACTTATAATTGCTATCTGAGTTCCTTGCTTTAGATGGCAACCTTGTTAAATAATATTTGTTTACCATCTAATCTATCAAGCAAAATGTATGCCTGCCTGCCTAGCTGCCTGCCTGATCCGAACGACACTTTGCAAGGTGACCCATGTGTTTTTAATTATGACAGACATGAGGAGGAACACATTTCAAAATCTTCCTGGGTGGGAATATTACGAAAGAACCTATGTTAACGTTTGGCGTATATTACGTAACTCAGAACAATATAGGAGCTCGTAGTTATAGGTACAATTGCTAGCAACGCTTTGCATGTTTTCTACTATTGTTCCGTGTTACGTGATCTACGTACGTCAAACGTAACTCAGAAAATAGGACGCTTCGTGAAACCGGTACTTGTGCATGATTTTGGGGGCATGATGTTGCCATTGCCATTGGCACTGCTCTGCCAAAAATTTGACTGGATAGTGCAAGGAATCATAATTTCTTGCAGCAGTTGCTTTCTTTTTCTCCTGGGCAACACCAGGCAACTCGGCTAGTATTTTACAAGCGAACGTTTTGATTCTTTTTCGTTTATTTAGTTCGCCGTTTCGTTTTTGCATCGCTTTGGGGCTTCTGACAGCATTTCATGGATTCTCGTGAAATCGCGTAATGTCTCGCAGCGATAACGTGATGTGATGAAAACATCGCTAGCGCTAACTTGGAATATCCTTTGTGGGCGTATGTCATCATAATTTATAACCGGTATTATTATATATTCAGGTACATGTGTAAACATACATTGAAAAGAAAGTGTGACAATTATTGCCCCCACAATCACTAGCGATTTTGCTGTCTGCAGATTTGATAAATCTTTTGCTTACACATTACTGAAATGTGAAAAGGTAAAAGTTTGTTTATAAATTAAAATTCATTGATGTGATACACATTATAAATACTGATAAACCATCGGTATGATGGAATGGCTAGTGTGACATCTTTGATAACTAATCCGTAAAGTTATAGCTTGCTGTAGTATGTTTGTTTTGATATTGTAGGCTTGTAGCCAAGCACTCCGTGTTCGTACAGGATTGGATAAATCATATACGAATCATAATACCCTGGGGTGATACTCATCTAGGTTATACAGGAATGAATGCGACCCGATTGAAAAACAAACTGCTGTATGATTATGTGAGCTACGTTCGTAATAATTTAATATCTGTGTTGTTGAAGTATCATTTAAACTTGTATTTCTATTATCACTACATGTGTTCTTGATGAAATAAGCGTATGAACATACGTCTGACACGGCGTACATATCGTGTGTATACCACTCTAATTTCTAAACTGACATCTAGGTATCTTAATATTAGCTTTTCATTTTTCTAACGTTGATGCTACACAAAGAATAGGCAAACGGAACAAATCTATTAAGTTATTTTGTCATCGTTTTGAATCATAACCTTTCAGTTCTTATAAAATTCCATGATATGTCAACGACAAGACTATGTCATATCTATGCGTATAGCATGCTTCACATACGTGTAATCCAATCCTCAAAGTTGTATAATTATATGTTATTATATATAAGTTATATGCTTAATTCATGAATCCAATCAAGGAAGCAGTGACGTTGACTTACTTTACTACTTAGACCCTTTTGGGATCACAGTAATACATCAGTGTTATATTTCCATTTGCATTGTTAAGAGCTATGACAGTTTGGCCATGATGGAGCATATTCTTCTTCCAATAATAGAACAGTACAGCTTCATTGTATGTCCCTGGGTGGCTGGCATAACTTGGATGAAATTAATAACTATATGCATTGTCCCATAATTGTTCTTTTCTTCACAAAAGCATTAGGCAGCAGTCTCAAAATCGATATATACAATGTTAAAGTTCTCAAGAGAAGGATGGGTAGACTAGGGAGCTAAGGAGGGTAAACATGGGTAAAAAGATAAGTCTTCAGATAAAAGGTGAAATTGTACGATTGTTGATACACAGTTGTTCTGCAAACATTCGGTCAATGGATGATTGTTCAGGTATGCCCTAGGTGGGTAGTTTTCGTAGCCTTTTTATGTTGTGCACATTGGATTTATCCTGAAAAGTGACACCATCACCAACAACTGACACAAACATCTTCTCATTCGTAGAATGACATATTTACATGTTTGCTTGTCGTTGCAGTGGGCAGATGCTGAAACAAGAATGCGTGTCAGTCACTAGACCCGACTGATAACAAAGTGAGTTCAGTTTATTGAAGAAACAAACACACCACACGTGTACATTTGAATATTTTGGTTGTCTTGTTTTTAATTTGTGCCATAGTGGCGACTGTGATAAATACCTGTACTTGAAAAAAACCAATTAATTTGTGGCTTGCAACATTTGCAAACGTTGTACTAGTATACAAATTGATATGATCCAACATAACAGCCTGTTGCACTATTGCCTGAAAAATTATGCTGTGTTTTGGGCAGTCACCTTGTTTTTGAGCTCTAATTGCAAAATACAAAGTTCTGCTAAACCTGTTAAAATAGTGCAGGTAGATTGTTTTATATTACACAGGTACTTTTAGACTTGGCCCCTTACAGGGCTCTAAACCTGGACATTGCTTACTTGATTTATAATCAATCCTTGATCATTACCATGTCAATAAATTATTGAAAACCCTAATGCAATACATATTATATATCATCAGGGAAACAAATTGCTTAATGGTTAGGCCGCTGTGTTATTTAACTTTGTTGACACTGTTACCCCTTGAGCTAGCCAACAAAACCATAATTACCCCCTCTCGTACAATGGCGTAGTCATGATGAATTAATTACTGAAATATCCCTAAATTTAAAAGCTTGCGTTACCCCCCCGAAAAAGGTGGAATTACCGTTATGGTTTAATGCCACTGGTTTAGGGAATGCATAGAACAAATTTGAAAGGATTTAAATTGAAAATATTCCTGACTGAATCAACTATTAATATAATATAATATAATATAATAACTCAAATCACTAAACAAATCCATATCAAAAAAGTATTTTGCAGGTACCTGACTCTTTGTAAAATGTAAAAACGACACCAGAACCTCTTGACAACATGCCTGATGAACTTCTGTCATATTTTGCAGAAATTTAACGTGGTTCATAGGCACATACGACCAGCAACCTTTCGCCAGTTCGGCGGGAGTGTGACACATTTTCCCAGCATGCAATGGACAGCAGTGTTGTGAGTTCTGCAACAAAGTTATTTCAGAATGGCCATTACACGGAGGCATTGTCTGCGTACACGGCTGCGTTGGCAAACCCCATCAGTGAGTCACTTGATGTGCGAATTAGTCTGCTCTTCAACAGATCTGCATGTTACCTAAAGCTGGTGAGTTATCAACAGCAAGATTTACTCTTCAGCTTGCATAACATAAAACTGACTGTGTCTCACCTGTACTTCATTCATTAAATCGTGTCATGTGCGAGGTGTTAGGCAGAATGCACTGAGCTGATCATGGTTGATCATGGACTGATATGGTTGAGAGATGTAGCCCACAGAAAGTTACACATTTACCCCATGTGTGGGATCTTTTACGTCTCACTTCCAGGACTAGGATGAATTAAAAAAATGAATTGGAATTATTCAATTTAATTCCTGGATTTGAATTTGAATTGAAAGATTTTGAGCAAGTTGAATTGGGATTGAAAGATTTTGAGTAAGTTGAATTGGAATTGGAATTGAAAGAAAATTAATTCAACCTAATTTTCTAGTGCTGGTGCGATCTGGTTTTATTTCCAATGTGGTCCGCAATCCAACCCTAGAATTGTATATGAACTCAAAGTCTTTGTTGCAGCTAAACATACATTTGTATACCATGTTAATATCTGCGTTTGCTTTGGAAAAACTCTCATAGAATTAATTCAGAATTTGAATTGGATTTGATATTGAATTGGAATTGAAAGATTTGAGCTGGAATTTGAATTGAAAAAATGAATTGGAATTGATAAAATCGAATTAAAAGGAATTGAAATTGATTAAATGGAATTGACCCCAGTCCTGCTCACTTCGACACCAGGCAGCAGGGACCAACGGCTTTCGGTGTCTCTTCCGAAACACAGGCAATTTGGGGTAAAAAAATTGCCCTAGTTTCGAAACAACAGCAGGTGGACTCAGACCATGGTCCTCCCGGTTGACAGTCCGACACTCTAAACACCAATCTAACATGGCCCACTGTACCTGTCTTGTGTATATAATTAGATTGTCTTTTGTATTTTTTATGTTAGACAGGCACCAATTGGTTAGCCATACATGTATTACATATTGCATACAGCAAGTCACTAACTTGCCTAGTACAATATTCTTGCTTAGGTTTACGAATAGTATGTTTTGAAATATAAAGTTCTATACGTTTAATGTGGGGAGTTTCACTGGTGGCTGTGGTGTCTTGGTGTAACCTTCTATTTCATATTCCATTTCAGAAACAGTTTGACAGAGTGGTAGAAGACTGCGATAAAAGTAAGTCATGGGTCAGAAGTGGGTCTTTCTGTGTGAATTTGACCTGTCATCCCCTATGCAGGCATGACTGTTTGTGATTCGAATCAAAGCATTTTATAAGTGTGCACTTCCACAATACTGGACAACAGAACGAAGACAAGTGCACTAACAACTGGAAGTGCAGAAAATGCAATTGATTTCGTAGAAAAGTTAGCACTTTGTCTCAACCATCTATGAGATTAAAAAGTTACATTTTTCTCCCTGTCTTTTTCTCCTCATCTCCTTGTCCTTGTCTACAATAATATATTAAGTATGCAACAAATTGCTGAATTATGTAAGTTACACAGTGTCCATGAAGACTGTTTCACAAGACAAAAACATCCCATTATTTACATAATTTTCTTATGGTGTATACTTAGAGATCCCACAAACAAGTATACACCATAACAAAATTCATGTCAACAGGATGATTTATGTTTGTTTTAGTTCTAAGTGAAAGTACCCTGAATGGAAAGGCTCTTGGTCGTAAGATCAAGGCTCTGTGGAGTCTTCGACGTTTCAAAGAGGCTGAAAATCAGATCAAGCAATGGATAAAGACTGACCCTGATGTAAGGCTATCATAGTTACCCGGTAGTTGTTTCTCTTGTGACAAATAATAATAACAAAGCAGCTTCTTTTACAGCAGCCTTCTCAGTTTCAATCATGATACATCATTTTGTTAATTTGATGTAGTCGCAGGTCATCGAGCACAGGCTCGTGTTCATTTGATGTAGTCGCAGGTCATCGAGCACATACTCAAGTTCATTTGATGTAGTCACAGGTCACTGAGCACAGGCTCATGTTCATTTGATGTAGTCGCAGGTCAATGAGCACAGGCTCATGTTCATTTGATGTAGTCGCAGGTCATTGAGCACAGGCTCGTGTTCATTTGATGTAGTCACAGGTCACTGAGCACAGGCTCATGTTCATTTGATGTAGTCACAGGTCATTGAGCACAGCCTTGTGTTCATTTGATGTAGTCACAGGTCACTGAGTACAGGCTCATGTTCATTTGATGTAGTCGCAGGTCATTGAGCACAGGCTGGTGCGTGTGATGCTAGATCATACTCTGATTGTGTACTGTCTCTTTCCATTGTTTCTTGTCCATAGCACTGGCAAGGTGTCTAACTTACATTCTAACTTACATTCTAACTTACATTACAAACACTTCAGCACCTCTCACACAGCAATTTCCTTGTCAGCTGATTTAGCCTATTGCAGATCAGGTTCATGAATTGTTCAAGTAATATGTGCAGTCGGTTTAATGAAAGAGTGTGTGCTGTTGTTAAAATTGTTGAAAGCATCGACTTTGATTGTTAGATAGGGTAACTTACAGAAGTGCACCTTATGTTATAGTATATACAGCCAGACCACATTTGTCCTTTTTTGGTCTAATTTCAACAGCATTTGGTAAAAAAATTATTTTGTACTAGTTTTTCCGATGATTTCATCAAGATTAAATAGCAAATTTGCATAAACGAGCCAGCATAGTCGCATGTCATAGCATAGATTTGTATTTGAAAATACTTTTTTAAAGTATATATATATTTGTACTTGCACTTAATCAAATGTATTTGTATTTAGGCACTTCCCTAAAGTATTTGAAATTTTCAAATACTTTTCAAAATACTTTGTGCATGATGATGGGTATCAGTAAATGGAAGCATCTTTTTTTCAGTCAGAAGTCCCTGCTCTTATTGGCACTGCCTTATTTACATGGACTTTTAGACTGTACTGGCCAGTTTCTAACAAGATGTAACACGATTGCCATCCAAAACTACAAATTCCAGGTGGCAAGTGGACAAGGAAGCCATTGGCTTATCAAGAATCCAAGGAAGCCATTGGCTTATCAAGAATCCAATACTTTTTATCTATAGCACCCACTTTGCAGATATCTGTAAATTTTATTTTTAAACATTCAAACTGCTAGCATTGACACAATCATTGACAGTTTGTTCCATTCAGTTACCACCCTCTGAGAATGAGTACTTTCTCATGTCCAACCTACACTGTTCCTTAGCTAATGCTACGTTGTGCGTTCTGGTTTTACTGCCTTCTTTAAGTTTGAAGAACATATTCCTATCAATATCTTCATAACCATTCAGTATTAAAAAAACATATTTGGTCTTTAACATTGTGAGGTAAGAGGTCGTTGCCGTGCTGTCGCAGAACGAGCAGGCAAAGAAGGAGCTGCAGCGACTCGACATCATCGTGAGGGCGCTGCAGGACCAGGAGGGTGAGGAAGATACCCTCGATGAAACCATCGCATCCACCGAGGAACGCCTTCCCCCAGAGGGCAAAGAGGACGACGTGAGCAGCTCCGGTAGCTCGCCAAACAACATCGGCATGGTGGCAGCACCAGCAGCTTCCAACATCGTCATGTCAGTTGATCAGAAATCTTCAGACGGCAGTGACGGACGTCCAATGGCTCGTAAGAGGCGAATTTCACAAGTTTAGATTTTTCGTGGTCTTGAAACTAATTTATTATCAACTCCAGTTCTGTGTGTATTTTAAAGTCATTATAATTATTTATGTATATTTATTAATAATTATTATGTTGTGCTATATTTATTTTTGAATTAGTATTATTATTTGTAGTATTTTAATCTATTTATGTATTTATTTAACAATTCTAAACCCTGTTATTAATTTTTAATATGTTGTGATCTGCCACAAACAATCTTGGATCTGGCGCTATGTTATATATAATATATTATTATGATGCATTTATTGTTTGCACTGCCTTTAAATGGAGCTGGTAATTGATGTTTTATCCTTACTTAGATGATTGAGTCCCACTCCAATTATTATCTGCTATATATTTGATAATCACAGTGTAATATCATCCATCCTAGTTTGTTTAGCAACCCGGAAAAGAGATCATGTTATTTGAAAAATATCCCTTTTTTATTTAATTCCAATTTCTTCAAAAGATTAATTCTTCAGTTTTTCAAAACAAATTCCAGACAATGCTATAATTTATCTACATTATGTAAAATGTAAAAAAATCTGTAAAGACAATATTATTGTTGTCCCTAGCCGATCACTTCACGTTACACCAGTTGGCGAGTTGCTGCACTGGATGCGATGCCACATTTTCGTCTGAGCAAGAGCTAAAATGTCACACCTGCCCCCACAGACAGGGGGTGCCACCAGTGTGGAAGTTTCGACCACCGCCACGGGGACTCACCAGCATGGAATATACAAAATGTCCACGGTCAGCAAATAAATCGTTCTAATTTAGTCACAAATACAGGATTCAAATGGAAGTGGTATCGATACAAATTTATATGATTATACAATCTTCTTCTTGAAACAACCATAAAGTTAACTTACTTCCTGAAGAAGACAAGCGAAGGTTGTTGAAATATCAAAAGTAATTTAACTTCATAGTTGTGTCAAGAAGAAAATTGTATAATCATTCAGTTCAATTACTAATAAGCTTGATATATTAACTAAATAAGAGTATGCTATTAAATAACTTTCTAAAGTATAAGTAGAAAAGTGTAATTCAAGAAAGTAATGTTTTATACTTTTAGCTTTGGTGGAATCTAAAAAAACTAAACTGAATTGGAAACTAAAAATATACTTAATTAATTTTTTTTATTTGATTTAATTTTTAGTGCTAGTAGAAGGCATTAAAGGGGGGGTGAAGCAATCGAACAACCATAGCCCAAACATAATAACATACCATTTACAGTGTATATCACCCTTATATGATGGGCGCAACGCCATGGTAATTTTGTAATATAATTTTTAACTTTGCCATTATCTTTGCTGGGCGGTGCCATATTGCTCTGCGGGGGGCTCAGCGGCAGAGTGGTTTGAGTACAAGCTCCTGGCACCGCGTTCACACAGTAAATCAATATGAGCGACAACACATTACCTCTCAGAAAAACGGCCGAAACGCATGGAAAATCGAATAAAAAGAAAACTGGTGTGCACTGGATGGCTCCTGGCTATATCAACTAGTACTACAAATGCAAGGAAAAAACTTTATATTGACTTCCGAGGAAGAATTTGCAGCGGAAAAGGTGGTTGCAAATGCGGAAATTGGTGTGTCTGCCAGCCGCAGGCTCTGCGAGAGACGACTTTTCCGATGCAGATTACGAGACAACAGACGTATGTGATGAGCATGGACAGACGGTGAGCATCAAGATGTCATTCTTGGTCAAAGACACCGTTCCATCTTAGATCTTTTTTTCCGCATATGACCATGCATCTACAGACTATTCTGCAACCAGGAAACGTCAGATATCAGAGGGCAGAGCGATGCGTAGGAAGAGACGAGCCGAAACCAGGTTAGTAAATTTGATTACCATTACCATTGTGACTTATCACTATGATTACAATATAGTTCCACCCCAGTAAGCACAGCTGTGCTTCAACGTCGGCATATATATGACCCATAGTAAATCGAAATGTATGAATACTATAAAGTGTGAGTAAGTGTTAATAGTTTGATATAATTACGAGTGTTTTCCAATCCGCCGATTTATTTTCGACATGATCAGACGTACCGTCATACGTGGCCGTACTCAAAACAATAACAATAACTCAGTAAGTGTTACAGGATATACTGCAGTCTTATAACATGGACCATGGCGTATGTACTAGGCAAAATTATTCAAGAAAATAATTTGATATTATTTATTGAGTCATAATAAGTCTCAGACTCCTGTGTTCTAAATGCCTAGAGAGCAAGCGGCAAGCGTAAGGCTAAGCCTAGGGGGGGGGTAGATGCATGGGAGAAACACGACCAAAAGACAGTATAGACTATAGTGCAACAGAAGCCTGCTGTTGCTGTTTACATTTCAAATTCTTTATGGAAATATTTAAATATACAAATACTTTCATTGTGATTAAGTGCAAATGCAGTTACAAAAACTTTTTAAAAGTATTTAAATATTTAAGTAAAATGTATTTCACCTAATGTCTAGCTGGAAAGGAAACTAACTAAGGCATCATCGTCTACCCAGTTGAACACTGTCAGATTACATGTCTGCTTTCTGTAATGACACTTTACAATTTCTGTCTGAATTCTTGTGACTTGACAATAAGGAAAAATTATATAAAATTAATTTGCTTTATTGATCAGATTAAACCCCACATGTAATAACTGGAAGTTCATAAAGAGATTAATTACATTTTATTCTAAGGCGACTGATAACACTGTAATGAATATCGTGGGGGGAGGGGGCAACTGTCGGCCACCCACAATAGTATTAGTACAAGCTATACATATGAAGGAAGTATATCAGGCATGGGGTCAATTCTGTTTTGTCAATTCCAAAAAATCAGTTCTAATTCCGCCTTGCAAAAAAATCAATTCCAACTGTTAAAATCCTAAGCTAAAGAAAAATTCAAATCCAATTCGTTTTAACACAGTTTTATTTGTCACGTGTGCACAATCATATTTAATCAGATATGATTACAAAATTATTGTTGGTTAAATGCACACATACAAACACACACACACACATATATACATATACATATATATATATATATATATATATATATATATATATATATATATATATATATATATATATATATATATATATATATATATATATATATATATATATATATATATAGATATCAGGTTTGCCATAAAAATCTTTAAAATGGCATCCAGCCATTTCATATGTACTTTCTGCTGCGACACCTCTCCTGGATTTTTGCTAACAAAACCAGACATTTTGGACAGCCCTGGGCAGTTGAGTCATTAATCTGAGTTTTGAACAGTTTCCCCTGTTTATATATCGGGTCCAGGTCATTTGCCCCCCTCCCGGACATTTGCCTCTTTGCCACTTGCCCCCCAGACATTAGCCCCTTGCCTTATTCAAAATCTGGACATTTGCCCCCTGTCCGTATCTCCTGGATTATTTGTAAGTTTTTTTAAGAAATGTTTTTTTAACTTATTTTTTTTATTTCTGAACATGAATTCAAGATATATATTACCCTAATTGCAATTAATATTCTTTGTGCCAGATCAGCCAAGTAAGTTACTTTATGTAGTTGGAGATGATCCTGTAATCAAAGGACTATCTTTAGTGCAATTGTGGAAGAAACCAGTGACATTAGGACCTGGACATGTTATGACAATTGAGGATATTTGAAAGAAGCCATCTCAACAAGGTTTCTTTTGAATTGCATTTACCATGGAGAGTTGGAGTGACTCCATTTTCCTATAAAACTGGATGCACAAGCCAGAGTTGTCAGAATTCACTTATAACTTCACCATATAAATTACTACTAGCATCTGAGCCAGCGTCGATCCTGATCATGCAAGGGTGCTGTGGTCACTGATCTGATCTCCAGATCCAGAATGTGATCAACAAGACTGCCTGCAACCATGATGGTGACACGGCACAGATAGAAGCTGCCAAGGTCCGTGAGGACATGAAAACTAAGGCAGCTAATACCAGGGGCACTCCAAACCAGCTGATCTCTGACTCGTTACTGTCCACCACTGTTTGTGGAAGCATCACCCCAAGAACCCATCTTCCACCACTGATCTGACTATAATGATACCTGGAAGACAACTGGTGACAAGATCTCATACACACTCCAGGGGATAGGCCATTGCATTAGGCTAAAGTGACTTTGACTTGTCATTGAATGTTATGTTATTGTAGTAATAATGATAAAACTGCAAACTGATTTTCACTTGTCAACTATCATAGAAAAAAGGGGCAGATGTCCAGGGGGGAGCAAATATACTAGGAGGCAGATGTCCAGGGGGAGGGCAAGTGTCCTAGGGGCAAATGTTTGGGGGTGCATGTGACCGCAACCCATTTATATCGCTATCAATTGTGGTATCATTGATATTTTATCAAATTTACTGGAAAGTTTGAGTCTTCAATATCCTAATCTCCAACATGTATTCTCCATGGGGGCATTTTTAATTACAACAAAGGGCAAACCCTACAGCCACATGTAACAGCATTGTACAGGTGACCAGTGACCTGTTTAGTATGGGAAACTTGTGGGCTGAACATTAGGCTTGGATAAACAAGCCCAATTCAAGTGGGGCAGGCTTCCTCTCTTACACAAAGGGAATGAGCAGGCAGGTGCCCTTAATTGGCAATCTCTGTAAATAAACCTTGTACACAGAGAAAGAAAATAAGGCCTGAATGGTCTGGTTTAGGTTTTACTGTCTGTTACAGTAACTTAGTATTTCTTTTTGATGCAAATGCTTGACTATATTGTTCTTGGTCACAATGTTTCAACACCAGAGTAGACAGTGTCTATGCTGTAATGTTGCAACTTCCTGGCTGTTACCAGACTCAGGGTGACATGCTAATAGCAGACAAATATGATTTAAAAAGTAATATAAGTAAATATAAGGGTAAATATTAACAGTATCAAGTCAATAATTCCAACAAAATCAATTCCAATTCCCAAAAAATAAATTCCGAAAAAAAAAATTCAAATTCCGGAACTGGAATTGAGGGTAAGTTCCAATTCCGGAATGGAATTGACCACATGCCTGAAATATATTCATGACAATATCTTGTCTCTTGTGTACTACAGCAACAATCATGAACAGTATAATTGAATTGAAACAAGCTTATGTCTGTGGGGCTTTTGTCAGGAGGGGCTTTTGTCCATGCACCATACTATCTAGCAGGTAAAGATGTCACAAGCATAGATCTGCATTTGGTCCAATAACAATATTCATGCATTATGTTATCTAAATCGGGTGTCAGATATAAAATAAGGAACCCGATAGAAAGTGTACCTATGGGTCCATATTTTGTTATGGAATTTGGACCCCTTATAGAATTTTGACCTCCCTGACCCATTGAAAATTGTGCAATGTTGATTAGATAATATAATTCACTTTGGAGTTAGGGAGCTACAATTTTGGTTACATGCGTTTGGTTATGTTACCAGTGGCATTCGTCAAACTTACCAAACAAATTCATTAAAAACATTAAGAGATCAGTGAAACACCCATTGGTTGAATTAACATGGCTCCATATGGAAAATGCGTTTCCCTGTAGTTGATTATTTTATATATTCTATATGACACTGGCACTCTTATATTCTAAAAATAATATATACAAGAGAAAGTTTCTCATATTGTGATTCATTTTTATTATGCAAAAGATGAATTTTGTAAAATTTTCAAGTCACTGTATGTGTAATCTTTTCAGATGAAGGATTCACGATTGGTTTGTACAAGTGCAGGTACACTGTACTAGTTTTGAAGCATCCAGCGCTACGGGTGATGCCGTCAATCTTTACATTACGGATGTCACCTTTAGTGCCATCACTGCTACTACTGCTGTGACACCACATACAACTGATGCTGAAATGCAAATTGATCCGATAATGATATTTCAAGTGCGACACTTCGCAAATGCTGCTGTCGTCACGGATGACATTATTGCACCAATGAACGTTGATCATGACTACTCCTATGTGAAGCTTCCATCAGATTCAGTGAGAACAAAGACATTGGTGCAGATAGTGATAACAGCGACATAACCGAGGGTGACTCAAGCAGCTCCGACACCTATGAGAGAGAGAAGAAGAAGTTTGTCATTCGTGAGAAAAACTTATCACATTTTTCTGCACCTGCCACACACCAAACAGCCATAAACTGTGACACAGGTTGTACTCATGTCTGATCTATCAGCCAAGGTCTTTCGGATACTGGGGTGTCTGTCAGAGGCAAGTGTGCTGATTTCCACCCCTGGATGAGTGAAAGGTGAATTGAATATGTTAGATGTACATGTACTATCAGTCAGAATAAGTAGTGTATTGGTGTATATTTAGTGCCAGTAGTGTATTGGAACAGATGGTTGGTGTGCAAGTACTACCAGTCAGAACAAGTAGTGTATTGATACATATGATTGGTGTACATTTACTGTCAGTACAAGTAGTGTATTTGGTAGAGAATGAGACACTTGGTTTACATTTGCTGTCAGTAGGAACAAGTAGTAGATTCAGTCAGGACAAGTAGTATATTGGATACACATGATTGGTGTACATTTACTGTCAGAAGAAGTAGTGAAATGGTGCTGATTCCAGAATGAGATGATTGGTGTACATTTACTGTTGGTAGGAACAAGTAGTGTATTGGTATGCATGATTGGTGTACATTTACTGTCAGTCAGAACAAGTAATATTGTTACACATGATTGGTGTACATTTACTGTCCAATAAAAAAACAAGTAGTGTATTGCCATTGGTACAGATGATGATGGTGAAACAGTTAAAATGCCTTGGCTTTATAAAGATTAATTATTTCCTAAACTAAACTACCAGTATATTTGATATGTTGTGGCATAATAATGATGTGTGTAACTGTGATATCCATGTTCCAGGTTGTATTTCCCGGTGGTAGAAGTCACTGTTTTTAGTCAATGTTTAGTCTTGGTTTCAGTCGTTCTAGTTAGCCTTATTTCTTTTGTAATTGTTTTTCTATGTGAATATACTTTTGAAATATTTTATGTTGATCTCAATATAAATGAAATTGTGTGTAGTGACATGCAAGATACTGCAGGTAACACTTTTGTTGACAGAAATGGGATATGGATAAGAAGGCATTCACATCATTCAGTTATTAATATTTTAGTTTATTTTTTTAGTTTTCCAGGTTGTTTTTCGCCCTGCTGCATACTGTGGGTGCCTCACAATTTGTTTATATCAGACTGTCAGTACACTCACCTGTGTCAGGTCAATCTCCATAGCTAAACTTTCCATCAATTCAATTCGGTTCAGAATAGACATCACAGATCCTTCCCAAATCGCAGGATGGGATTACTTGTCTTGTCTTTCCTGAGCCTGAAATATAATTTGTCAGGGTTGGTTGATAGCACTAATTCCATAATTACCATAATAGTTGCAAAACTGTGAACATTACATACTGTCAGTAGTTAATTATTGCTATTTAAATGATTACATTGCACCAAACAACAAGGTGTTGTGGTGTGCTACAGAGAGGGGTGATTACAAGTTAATGTAATCATGATTACAATAATTATTGCAATCACAATTACTAATGTAGTCATGATTACAATCATTATTACAATCACGATTACGGTAACATTTAAGAATATATATATATATATATATATTCACATAATGAATTAAATAAACCCTCATGTTATTATTGTCATCAATGTTATTCAACACAAAATCAAACACAATATTAAAATACAGTCACGGTACACTTCATTAGATTAGATATAAAATAAAGAGAAAAGCCTGCTTGCATTGCCATTGTAGTTCGGACTCCGCCCTCGGGCTAGGTAAAAGAAATATGCAGAAAAAATAGGATTATTAAAATGGCAATGATTCGATAACAATTGAATTACTGATCTGCTAGCTATAGGGCAAATCAATGAGTCGGTACGCAAATCATGCTGTGACAGCAGACCAACATCTAGCACCGCCCTGTTTGTGCATATCACTACAAAATCATCGTCTTCGCCTTCGTATGGTGATGCAAGCACCAACGCGGTCGGGCACACGGTGCTGCATAGCCATAGCCTAGCCCTAGCCCTAGGCATGGTAGCTTCCTCAACACAGCATGATGACTCAACGTAAACATGCACAGACATCGGTTTCCAAAGGATCACCACATCACATTACCTAGTCAGGAATCGTTGACAGTCAAAGCGCTGTTGTAATTTTCCTGAATCCAACGTCAACAAAGGCGAAGCCGACCTGGGGTCTGGAGCGTGACTCGCACACTCGGTGACACTTTACGACTGTCAACCGTTGTTTCCGTGTGGCCTGTCGAACTAGACTCTTCGTCTGTGGTTTCCATTTCTCCAAAGATGGACAACTATTACGGAAGTTCAGTAAACCATTAATCGCTAGTAGCAGGTCTGGTAAAACTGTCACAAGCGATGCATCCATCTTGTCAACAAGTAAAAAATAGTTCCGGTATTCCGTTATCGCATATTCTCGTTGGTTAGCGTCTCGTGTGTTCGAGAAGTGTGGCGTTTTCCACAATTTTTTGGGTGTTTTGTTGTAATTTCTTTAACTTTTTTCATTTGGAGCGAACAAAAACGCTATTTTAATAACGTGTGTAAACACTTGTATATATAGCAGAGACCCATATCTTTTTTTTCACTCCAGAATGCCTATTTACGAAATAAATCGCAAAAAATCGAAAATTTACATCGATTAGATATACGCGAATCAAACTACTCGTTTCGACAACAAGATGGCGATACGCAGTGATGCATTTTGTAGAATTTTGTCTCAAACAAAATCAGTTTTTCAGTTTATCTCATAAATTAGCAGGTATCTGTCACCATTAATGCATAGTTAGATAATATATATTTAAATATACAGCATAACACAAAATTGCTTCAGTTCCCCTTTAAGAATTGTTTTATAAAAATCACTAGATGTGCACTCCATGTACAACATTTTATAGATATAAAATATTTTACCTACCATCATTTCCACTTGTAGATTTTTCGGCGAGGGGACGTGTAGGTTTGGTGATAACTGCAGCCATGCACATTCGGAGGCTGAGTTGGACGAGTGGAGAAAGAGATTTGAGCAGCACAAGGAACACCTGCAGCTTGCTCACAAGACAGATATTAGCTGCAATAAATTTGCTTCACAACTCCTGGAGAAACGTTTGACAGCTAGCAACAGCGAGCAAGTTGTAAGTTTGTAGTGTTTCTCTCAATGGCAAATGTAACAGTTGGTGCCATGTAAAATGAGAATGAATTCTGCTAGCTACTGAAGTCTTTAGCCCGCTCCGGAATATAAGTTTTACGCACGCACACACATATGAATACGCATACCAACACATGCATTTATGCATGCACGCACGCACGCACGCACACACACACACACACACATACAGTATCATTTAACCCTTTCGTCTTCACTCTGGCAGATAGTTTAGAGAACACATTGAATATCATGTCTGAATGTGCTGGCCTGGACAGATTATGGGGAACCAGGGTCTTTTTAAACATTATTTGAGGTCTAAGTAGTAAAAGGTCCTTCCTCAATTCAATAAAGTTTTTCGATGTTTCTTGCCTGCAGATGGTGAATACCTTGGAGGGATTGAATGTGCACCTCAGCTGTAGCGCGTCTATCACCATGACCAGTAAACACTGCTCACATACTTGGCTCTTCACCCTCACCAGCAAGGTTAGTCAGTTGGAGCGTCAAGTTGTGCCCTAATATTGTAGTGGCGTTGTGTGATATCGCAGTGCAAGAATCGGTCACATGAACATCCTCGTAAGACCAATTAGCAAGGCGTGCACCCATCGTGACCTTTCATCAATGCCCAAATCGGGATTGGTGTGAGTCCATATAGACATGCGACACAGTGTCGCTTAAGGCCACACACAGCAGGTGAAATTACGTATTTTGAAAAAATATGCTCAAAATGTGTTTTGTCCTTTTTCTGATAGTTTTGTATGTTAATTATCAATAAAGTTAATTTTTATACCGATCAAACATCTAAATAACTTTTATTCGTGAATAAAGTGTACCCCTAACAAGTAATAATCCAGTTTTGATTCTCAAAAGTTCGAAAATATGCGATGTTTAGACCTTACAACACTGCCGTAAATTCACCGTACGCCATCTTGTTTGGTACGGATAGATTCCCCTTTCCGTTCTCTAACCGCCTGTCTAGACGGCATCTCCACCCTTTGACCCGTATTCACTGGACATCGTCATATATGCAAGCAGTATTCTACCGACTATCTCCTTATTTGGTATTCGGCATCATGCGTCTAACGAAAGTAATCATCGAGTCAGAACGAATAAGTTTTCCACAAAGCATGCTTTTGGGCAGAGAAAGAAAGGGAGAACGCAGCAACTGCGGGATGCACGTACAAATAGGAAATTTTCGGCGGCGAAACAGCCGGATATGGCAGAAATGCAGCCATGCGTTGTCACTGCAGATGATGAGTTAGCGACACCGCGGACGCCGGCAACGGTTCCCGGGACCAACGGCAGAGTTGGGAGTAGAACAGTGGCACAGGTCAAGCGCCGAGGAGGAAGAAGGGCCAGCATACAAGGCTGGCGGATTTGACTGAATGTTGTGGAACCTTGTTTGTCTTGTGGACTCTGTTACTGTCTAGTTGTTTCTTAGTTGTTCCTGAGGTTAACAAATTTAGTTAATATTTTTTTATGTATATAGGCGTTATAGCCTGTACGCGGGTGACCTGATAACAAGTTACACATTTGGAAACATAGCTGTCTATTTGTTTTATCAATCCTGATTGATGTTATCAGATACATGACACTTCAACTTCTTCAACACCTTCAAGTCAAGTCGTGCATCAAGTCATTATTTGAGTAAATACACAACCCTATCAAATACCTACCAATGAAATTCGCTAAAATCAAGTACTCAAATCAACAGAAGTTGTAGAAAACTGCTAATAAAGGAGCTTATACAGGCCAGATGGCCCCTGCCCTATCAACCATACTGGTAAGAATATTGATAAGAAACTTCTGTTGTATATTATTAATGACACAAAAAAATAAAAAAATGGCGACTATTTTGTTTGGTTCATATATCACATTTGCAGGAAGCATATCTCTGGAAGTACTTATGCCAGCAACATAATGTTTACATTGCTATATTCAGCATAATAATTTATATAAGCATGCCAAAGGAAATATCCATGTGACACATAGTTTGAAAGTATCAGAAGTATTGATGGTAAACAAATCTTTGACGGCCGTTTTCTCAAAAACGTGTTTTCTGCATTTGGAAAAAGGATATCCGTGAGTAATTATGCTATTCAAATAAGGTTTTGAATGTTGCATTCAGCATACTTTACTCTGACCAGAGACATTTTAAAAATCGTCAATAGTTTGAAAGATAAACACGTATTTGTTGCCAAAAATGAAGTTTTTTTTTCACACTTTACAAAAAAATTATTTAAAAAATAAAAACACAACATTTTAACAAATGCTCTTTCATCAACGATGTACAATCGCATTTAAACTAAGCATTGAGAATAAGGAAGAAAGATGGGGAGGAGGGCGAATTTCGAGAGACAAATTTTAGTCACAACTTCGCAATGCAGAGACTGAATCAGGAGTGAAAGATTCAAGCTACTGGCTCCGGTTTGAACTGGTTTCCGCTAAGCCATGATTGGCTGGCTAGCGCGGAGTAATACAATTTATTTGGCCACATAGTTCCGGTGTAGTCTCGGACACCCAGGGCAAGTTTAACGATGATCTGTCTTGGTTATTTCATAACAATTTTTATGCACCTGGTGAGTTGCATAAATTCATTTATGCAATAACCAAAACAAGTCCGATTAAGCAGTGAATTGAAACAGGCCAAATAAATGACGTTTTTTATTGCAAAGTGGACTGCTTATCACGCAGCCACTTTGGGAAGAACATTAACAGGAATGTGAGCTCCTCAAAGCAAACCAGACAGGAACTGAACACATGTACAGCCCCATCCGGCAAGTTTCTCAGAGCCCACATTCCTACAAGCATGACGATAACATATATACATCAAGAAGTCGTCATGAACATGTAATGCAAAGAATACAGACATTCCACCACCAGTAACAAATTTAATTACAAACAGGTGGGGCCATTTCGCCACAAGGTCACCCACAAACCTGTGACCACCCCACCACGACTTAACCTGTTAAGCAATTCTGATATACTTTCTAAAAGCAACTCCACCTTTGTACTGAAAGCTCAAAGATCGCACAAGCACTGGAGACCCCCACCGGAAGGACAGCATCCATAAAAAACTTACCCTTCCACTGGAAACCCAGAAGTGGTCGGTCCAGTGGTGAGACTGGAATAATCCTAAAAGCCGATGGTATGTCCACTTTAGCTGGGTTGCTGTTTGATGAGCCTAATAGCATCCTGTATAGTTTCGTATTTACATTTACAGAGGAACCCTCTACATTAAAAGAACCTAAGATTCTGCCTAGCGCAGCTCCTATTTTGCTGTTTATTACTGCAGGGAATTCCACGGTGGACATCAAATTAGTGACCCCTTTATATCGTTATGCTGGTAAGCCATTGAGAAGGTATGGAAAAAGATTATGATTGTAGCCGACAAGGATATCTCTAAGTGCGTCGGGAGATAAAGGGGTAGGCATACTATCTCCTGAAAATGGCTGGTCGCGAACTGGCAGTCGACGAATGGGCTGATGTCGGTCGGGCAGGATTGGGTTTGCTTTGTTCACAGCGTCTACACGTGTGTGTAGCGACAGGTGGCTGCGTTACAGACTTCCCCCCGATCGTATGCGAAGCAGGTTTTGGTGGATGGCCACTTAGCATTACCCCAGCTGACCTTACCCGTGCTACGAAAGGGGTCCCACTGGGTGTGGCAGCTGGGCGACTCTCGGATGCGTTCATCCACAGGTAATAGCAAACCGATTCCCACCCCCAGTTGTTAGCCTGACGAAGCGACCGGAATGCCTCGTCATACGACCGCCAGTCTGCACCCTTCTCATATAATGAACGAACCGTCTGGATGTACATGAGCATGTTGTGTGATTCTGCCATGTGTTGCGGCTGAAGTAGGAAGACAGACATGTAAATTTCGAAACCCTGCAGCCATTGGTCAAATGACACAGCACTGCTCCTTGCCCTAGGGGCGACACAGAACATGGGGTCTCGTCGTCACTGCCTGGCCTAACTGACACAGAATAGCTTTGTGGTGAGGAGTCATGCAACAATGAAGAAATACTAACATAGTCCCCGGACCAAATCTGGGCTTTGAGCTTGTCAGACACGCGGGAATGACGGGATAGGGCTGAAGTTGCAAACGAGGCTACTAGATCTCGGGATGCCCTGGGGAGAGTGTGTACTTCATTGCCTGTATGGATACCTGAAGATATGGCCTCTGGCCACGGGACTGATGTTGGTCTTGGAACGGGGCTTGGTGGAGTGCCTGCCGCATATGATGCCACCAGACTTGGTGTATGGCCGCCCTGCGCACATAGACAAAGGTTAGCCAAGGGCGGAGCGATGGGCTCCCCCCGGCAGACGCCGCCATTGCCACAGGGACCGCTATTGGAGGCGGTGCAGGTAGGGCGTTGGTCGCAGGCAGTTGTTGCAGACCACGCACCATTGCGTGGACTTCCTGCAACATCTTGTCAGAAGCTTCAAGCCCACGCTCCATACTGGAAAAGCGCTCCTCCGTTGTACCTCTTCGACCCGCGGCTGCACCCGCTACCGGATGAACGGCCTGCTGGTGAGCCGGCTCGTCGTCAAGGTGCTGCACGACGTGGCCCATTGCCGATCGTGCAACGGAAGCGCGGCTAGCCGCTGCTCGCGACCTTGTTGCCACCGGGCTGTGGCGCAGAGGTCGTCCACGACGAACATTCTTAGATGGAGCCATCCTGCAACACATTGTGAAAGAGCCAATACTGAGTGAAAGGCTAAACGCTTGGAAACTGCCACCACATTACTCGTTAAAAGCATTGTATTGGGGGCGGGGGTCACCGCCCATAATAACCCATCAATACAAGACAGTAACCAAGTAATTAGGGGGTCACCGCCCACGATAGATCACCACAAAATGGAATCACAGTTAGTTAAGGGGTCACCGCCCACGATAGATCACCACAAAATGGAATCACAGTAAATTAAGGGGTCACGGCCCACGGTAGTAGATCAACGCAACATTGTAAAGCATAGCTAGTTAGGGGACCCACCGCCCACGATAGTAGATCAATGCAAAGTTGTAATCACTTTATTTAGGAGGTCGCCGCCCACGATAGATCACCACAAAGTGGAATCACAGTTACTTAAGGGGTCACCGCCCACGGTAGTAGGTCAATGCAACATTGTAAAGCATAGTTAGTTAGGGGGACACCGCCCACAATATTAGATCAATGCAATGTTGTAATCTCAGTTAAGTAGGGGGACACCGCCCCCGATAGAACATCAACGCAAAATTATAATCACAGTAAGTTAGGGGACACCACCCACGATAGTACATCAAAGCAGTAATTGCAAACACAGTTAATTAGGGGGTGACCGCCAACGAAAGTACATACGCAAAAGTGCCAGAAGTTGGGGTCACCTCCCACGATAGCAAATAAAGTGTCATCACAGTTGACGTTGTGTCACTGTTAATAATAGCAACACTAAATGGGATTACAGGGGTCACCGCCCATGATTGATCACCAGAAAATGGAATCGCAGTTAGTTGTGGGGTCACCGCCCATGAAAGATCAACACGAAATAGGATCACAGTTAGGTGAGGGGTCACCGCCCACGATAGTAGATCAATGCGAGAATTGCAAATGCAGTTAAATATGTTGGTGAAAGCGAAATTAAAATCGCAGTTAGTTAGGGGACACCACCCATGATAGTAGATAAATACAAAATTATAATCACGGTTAATTAGGGGACACCGCCCACGATAGTAGATTAATGCAAAATTATAATCACAGTTGGTTAGGGGTCACCGCCCACCATAGTACATCAATGCAATAATTGCAACGCAGTTAAGTATGGGGTCACCGCCCACGATAGTAGATCAATGCAAAATTGTAATCATAGTTAGTTAGGGGACACCGCCCACGATAGTACATCAATGCAAAATTGTAATCATAGTTAGTTAGGGGACACCGCCCACGATAGTACATCAATGCAAAATTGTAATCATAGTTAGTTAGGGGACACCACCCACGATAGTAGATTAATGCAAAATTATAATCACAGTTGTTTAGGGGTCACCACCTACTATAGTACGTCAATGCAAAAAATTGCAACGCAGTTAAGTATGGGGTCACCGCCCACGATAGTACATCAATGCAAAATTGTAATGACAGTTAGTTAGGGGACACCGCCCATGATAGTACATCAGTACAACATTATAATGACAGTTAGTTAGGGGACACTGCCCACGATAGTACATCAATGCAAAATTGTAATCATAGTTAATTAGGGGACACCGCCCATGATAGTACATCAATGCAAAATTGTAATCATAGTTAGTTAGGGGACACCGCCCACGATAGTACATCAATGCAAAATTGTAACCATAGTTAGTTAGGGGACACCGCCCACGATAGTACATCAATGCAAAATTATAATCACAGTTAGTTAGGGGACACTGCCCACGATAGTACATCAATGCAAAATTATAATCACAGTTAGTTAGGGGACACCGCCCACGATAGTACATCAATGCAAAATTGTAATCATAGTTAGTTAGGGGACACCACCCACGATAGTAGATTAATGCAAAATTATAATCACAGTTGTTTAGGGGTCACCACCTACCATAGTACGTCAATGCAAAAAATTGCAACGCAGTTAAGTATGGGGTCACCGCCCACGATAGTACATCAATGCAAAATTGTAATGACAGTTAGTTAGGGGACACAGCCCATGATAGTACTTCAGTACAACATTATAATGACAATTAGTTAGGGGACACCGCCCACGATAGTACATCAATGCAAAATTGTAACCATAGTTAGTTAGGGGACACCGCCCACGATAGTACATCAATGCAAAATTATAATCACAGTTAGTTAGGGGACACTGCCCACGATAGTACATCAATGCAAAATTATAATCACAGTTAGTTAGGGGACACCGCCCACGATAGTACATCAATGTAAGAATTGCAAACGTAGTTAAGTAGGGGGTCACCGCCCACGCTAATAGATAAATGCAAAATTATAATGACAGTTAGTTAAGGGACACCGCCCACGATAGTACATCAATGCAAGAATTGCAAACGCAGTTAAGTAGGGGGTCACCGCCCACGCTAGTACATAAATGTAAAATTATAATCACAGTTAGTTAGGGGACACCGCCCATGATAGTATATCAATGCAGAAATTGCAACCACAGTTAATTAGGGGGTCACCAACCACGATAGTAAATAAAGTGTCATCGCAGTAAGATGTTGTGTCACTGTTAATAATAGCAACACTAAAATGACAACAATATTATGAAATCGAACAATGAACCTGGTGACACAAAAACAAATTTGGAATCATCTTCATTTGGAAGAACAACGTGTACAGCTACATAGACGATACCTCGTCACCACAAACAGTGGGGTGGGGGGAGAGGCCATGAACGTGTAAAGTGTCACCACGGACTGTTATGGGATTACCACCCACAATTTAGGAACGTCAAGGTGTAAATATCATTAGTAAAGTGAACACCGCCCATGGAGATGCATAACTGGGTGTGTGTCAATGTGAAACAATATGGGAACCTCACCCATGGTGACATTTATAAAAAGCGGAACGATGTCCACGAATGACATACAAAATAATGAAGAGTCATCATGATTATTGAGTTATCATTGGTACTGAGGCGAATGCTGTTCAGACTGTAATAAGGCTAAAGCGTGTAATAAAAACCCCTTAATTATGAATACCTTACCGGCAATTAGCGCTCGACAATGAAACGTATCTTGAATGTGGCTAAATTTGCATGTTAATTAAAGTAACCCGGGAGGGGGGGCAGGGCTTACCTGGTGCACGGGATATTAGTGATTTAACAAAAGTCGATAATTTTTAAGTTAAATACCTGAACTAGTGAGGGTGAAACGGAAAACAACTTGGTCTGAGTTCCGCGGGGTTAGCGAATAGTGAATTGACTTAGGCTTCAGTCAGCTGTTGGACAATCCGACTAATTGCTCTCAAAATTGCCCCCCGAATGCTGCGGAAAAGCCTGAAATTTCCTATATATCGGATAAATGCACGCCATCTTGGCGGAAAACCTTCGCCGGGCTGTTCCAAAGGTACTTATGGCTCCAGTAGAACAGACCACGGCGCCCCTCACATGCTGACTGTAACGCAGTATTAGCGGATGCAACGCGAGCCGCACCCGTATCAAAATTGAAATGGTGCCATTTCTTGCAGCGCTCGATTTGGCAAAGACATACCTGACGGACACCTAAAGCTAACAATTCATCGCCTAATCTACCTAGTTGCGACCCCACTGCTTCTATAGGTGGGGGAAACTTCCCATCTAGATCGTTGCCCCCAAGGAGGGTAATGATAATGTCGGGGACGCTGGCAGAAATCCGGGTCATGGTCGCCGGTTCTCGGAAAGTTCTAATGGACGCTCCCCTGCGACCCATAAAACGAACTGTGCATATATGACCTAGTCTTTCTAAGTCGTCAAGTAGACCTGCAGATTCTATGAACGCGCCCAACCAATACGCATGGCTATGCCCAAGTACAAGCACATCTAGATCCGACTTCGCCGCCAACATATTGAATGGCCGATTGCGGGAAGTTTAAACATTAAACGAAACAAGAGCAAATTAACCACGAGTCAACCGACGAAGTAATAACAAATGAAACGATACTCAGCTGAAACGAGTGTTGAGGCGATCTTCCTCCTGCAAGTCAGTAGACGCAGATCGAAGTGTGGACTCTCAAAACGTATTTGAAAACGGTTGGTAAAAACACAAAATATTTCGAGAGACAAATTTTAGTCACAACTTCGCAATGCAGAGACTGAATCAGGAGTGAAAGATTCAAGCTACTGGCTCCGGTTTGAACTGGTTTCCGCTAAGCCATGATTGGCTGGCTAGCGCGGAGTAATACAATTTATTTGGCCAAATAGTTCCGGTGTGGTCTCGGACACCCAGGGCAAGTTTAACGATGACCTGTCTTGGTTATTTCATAAAAATTTTTATGCACCTGGTGAGTTGCATAAATTCATTATGTGTTCAATAAAGAATGGCAGTGTTTCCAAATTTGCCAATATTTGTTCAAAATGGCGGACATTTTGTTTGTTACCATGGAAACGGGGGGTCTGGCTGACAAAAGTTCAATATATTTTTTACTCAGTAAGACCCATTCTATACTTTTGGCCGAAAAAATTGCAAGATTTGCACAAATAAAAAAATTATCGTATTTACCTGCCGTGTGTGGCCTTAACCAGTTAAGGCACAAATTGCTTGTATAACCTGGCCTTAATTTTGCTAAAAATTATTCACTATATTTTAATAGTTAAGATTCACACAATTGCTTTCAGCAAAGTTCTGTTGCAATTACTGTTGTTGAGTTGGTTAAGCTACAGTTAATGCTGTCCCAGTGAATTACAGTTAAGTTTCAAACGAATCTTGTTTATTAAACATAATTTTCATGTTGTTTTCTCTTTGAGAATAAGAAACTTATGTAATTAATAATAACCAATAGCATTTGGTCCAGTAACGTTTACTCCAAAATAATTATATAAATTTTTTTTATTAATTTATTGTTCAGTCAATTATGTTGACAGTTTTAACCTATTCATGTCCTTTACTGTCGCCATATATCAAAGGTATATTGTCACAATATGTCCCAACTGTCACTTTGCTGTCACCAGATGTCCATGCATCGTATGGCACTCCTCGAGGATGACATGAGGGCACACTTTCAAGTGGTTGCTGTCACTGTTGGACCGAAGCGCTCACAGAAAGGACAGAAAATTGATGAAAATGGTCAGGGCTGGAACAACCCAAGCTTTGACGAAAACCCATCTGCCAATGACCAGGTGTTTAGGGTGAAGGTACGTGTGGCAGTTCTCACACTTGGTGATCAGTTGTTCGGTTCCCACCAAATGATATATGTACAGAACTAAAAAAGGAAAGAAACTGTTTTCTAAAACAGGATGTCTGTGCGGTTCTCGTATCCAGTTGCCTTTATCTGTGACGCATTTGATCATTTGAGAATAATCTTGATTCTTTGTGGTAGTATTCAGCCACACAGCTATCTGAGTTAGATAGAACCTGAAACCTCGAAGGAATTATTGATAGCCTTTATACTATATTACGTACCATTTAATCACTATGTTTGTATAAGTTACAAACTTACAAAGTCCTGACATTTCTCTGTACAGGTTCTGTTTCGCACCGAGATCTACGGCACATTCCGCCAGTCAGTGGTGTTTGACTTTGGCACTGAGCCGGTGCTGGTGCAAGAACTGTGTGTCGACTCGAGTCCCGTCGTTGACCTCGAGCAACTCAACCAAGATCTCGTCGTCAGTGACACAGCCAGATGGGACGCAGGCACAAAGACAATTGTACACTTTGAGCCAAAGTAAGGGACATTGTGAGGGTGCTGATGAATCGGTTGTTGCCTGTTCTCAGTTGTGAACATAGAACCTTTTATGTGTAGATGTTTTCCACAACACAGGGAAAAGTGTTTCTTCAAGTCGTGTGTCATACCTGTACAGGCTTCAATTTTCCCGGCGGTGCGAGACTCCTCGTTTCACCTTCTGGAATTTTATTCAGCCCTTGGTAGGAGTCCGTGTGACCCCCTACTGTAGATGACAATTAATCCAGTGTTAAACTGGCTGATTCAAAGGGTCCATCAATATTCATATATGCTGCCATTGACTTAAATCGACTTCGGGCTGTACAGAGCGGTCACACTCGCTTCTGTTTGTTAGAAAATACCCGTGTGCACAGTGCAGTGACGCTGCTCTCTAATCCAGTGTTCTACGAGTAATATATTTCAGTACTAAAACACTAAGAAACTAATCCATGATGCCTTCATTTGACCGGTAATCAAAGATTACTTGTCGAATGAAGGCACTCGCTTCTGACCAGTCCACAGTGTGGCGCCACATACCCTTTCTGCACACTCCCCAACAGTGGCGCCACTCATCAACATTTGTTGAAAAAGTACTGACTCCCAAAGTTGTCTGCAAGCTTGTAAATATTAGCATAGTGGCCTTGCACCAATTTCCCATGAAAATCAGTGCCTGCTGTATAAAGTTGGTACCAGACTCTGACGTTCATATTAAAGAACGTTCAGTTACCTAGCAGAGGTAACTGAAGTGTACGAAACTAATTCTGTTTTAAGCCTGGCCCGTATTTGTGTTGCTAGTGCTTCAAAATCCACCTAATCATTGGCATTTTGAAACCACCCCCAGGGTTGACAAAGCAGACCCGGTCGATGAGGAACTCTTGCGAAGATACCCCGCCCCTAAGGCCACTACCTTCACTGCCTCGGAAACCTTGCTGGAACCGGAACACACAGCCGCCAACTATGTCACTCGCATGCATCAACTGCTGAGCATTGAAGAGATGGCCAGGCACTCCAGCATTGCCAAGTGAGCAAAGGGTTAATGACTTGTAGGATTACATATGTTACAGTGTTGTAAGTGTACTGTAATGTTTTTAGTCTTTTGGTGTCTTGGTTTTTTTACTAAACATTGAGTCTAAGAGACTTTGTGTAAAAAAATGGCAGTAATCCAAAAACAATGTTGATAGGAGTGATTGTGTAAGTGCTTTGTATGTGAATATATTTAAAAATAATATTGACAAGTATCTCTGAAGGGTGAGTTACACATAGATGGATAATCATTGGACTCTCAGTAAATGAAAGGCTTCCTTGTCCACTTGAAATCTGGATTTTTTTACTTTCTTTCATCTGGGTTTTTCTGGCAATCTTGTTGAATCTGTTTAAATAACCATGTCACCGAAACGTGACCTGTGACGAAATGGCTGCACCTTTATCGTTATTCTAGTTTAGATGTAGTGTGTTTTAGGCATGTAGTGTATTCTTTGTTTAATGGTATGTGTTTAATGTTAGCACTGTACTGTACATAACATTTATTATATTTACTGTGATTATGTTAGTAATACCATTGCTTCTTTTATCTGTTCTAGGAACACTGCTACTGCTTTATGTGTCGAAATGTGGGCTATGGGAACCTGAGTTCCTGGAGACTCGCATGTGGCAGAGTCAACAGGCCAGACGTTAGGTTATGGAGCCCACATTTCTTTGTTTTAAACATCAAGGTGTGCCAAGCAAAGCTTACACTTAATCCCCATGATAAACAAATGTAATCCTTTTGGCCTCATATTTCTGTATTGGACTTGTGATGTTGATTGCATAAATAACCATCATCCCTGATTTGTCACTGTTCAAGGTTCAATGTGAAGTCAGCGCTGCAGATTGTCGATCGCTTCCTCCTTATGCCAAGTATGCTCAGCAATGCTAGATTTGCCCAGAATGGCGAGTTGTTTGCCCGACTCAAGCTGGTGTCGGACATCTCAGAGGACACATTACAAGGGCGTCTCATCCTTCAGAATGTGCACACAGTGCTCCTGGCCCCCAGTGACAAGAAGCGACAACAGCAGTGTGAAGGCAAAGTAAGGGCGTAGTTTTCTTTCGTTTGTGTCATAGGCAAAACGGTTTGTTATTTGGCGACACCAAATTTAAACTCTGCCACATTGGTGAATCACTATTGTTGTTACTATTATTGACATCATCGGCAGTAAATCACTGTGTTGTTTTTAAAGACATATAATCTAATAACTGACCTGTATAACCAATTGCCTTCACTTTGGATTGGTTTCCCAAAAATCCAATATGACTGCCTTATAGTCTATCAATGGATCGCTAATCCCTCTCCTTATTTGTACCCATGGACAATAACCCGGGATATTTCAATCAAGTTTTGTGTCGACTGGCAATATTTCACATGTTCCTGAAAACCATAGGCGCATTGATCGATGTGCAATCCGTCTCCATTATGAACAAGTTTGATTTCATTCATGTATATTTGATGAGAGGTGTAATAGGAACACGATATAAATGGAACAACGTATTTTAAAAACACATTTTAATAATTAACCACAGCCTATGTCATCCAAAATCAAAAGCAAAAAGGGTACATTCTCATATATAGCGCGGTATACAGTCCTTGGGATGGTTCAAAGTGCTTTACACTTCACCCCCATCAGACCTGTTCATTCCAATGCCATCTCAACTTCTCTGGGAAGCATTCAACAACATTTTAATGAATAAAGTAAGTGTCATTAAATTTGAATGAGTGAAGATTTGCAGGGTATTGAATTCAGAGGTGAATTTTGATGTGTAAATTGGAATTTCAGTGTTTGTTTTATGCCACGTCCTGTCACAAGTCTGTTGTTTTCATTATGCAGGTTTACGAGGCACTGGTGGAAGAGAAGGGCAAGAACTTCATCTTTATGCGACTCTCTGCCGCCTGCGTAAAAGACCTGCAGCTGAAGCCAGACACCAACTTTCCATCAGAGGTCAGTGCCGTGCAATCATTTCTGCAATTTTTCATATCTTGTTATTAAATAACTGACCAAGTAGGACATTTGTTGCGATGTAAATACGATGTGTAGCAACAGTGTACAACTGGATTTTATATAATGTTTGTGGCAAATGTAGCTGATACGCAAATATGGAAAAAGGTAAGAACCAGCTGCATGAACTATGAGCTTCTAGCTTGTAGATGTTTCTGTATAAAGGATGTGTTTAACAACCCTAGAGACAAGGTAGTGGAGGAGATCAAATTGAAGTTTTTAAGATATTGAATGGCTATGAAAATATTGATGGAAATATGTCACTAGAAGACATGAAATAACGTTAGTGAAGGAACATTGTAGATTAGATATAAGAAAGTACTCGTTCTCACAGAGGATGACAAATGTACTGAACAAATCATCTACTGATTATGTCAATGCTAGTAGCTCAAATATGTTTAAAAAAAAAATTTTAACAAGATTTGCCATCCAAGCCAAAGGCCCAGATGGCAAGTGGACAAGGAAGCCATTGGCTTATCGAGAGTCCAACAATGTTCATCTACTTATAACCCGCCCTCCTGAGATATGTGTCAACCTTGTTTTTAAACATATTCACGCTGCTAGCAGTTACACAATCTGTAGACAATTTGTTCCATTTATTTATTGTCCTCTGTGAGAACGAGTGCTTCCTGATGTCCAATCTACATTGATCCTTTACTAATTTTACCTCATGTCCTCTAGTTCTGCTATCCTTCTTGAGTGAGAAAAACATATTTCTATCAATATTTTCATACCCATTCAATATCTTAAAAACTTCAATCTGATCTCCTCTTAACCTCCTTGTCTCTAGAGTTGTTAAACCACATTCTTTCAGGCGTTCTTCATAACTAAGGTCTCTCAGTTCTGGAATCATTTTAGTTGCTCTCCTTTGTATGCATTCAAGCGTATCTATATCCTTCTTACGATATGGTCTCCATGCTTGTATACAGTATTCTAAATGAGGTCTAACTATTGCTTTATAAAGAGGTATAATTAACTTTTTTCCCTTGTATGTTATGTTTCTTCTAATCAATCCAAGAATTTGATTACCCTTTGAAGCTGCAATACCACACTGCTCTGAAACTTTCATATCAGCGCTTATTGTAACTCCTAAGTGCTTTTCTTTTACAGCAGTACCCATAACAGTATCTCCCATTTTATAGTTTACATTCAAGTTCCCATGTCCTGTATGTAGGCATTTACATTTCCCAAAATTGAACAACATCTGCCATTTCTCAGACCATTTCACTAATCTGTCTAGATCGTTTTGTAAATGTTGTTTATCACCATCAGTATTAAACTTTCTAAACAGTTTTGTGTCATCCGCAAATTTCAGTACGTTACTTGTTATACTGTCGTCCAAGTCATTGATATAAATTAAGAATAATATAGGTCCTAATGCTGATCCTTGAGGTACCCCACTCAAAACCGATTTCCAATTTGAAACTTCTCCATCTACTACAACTTGTTGTCTTCTGTCAGTCAGCCATTGTTCTATCCAGTCAGTTATGCTATCCCCGATACCATGGGCTTTTAATTTAAGTAGTAATCTTTGATGTGGCACTTTGTCAAAAGCTTTCTGAAAATCTAAGTAGATAATATCTACTGGCGATCCCACGTCTATCCACTTAGTGATTTCTTCCAAAAAACATAACATATTTGTTAAGCATGACCTCGCTTTAAGGAATCAATGTTGAGATGAATTTAATAATTTATGCTTAACGAGGAAGCCCACCATATGGTCTTTAATTAACCTTTCTAATAATTTACAAATCACTGACGTTAAACTCACAATTGCAAAATATCTCAGAAGGGGCGGGTTACACATAGATTAATAATAATGTAAGAACTCTTGGTAAGCTAATGGCTTCCTTGTCAACTTCTATATGTGTTTAATTTTTTGCTTTGTATAGCAATCTTGTTAAATGGAGAAGTTTACCAGTGTCCTGTGGCTATTAATGTGGTTCAATAGTGTCTTTGGCAGTGTTCCTCTATGAGTGTGGTGTATGAACATATCATTTGTCCTGGGATAGGTCCAGTTCCAACTGAACCGCCTGCCACTGTGTGAGATGCACCTGGCGATTGATCGACTGCGCTGTCTTCCCCTTCTCTTCCCGTCATCTGACTTCCCACAGGACACTACCTGGAACAGGTGAGTCTCCCGCCAGATGCAGTCCCCATTACTCTATATACATTACTTACTAGACAGGTCTGTGAACATAACTTATAATTTTTGTTTCGCAAACCATTTTACTGTGCCATCAACAAACCCAGGTTACATTGGTGTGAGGGCAAAAGACGAAAAAGCACTTGACCGTCATCACTGCACGTGTTGCTTGAAGTTGTCATGAACGTTTGTATGAAAGTTTGTACAATGCAAATGCTTTGTGAAACTGGGCCATGATCCTGTCAGTTAGATGGTTCTAATAAATTCAGTGTCGCCATGTTGTTCAGTGTCGCCATGTTGGACATCGTTGTTCATTCCATTTAAGGACCATACCAGGTCACTTTGATGATCGGCTGAATACGAAGCAGAAAGAAGCTGTGGTTGCCATAACAACGCCCTCCCCCATCAGCATACCCCCCATTCTGATTGTGGGTCCGTATGGCACGGGCAAGACCTTCACGCTGGCTCAAGCTGCCATTGAGATAATTAAGGCTGAGAACACCCGAGTCCTCATCTGCACGCACTCCAACAGGTCAGTCACATACTAGTGTCATGTACAGTTGATGGCATGTCAGTGAAAAACACTAAGCTCAATCTGGGCAAGTGTGCTTTCTCTGAAGCTTTGCCCAAACTCTGGAATGAACTACCCAGCACATCATCTGAATCTACAGCTACCTTCTGCAAGAATCTCAAGACATATTTTTTTCGATATTGCATTTCCACCTAAAATCTTTGGCAGTCCCTCTCTCTGATGATGACGTTTGTGTGTCCCTGTTGAAGATATCATACTTAGCGATTCCGATTTGTTGCACCTGTGATATTCGGGTTCTTGAGGATTTAGGCGCTGTAGAAGTTTTATTTTTGTCTCGTTTACAAATGCTGCACTTGCCATTGCAACGAAAAATAGCTGTCACAATCACCAATGTTGTGAATACTTTTAATAAATACATCGTTCACTTACAGTGCCGCTGACCTGTACATCAAGGACTATCTCCATCCTTATGTCGATGCTGGCCACAAGGAGGCGACACCATTGCGTATCTACTATCGTCACCGATGGGTGCAGACTGTACATCCCACAGTGCTTCAGTACGCTATGCTTGGCGTTGGCGAATCGGGCCGATTCTTTCGCCGACCCACAAAGGAAGATGTCACGAAACACCGGATTATCGTTGCGACGCTCAGCACGTCACGTGATCTGTATAATCTACAGCTGGGGCCAGGTGAGGCTCACTTACCCCCAAGAAAGGTTTTGCATCTTGAAAAGTCTTAATTTCAAACGTGATTTTTTTACTATAAGGATTTAATTTTTCTTTGAAATATCCGACTGTAGAAAAAAAAGCAGTCTTTGTGCAGTAATTGCACTATGGCTGCATACTTCCCAGAGAAGTTGAGTTTGTTGAGTGTTTCAATGGGGGTAAAGTGCTTTTAACGGTCCCAAGGACCAGGTGCAGTGTTGTGTAAGAACTTACCTTTACCTTTTTCAAGGTACGATGAGGGTTTGTGAGTTGAAAGAAAACTCTTTGGTCTTGATGGTCGTGAAATGTTTGCGCAGGTTACTTCACCCACATCCTCCTGGACGAGGCAGCTCAGGCTATGGAGGTGGAGACCATCATGCCTCTCGCGCTCGCACACACACACACCCGCATCGTGCTGGCGGGGGACCACATGCAGGTAGGTGTCAAATAGACAGACATGTCTTGTCTGTCTGTCCATCAGTTGGGGCCTTGTCGCAGCATTTTGTGTAAATGCCTTTGTTGTCAGATCGTTCTTTTAGCTCTTTTTATCCCAGAGGTCCATCCAAAATAAGCCTCCTAGTTCCCAAGCAGATTTCTTTTCGCACCGATTTCATGCTTTTTGTCTGAAAGTTCCTTGTTCGTGTTGTATTTGTTATGCTTTATGTGTCGGCAAGCACCATATACTATATGTGAAATGAAAGCTAATTAAATTATCTTTTGAATGGTGTAATGGTTTATAAATGTAGCTCCATTCTAACTGTACCATACATATATTTTTATACATGTGTGCATTCATAATTTTTTTATTTATAACTGCAGTGGACTTCAGATGTCATAATGACAATGATTAATTTTTTTAGCCGCAAGTATCGGTGAATGAAACATTCAGAATTAAGTCCTGATTCAAATAGTAACAAAGTTATTTAAAAATTATCCATCACGAAGGTAAGGTATATTTTATCAAATAAGGTAATGACCAAAAATCACAAAATGTGACACCATTTTTTCTTCACTTTTCAACTTGAATACATGTTATACTAGTGACCACAAGCACAAGATGTGTATAACATTTATTTCAACTTTTTTATGTAACAAAACAACTAGAAAAGTGTTGTTCTTGGACCGCCATCCATACCACATTCGAGAGCGTCTCTTATGCGTGAAATTGTGGAAAATGTATCCTTCGTGGAAACCCTCAAAATCACAGTCAGTTTCTGAATCCTCTACTAGCCAAAGTTGCATCCAGTTGTCATCAACGTGTGCTGATTGATTGGTTCAACAACCACCTATATAACATCTGAATCATCTGAGAACGCATCGACGTAATTGCCATCACGCACGGTGTGAATGGCATCAGCCATTTTGTAATGACAATGAAAATCAACACTATTTAGTAATTTCCTATGCTCAAAATCACCGTCAAAGATTTAAGCAGAGTCCTGGGCCAGTACACATGTGCATGTGTACTCAAGGTCATTTGCTAGGCCTATGCACCTACACTGTGACTACACAAAACATCGTAGTCGGGATAGAATGAGTGACTATGTAAAAAGTCATAGTCGGGATAGAAAGAGTTAAACGTAAATTTGTCTGTAGAATAAATGTTCCTGTATTGACCCTGATGAAGGAAGTTATACATAGGTGTGTAAGTCATGTAGCTAAAACTGAGTAGCTCTCCAAACGTTGGACAGCTTTAAACAACAAATCCAGTTGTCTGCAGATGTAACAAGATTGCCATCCAAGACAAAGGCCCAAATGGCAAGTGGACAAGGAAGCCATTGGCTTATCGAGAGTCCAACATTTTTAATCTGTGTAATCCGCTCTCCTGAGATATGTGTCAACCTTGTTTTTAAACATATTCACGCTGCTAGCAGTTACACAATCTGAAGATAATTTGTTCCATTCATTGATTGTCCTCTGTGAGCACGAGTACTTCCTTATATCCAATCGACACTGATCCTTTAATAATGGTACCTCATGTTCTCTAGTTCCATTATCTTTCTTGAGTGAGAAAAAATATTTATATCAATATTTTCATACCCATTCTATCATCACTTGTAGATGTTGTAACACAGACTATCCTCAAAGGTGGATCATGTAACACAGACTATCCTCAAATGTTGACCATGTAACACAGACTATCCTCACTTGTAGACATTGTAAAGCAGACTATGTAACGTGTCTACTGAGTTGGACAGATTGTGTAGCCTGTACTGTTAAATTTCAGCTGAGTCCTGAGGTACACGCTGACTTCACTCGTGACCGCAACCTGCACGTGTCGTTCCTGGAGCGCCTGTATGACGCGTACAACATGCAGCACCCCTGTCGCATACTGCTGTGCGAGAATTACCGCTCACACAACGCCATCGTTGACTTCACTTCTGAGCTCTTCTATGACAGTCGTCTCATCGCCAGCGGCAACCAGCCGCGACATCACGACTTCTACCCGTTGACCTTCTTCACGGCGCGCGGCGAGGACGTACAGCATCAGAACAGTACAACGTACTACAATAACTCCGAGGTCAGGCACTTTCAGTGTCTTATCATTATTTTGTTTACTTTACATTACAATAGTGTATGTTACAGAAACGTCAGTAGAATTGTATGAAACAGACACCGAAAAAGTACATTGGAAGGTGTTTGTTTGTGCAGGTTTACGAAGTGGTGGAGAGAGTGGCAGAACTGCGCAAGGTGTGGCCCGAGTCTTGGGGAACCCTGGAGGATCACAACATTGGAGTTGTTGCCCCCTATGCTGACCAGGTAGGTTGTGAATAAATTGCCACAGTCTCAGCTAACTCTTTGTCAAGCAGAAGTACCATAAAATGCAAAACTTGTTGTATCAAAGGTACAAGGAATTAATGTTCTAATCATCCTATACGTCTTTTCTTCTAAGTAACCAACATATACTAATGCGCTCACTGCTCACTCACTGGCAGCTTTGATCATCTAGCTTTGGTGAACTATTTGTTCAAAGAGTTCAGACAAACGTTCGAACTACGGCTTTCTTGGTTGCAACAACAACTCTGGAATGAGCTCGGTTTCCCAAAGATTTTGGTCCAAGTTGAATATATTTGCACTCTAGCCATTGTGAATTCACAAACAATAAAATATCATTTGAGTGTTCCATCTCTAAATAAAGGTAACTTATGCATTCAAACTGCTGAGGTTAGTAACAGGGAAATGTAATACATATTTTACCACCAGGTGGCGCATATACGATCGGAAATGCGCAAGCGGAAGATGTACAGTGTGTCTGTAGAGAGGGTCCTCAATGTGCAGGGTAAGTTACCCCATTCCTAAAGGGGAACCAAATTACTATATGTAGGAAGTTCTTTCATTTGAATGACCAGCTGTTTCCCAATTTTAATATCAAATCAAATGAAAAAAATATATACAAAGCTTATGAGAGAAAATAGAGTTATAAAGGAGTAGTATTGAAGTAAACATACTTATAATGTTATGTTACTTCCTTGTCTACAATAGTTGAAAGCAGCTGCCTACATCATATTCATTAAAATGGTATTAACGTTATTAGAACATAAATCATATATGATTTAGTACGTTATTATGAAACTGCATGTCATCATTATATCTGCTTGCAATAACTTTCTAACAACTATTTCCTATAATTGTTTTTAAATAGTTGAACGATCGAATATTAATAATACTATACTAATACTCAATGAATTCTACAGCATTGTCCAATAAATAATTAATGACAGAGCTGTTCTATTAGTTGATGCACAGGTTTGGGAAAACTGATGCGGCCTGGCTTCAGGAATATCAGCTCAAAGCAATCACGTCATGATTTGTATGACAGAAGAAAAACCATGTCTATGCAAATGATCAGAAATTCCTCACAAGTGTCTTGAAGCCCTAAAGGATTTATTCTATTTGCTGTATGCGGAGAGATCGGATATGGACAGTCCGGAGTGGTGGGATAAACATATTAGACTTCGGATAGGTGTGAAAACACCTCTATTATTATTATCAGGCAGCAATTCTATGTTATCTTTGTGTATTACACAAATATGTATGCATTTGTAATTCCAATAGTAATACACCCAAACACATGTAATTGTAAGTGAATAGAACTCATTTGTTGCATATGGTGAGAGAATGGACAAAGTGTTTGCCGTATTTCTATTTGTCCAAGAGAGGTCTCTGCCCCTGCCCACGATAAATAAAACGGCCATTTTTGTCCATGGAGAGACGAGAGGACAGAATAGACCCTTAAAACTGTGTCATGCTTCCAGGGAAACAGTTCCGTGCCATATTCCTGAGCACGGTGAGGACTCGCCACACGTGTAGCCCCGACAGCTCTCATGAAGACTTCATGGATTATGGCTTTCTGTCCAATGTCAAACTGCTCAACACCGCTATCACGCGAGGACAATCCCTGGTGGCAGTTGTTGGCGATCCCGTTGCTCTCTGCTCAGTTGGAAAGTGTCGGTAGGTTCTGTTGCCTACCACCATTGTAGTTGCCCCATTTTCGTTGACGTTGTTTCGTTGACTCGTGTCATGTGAATCTTTAATGTGACAAATTTTGCAGTTGCAGATATAACGGAGGAGGCATTAGTGCTAGAAGTTTAAATCTAAATCTTGCTATTTTCCACATGATTTTTACGAATGCACAAATTACAATATAAGATTTCCTCATAGGCATTGAGGACCTGCTTTTGCCAATCAAAGGCGAATCACAGCACTAAAACATTTATACATGAATTTGAATTTGACTTGGATCTTAAGGCATTTAAAACATTAAAATAATATTGACAATAAATAAATAAAATATAACATTGAAATACCAGTTAAAATAAAAATTGTGAATACTTATAATTAAAATAATAATAATAAACTTCTGTAGCACCTCAGGAATCTGAGCTCTGAGGCAGTTTTAAAGGTGATTACTAAAATGTTCAGTATCAACTCCCCACTGGGACTGATGGCCTCCTTTCAGGAAACTGTGGGAGCGTTTCATTGAGATCTGCGCCGATCACAGCAGCCTGTACGGCACGACATGGAGTGACCTGAGGGCGCAACTAGACGACGTCGAGCTGAAGAAGACGTACATCTTGAACCCCCTTGCCCCGGAGTTTGTGCCGACCAAGCGCCGGCCGTCCCCGCCCTCACCTAGCATCTCATCCCTGTCCCTGGAACCGCTGATGGAGCCGCAACTGGCACCACCACCACCACCACCATCACAGACGGTACCACCCTGGTTGGCACCGAGACCGCCAGCTCCTGTACCGCCAGGGGCGACCACCCAAACCACACAGATGGCTGTGTCTAATGTAAGTGTAAGTCCACTTGTAACCAACTCGCACGACTGTTGGACACTGACAGTGTTTAATGAGTAAAGTTAAAGCTTCCAGAGGAAATATATCCACCGCAACAATGGCCGAGAATAGTAATATCACAAATGGAGTTTCTGCTCCCAGCGACAGAGATAAACTGTCTATATATATATACTGAGCCGGGAGAAGGTTGCTTGGATGTAACAACGTGTGTCGTCTTCTCCGGCACAGGGCGAACTGCAACGACTAATTTCTAAAACTCGCTCAGGTTGTTAAACGTAGCGCCCCCTAGTGACTAGCCAAACAAATATATAGACAGCTAAATCCACCAGGGTTACACACTGTAAGTCTACTGCTCATCTCTCATCTGTGGATGTCTCAGTTTATTGAATACGCAATTTTTGGGTAGTGTTAATAATAATAATAATACATTTTATTTGTACACTTGTATCCAGGGTAAGACCCTGTTCAGGAGTGTTTACATTTACTAAAATGCTAAGACTAAAGACTAACTACTGACAGCTAGAGATGATTGCTAAGACTGGGCTAAGAAACTGAACTAGACAAAATAAAATGCACAGAGAAACTATAAAATATAAAGTAGCTAAAATAGTTAAAAGAAAAAATATCGATGGGTGGATAAATAAATAGACCGTAATATATTAAAGAATAAAGCAAAATCGCCCGAGCTTCGAAACAGCAGCAGGCAGACTCGAACCCTCGTGATTGACACTTTGACACTAACCACTTAGTTACAATGCCCCACTTTATATTGATACATTTTTGTAGCTTTGTTTTTAGGTCACTGACTGACATGTATCATTACAATCTCATTTTAGACTTGTATGAAATTCAACCACTTATGTATGTTGCAAATAAACTTTAATAATAAACTTTAATTCTAATAATTTTCAGATGCTGTTTCCTCGGATGCCATACGGTGTGGCACCACCACAGCAGGGGGCAGCACTTCACAGAGGACCGATGCCATTCCTCAAGTCGGAAATGAGTCCCAAGTCGCCATCTGGTGGTGAAGCCATGAAACTGGCCAGTCCGCATTTACTGAGTCCAGCAGGTGTCAGCACCAGTATGTCAGGGGGTAGTGGGGACGCACACGGGGTGCATGGTGATAGTAGAGTGCTACATGGCATCCCTCTCCTCTCTGATCCTGGGTTTGCCTTACATCAGTGGCCAGCGATGATGCCCCCACACATGTGTAAGCCCCCGTTCCCCCCGGCACCCCACATGGCTGCGGGGACACGGTCGATGCTACCCCTGCCTGTGCCCCAGTCGCTCATGATACCCCCAACGAGGGGCATGTTACCGAGGTGGCCGGCCCCTAATGCCTACATGGGGACACCATTCCCTGGCACCAGCCTTCCAGGGATGGGCCCGGGGGCGTTTATGCCAGACGTCGGGCACAGTCACATGAACCCAGCAGGATTGTCTTCCCCTGGCGGGATGGGAAAGACAGCGACTCCCACCTCTTCCCAGGTGCAGTTCCTTCCCACGGCATGCAATGTGCAGTCGGCGGCATCACACCCACTCAATAAGCTGACCTCCGACCCCATGCAGCATCACGGCACACTACACAGCATGGCGAAGGTCGCACAGATGAACAGTGTCACTGGTAGCATGTCGCCAACATTCCGCAACCATGACGACCTGCAGGCGGCCAGGATGCAAGGTCACATGACCGCTGAGGGTCACAGGTCGCCATTGTTTTGGCATTCGGTGCAGCCCAATGGCATGGACAGTCAGTCACCAGGTGGCACTAGTATGAGGCATATGGCAGCACACGAGCTGAATGGTGGCATGTTGAACTCGAAACTACACATGCTGAATGACCCGTTGCGAGTGGAGACGTCTCCTGCCGCTTACATTCCACACCACCTGGTGAACGACAATAATCACCGGAGTATGTACGGTCAACCTCACCAGAGGGCAGCAGCTGCAGCAGCTGCGACGAATGTGCAGTGGAGCACAAGAGATAACAATCTGTTGTGCGTCCAACGCCCGACCCCGATGCACCCTGGTGGCTGGCAAGTGCCACGCCCGGGGCAGCGATTGGCAGAAGAGATGAACATCGAGGACGATGGACTGAACGACCTGATTCAGCCGAGCATTGTCGATCACATGGTTCGCTTCATCGAGCGTAGTCTCGACGACACGCCCGCCCCCGAAAACGAACTCGCCAACATACACATTGGCCACGGCAATGTCGCCATGCCTGGGGAGACAACACCACCTGGTGACAAGGTGCCGCTCTATCTGCGCGGCTCTGGTAAAGGGTCACAGCAGTCGTACGCGAGCGCTGTGCGCAGTAGGCCGTTGCCCATGGCACCGAACCAGCTTCCAGAGCTGGACACCGACGATGGTGATCTGAACTTGACTGGAGAACAGGGTCAGCCCAACCCCCTTGACCTTCTCAAGAATCTGAATATCAAGGCATCGCCGGGAACACAGGCTTTCTATCAGTATTTCTCGTAGATGTTCGCCTCACAGATGTTTCTCACACTTGCATTGTACCGCAACATTTTAGCTTTAATTTTGCTGTTTTGTGTTGTAAAATTTTGGCATGTAGGCTCCTATCTCACATTCACTGTACATATCGTGTCTGCGGAATCTGGTCAATGTTCGTTTGTTGGCCACATGGAGAAATGTCTATTATATGCTCATTATAACATTAGCTGATGACTTCATTTTGCCCTTGAAAAAAAAATTTACCTTTAAGGGTTTTGTAAATATAAAAAATTCCAATAATAAAAAAACTAGGATGTGGGTGGGTGGGTGGGTTAAGGCTCCACTTGGATTGTTGCCAAAAAATTGGATAGGTATATTGTTTGGGTTTTTTCATCATTTGACATTTTGCAATAATCGGATTTTCATTCACTGCATTGGCAGTGTGTGCACAGTGCCTCCAATTTTTTATTATTGCAGTTTTTTTTACAAAACCCCCTAGGCTGTACAGAAATAGTTTGCCGTTGCATCTTCTGAAATGTGTGTGGTGTCTGCTTCCTGTCGGCCACCATTATGGTAAACAGAACTCTATAGATGGAGATTAAAAGGCAGCTGCTAGTTCTTTTGTTTACCATTAACATCAGTATTGGTGTGGCACAAGGTATTTTAACCGTTTAAATTATTTTTTTGTTACATATTCGCATTACGTTCTGTACAGGATGTGCCGGTCGATGACTGGTGCTGTTTTGTGCCTCGGGTTTTATACTGCCTCTATTTATTAACGTGAAGGGTAGTGCACTGTTTGTATAGTACAGTATCTCTAATATCCAATATTTTTCTACTGGTGACTAATTTTTATGTTCCTGTATTCATCATCGATAAATGGTACACAGCTATGTACAGACATCAGCCATTTAATATTAGTAGTTGTAGTAGTAGTGAGAAGATTGTAGTTTACAGAGTTGCTAGATGTGGATATATTTATTATGAAGGAGGAAGTGGCCCCCATATGTAATGTGTATAGGCCTGTTTGCTTTGGTGCAGTCTGTGGATGTTGTTGTTTCGGTATGATAGAAGTTAGCTGTGAATCATTATCGAATGTACAGACTTGGACAATTCTATTTATGCTGTTTGTGCTGCCGCTGTAACAGTCTACCGTGTTGTTGATATTGCAGAATTTATACCTGATCCCTAAACATTGTGTGTAGTCGCTTGCATATTGTACAGTTAGACCAATGACGTTGCATGTGTAGGGATAACTTATGAAGGAGCAGTGATAATTATTAGAAAGATATAACTGCTATAGAGTTTAGTTGATGCCTTGTTTAACAGCAGAAGAGGAATAACTCTTGCTGTCAGCTAATATCTAGTAATTTGGCATATCATTTCTGTCCGTCTGGGTAATTCTCATTCGAGGCTTTTAGGGGTTGTAAAATCGGTACCTGTGTTTCACACAGGCAGTTTTTTTCAGCGTTGAAAAACAATTATCGCTGCAAGTTGCTTGATTAGAATTTTACTCAGCAGATACTGTTAAATCTCTGATTTCATTATGTTATAGCTTATGCTATAGCTTCAAGTGGTTCAGGGCACATTAACTTAAGTTGAACACAAACTTTTTTAAAACAACCTTTTTCCTTGATTCAAGTGAAGTAGTTTCATGAAAAAAGTCTAAAGCTGACAAGGTGGTGGGAAGTCTTGTCAGAAAAAAAAGAAGAACTTGCTTGAAATCAGTGCGTTTGATGTGTACTTTTACATTATCTACGCTTGATGACGTTAATGTAAATGTGTTAATATTCATTGTTAAATAATAAATATATCATTATGGTGTATAATGTCATTTTATGATATCATAAAATGGACTAAAAAAAGTAAAATACAAAAACAAAACCAAAAAATCTTGTATATGGTGTCTGTTGAAAAATGTGAGAAAACGTGACTCTGAATTTCGTTGAATATTTTGTTTTGTGTGTGGTACTGTTTTAGATTTATTTTTCTACACCTGACATTGCAGGGTAATTTTACTGTAGACAAATGACGTTTTGGTGATGCAGTATGGGTGGTGTCTTGTTGGTATTGTAATGCTGGCGGTGCCATGCCCGCGGTGCCAGGTAGGTGGTGTCATGCCAGGGGTGCCATGGCAGTTGTGCCATGTTGGTGGTGTGGTGCCATGTAGGCGATGACATGCCAGCAGTGCCATGTGGGTGGTGCCATGTTGGTGGTGTGGTGCTGTGTAGGCAATGCCATGCCAGCAGTGCCATGTAGGTGGTGTGGTGCCATGCAGGCGATGACATGCCAGCAGTGCTGTGTGGGTGGTGCCATGTTGGTGGTGTGGTGCTGTGTAGGCAATGCCATGTCGGCAGTGCCATGTGGGTGGTGCCATGCAGTGGCACATGTTGTATTTTCATGGTTGGTTAAGTAATCTAAGATGATTTGTGGTGAACACATGGCAGTAATGAGGCTTAATGCTCCTCTAGTAATGCTTTCGTAGTCATTTGTGGGATTGGTGAAATGTGCCCAACTTTGTGAAAGTGGTGCACTAAATTGCACCACTATAAAACAAAGTAGAATAATTGCTGTGGACAGATAATGTCGCTACATTAACTTTATTTGCACTCACCGACATAAACATGCTGATACACGGCAACTTTACTACTGCTGTGCGTATATGTTATTTTACGGTACCAACAAAAAACAAAACTAAAAAACAGTTGCCTAGCAGCTTTTAATATTTTGTCGTATAACAGGCGCACTTTATGTTGTTTTAGTTTTAGTTTTTCTACACCTGATATTGCAGGGTATTTTACAATAGATCTGGTGTGTTGATGGTACTGACAATGATTTATCTTGAACACAAGCATTAGCTCTGCATGATAACCCTCACTAGAGTGTTGTTTAATCTGTTTTTCCTTAGCGTGACTGGTGAAATGTACTCAACTTTGTATGTGTGTGTATAAACGTATGTTTGAAAGTGTTCAAAGCCCTGCAGCATTGTATTATAGGTACATAGTTGAGAAGAGGCAAAACTGTGTATAATAATCATTTAATCAACAATGATATGTACGAAAAAACTGGAAAAAAAATCTTTAAAAAAATAATAATGTGTACATTTGTAAGCATTCCGTGCTTGTTGTATAGTGGCTGTGATTGCACTAAGGTCGTTGGTGTCGCGTCGACGTCAGAAAGATGTTAAACATGCTTGCATGTTTTCTTCTGTAGGAAGCTGCAAAACGTTTGTGCGCACAATGTGTATTTGATCACGTGTGTATTCTCTTCTAAATGGTCTTGCGAATGTGAGTGGCCGTATGGCACTGCATGGCGTTGTGCAGGTGAATTATTAAGAGAAAATGTGTAAAACTAAAAAAAATTGGCATATGTTTACTAGCGTCTGTTCACATTGATATTACTAGTGTTGACACAGTGTTTATCGATTTTATAGATTCTAGATGTATGTTTCTCTTATATAGGAGCAGTGGTGACACTGTTTACTTGTCGTGGTTTCTTGGGGTTTCTTCATTCTGTTGGGATGGCTACTGTAACCCTATGACTCCATTTCAGACCCCAAAATGGTTACCCCTTGTTTGCAACCTGCATACAATTTCTTTCTGCTAGTGTACTGCCCCAGACTGGTTTTCTTCCACCACTAATTCCAAATACATAATATGTAAACTTACGGAATGCTGTATTTGCCATAGAATTAACCAGAAGTGATAGTGCATACAATTTGTAATGTTTAATTGTCATTTGTAATTAAAAGTTGATGTAATAATGGCTAGTTTAAAGAGAAATCCAAAACGCCAGCAACTCGTTTTCTTGAAACAGCACAGACATAATTTCTTTTAATTACATGATTATCAAGTTTTTAAATCAACAATATTGTTCTGAATTTACTATTGGCATATTTCTTATATTGATGCCACAATGGTGTTTATAGAATCTAATATTCAACAGATGTAACTGAGATGTATACAGATACAAAGCAGAACATATGGCTTCTTAGACTAGAAACCGACTTTGTGACAAAACATCCATTGTAAAAACATTTTTATCATGTTTTATCAGTTATCATGGGATGCCCCCCTTTATATGGGTGACAGTTCCAGTAGCCATCTTACAAGCAAATGTTCCTCTGAATTGTTCTCCTGTGTAGTACAGTGAGTGTTTCTGTAATGCAGAACTAGTTTTGTGTTTATCCGGTGGTGCAACGAGTACTGAACAGCAACAGTGGTGTGCCCATAGAGAGGTGTTATCAACATAAACTGTCTTGTGTCAGGTGCTGTGTTCACTAGTGTGGGTGTAGGTGAAGGGGTCAGTAAAAGGCACAGTTGACAGTTGCAATCTGTTGCATGCGTGATACGTGTGTCGTGATATGTGTATCGTGATACGTGTCGTAATACGTGTGTCGTGATTCGTGTGTCGGGATACGCGTCGTGATACGCGTGTAGTGATACGCCGTGTCGTGATACGCGTGTCGTGATTCGTGTGTCGTGATACGCGTGTCGTAATACGTGTGTCGTGATTCGGGATACGTGTGTCGTGATACGCGTGTCGGGATACGCGTGTCGTGATACGTGTGTCGGGATACGTGTGTCGTGATGTGTTGTCATCGTCATCATTTGTTTCTTTTTTAACATCTCACTCTGATTTATTAACTACACTAATAAATTAATTAGACGAAACATCCGTTTGTTTTGGTGTTTTCTTTTAAAGTTTGGAAAATTGTTGTAGTTCCCTTTGTAAAGGGATGAAGCCGACTAGTTCCAGCTATCCCTTTCCACTTCTCCCTCCACTTGTGTCCTCTGCCTTTATCACATCCCTCTTTTCAGTCTTCCCATCTTAATTGTAGTCAGCCACTTTCCTAGCCTTGCTGTTTCACAGCCTCTGCCCTCTGGTAGTCGGCCCGCCTCCGTCCTCACCAAATCATCTGACAGTGTCCGTATCATCTGGCTTTTACTGTTCTTCCTGTTAAGGTGAACTGCATCCCAATCTCTTCCCCTGGGTTATTTGTCCTCCCTACTACTGTAATTCTCCAGAAAATTACCAGTGAAGTGAATTCTCATGCAAACAATATACTTCCTGTATATTAAATTGTGTTGTTATTGTTTGAAAAAGTTCACGTTGGTAAATGTTTAATGCTCTTTTTTGTCGTAATGTGATATTTTTGAGAAAGCAACAGGCACGGTGTGTTGAACCTGCTGCCATCTGGTGGACAAATGAAAACAATACTTAAAAAGCCACATTAAGTTATATTCTGGAGTTATGTATCAACGTAGCTGTCAGCAGGATAAAATAAATGCGCCAAAGGAGTAATAGAATACATCATAAATGTTTTTCATAAACTTTTATTCAGTGCCATCACACCCGGCAGTGTTGGAATGATTACAAGTGTTATTTACATACTTGGTCCACATTAATCACCATTAATAATGACTATTTACATTATACTTCTTGCATTCTTCATTTCACAACAACAAAATATCACAAGTGGGCAAAACATCAACCAGAGAACCTCGTAAATGCCCTTGTCATTCGTATAATATTGAAATATCGGTAAATCAAATACACACGCAGCAAATGTTAGGATGACAAGTTATCTGTCCTGTATCTACAATGGCCAGGTTTTGAAATCAAAAGCTACTTCAGAAAGATTTTCTCGATAGGTAGTGTTAAGTTTTTGCCAGTATTACTATGATAAAGGTAAAGGTGTTCTTACACAGCACTGTATCCAGTCCATGGGACTGTTGAAAGATCTACACTTCATCCCCCTCACAGACCTGTTCACTCCAATACCAACTCGACTTCTCTGGGAAGCTTCAGTCTGTTCGTTCACCTGTTCACCCGTCTATGGCCAGGTACTCATTTATACAGCTGAGTGAACTAAGGCAATGTGAAGTGGATGAAATTGCCCAAATTTCTAAACCAGAGCAAGAGGATTCGAACCCAGGTTCTCTCGATTGAGAGTGCAATGTTTTAACCATCGCGCCACCGCGCCACTGACTCTCTATTTATCAATACGCTTTGGGATAAATTCCACAAACCGGCAATTACTTAATTATACCACTAGTGCTCACAGGACATTAGGAACGTCACATTTGGAAGAAACTAACATTTTGCATTAACACTAGTTTTAAATCCTTGTAAAATCAAATTGTTCTTAGACCAAAAATGTGCATATAATTATATACATACAAGTATACAGCTCCCACCAACACAAGTGGACTTGATTGCAAACATAAACACCATAATACTGTTGTACAAATCATGAAAAGTAATCATCTTTTCAGTTAATCACAATCACCACCTTTTATGCTTGTCAACATCACATATACAACAGTACTAATTACATTACACACATATAATCAAGAAACATGTTGTAGCCACATTATGTGTATACTGTAATCAAGCAACATGTTTGTACCACATTACGTACCTTTATTACACCATTATTACACGTGTACTGTACTCAGGCAATTAACATGTTGTTACCACATTACATGTGTATTGTAATCAAGCAACATGTTACCACATTATATGTGTACTGCAATCAAGGAACATGTTGGTACCACATTACACAGGTGTACTGTATTCAAGGAACATGTTGGTAACACATTACACATGGGTAACGTAATCAAGGAACATGTTGGTACTACATTACACATGTGTACTGTAATAAAGGAACATGTTGGTACCACATCACACTTGGGTAATCTAATCAAGGAACATGTTGGTACTACATTACACATGGGCACTGTAATCAAAGAACATGTTGGTATCACATTACACATGGGTAATGTAATCAAAGAACATGTTAGTACCACATTACACATGTCGTATAAACACAATGTGTTGCTATCACATTCCATGTGTGTACTGTAGAACACTGATGCCAAACAAAACAAAATTTTATGTGCATGATACTGTCCTCAAAAACTAAAATTATTAAATATTATTACTGCAATACAAAATACATACATACATACACATATTGTGCCGTGCATAATTTGTGATAATAGTGCTGCCCCAAACCCCACAATCAAATGTGCACTTGACATCAAACATGTAACATAACAAACAAAATGTACATAATACAATTAACGACAGTAAATAAACATGAATACTGTGTAAAATGGGGCAGATAAAACAATTAGTTGACTAAATCGTTGTTGACAAGACAATAAGTCATGTAACATATATTCTTTGGATTGTTCTCAGTGATTTGCAAATGACAGTAGAAAAATAAAAAAATTCAATTAATATGCAAATTAGATAAATCTATATAAATATTCCAGTGGTATTTAATTTGTCAGTTGTGTGTGAAACAGCAAGAAATGTAGTGTGTGACAATTGTAACTAGGAAATACAAACCACTGTTAATCAAAATAAACCTATCAGATTAACAAGAATATTGTCTTCATTCTACTTCAGATCACATTAGATGTTGCCTTCCATTTTTTATCAGAACTGTATCCTGAAAATTGTGGATATGTTTGGCAACTCTCAACATCGCCACACTGGCGCATTGGAACACAAAAAGCATCATGTATAATTATTGAAATGTATTTCACGTCATCTGACAGTGATCACATCTTTTGGTATTTTTTAATCAATACACTGTATATACATATTTCTATACGTGTGCGACACCCGGCGGATCTGAAGTGACATTTTATAAATTTCTATCACTCAAACTGCTCCAAAAGAGGAACAGAAACTGGGCAAACATAGAACAAAAATATCACAACCATTCAAAAATATTCACATTATTGCTCACTGCAACCATCACCATGGCAACTAGCACTGATGACAGCGTCGTTCAAACATTGCTTGCGGCGCTTGTGTGCAGTGTTGCCATAGTTTTGTCTTCTTTATTAGGAGCAGTCGGAGTCGAGAGGGTAGCATAGCCTTGGTCACTGCTGCTACTGTCCGTTTCTTTCATCATGCTGCCAGCTACCAATTCAGTGCTGCTCCCTAGTGATGACGTTGCACCATTCGGAAGGCCAGAAATCTTTATTAAACAAACGGTACAGATATACTGACTCTACAAAATCTTTCTGCTTCAAAACCACTGATTTTTAAAGAGAAAACATTCCAATATTCTGTTTAATATTATCAGTGAGATTACCATTATATTATCAGGCTATATTTTAAGTGGACTTTTTTACTTATTGATCTTATGTATTTTACTCATCACCTTTCTTAATACTTCTGTGTAAAGGAATGCACTTACTTGTGTGTAAATGAAACACTGTATTTACTTGTGTGTAAAGGAATGCACAGTATCTACTTATATGTAATGAGATGACACACGGTATTCACTTGTGTAAATGAAACACAGTATTTACCTGTCTGTAAAAGAACGCACAGTATCTACTTATATGTAAAGGAACACAGTATTCTCAGCTGTGTAAAACTCACCCTTGGTGTCCCTGCTGTGGTATATGTGGGATTCTCGAATGCCACCGAATCCTCAAACTGACGCTCAGATCCGGCTCTCTTCCTGCACGACACAAAATAGAGACGTTTTCATAAACTGTGAACGTTTCGTTGGACTTATAAAGGATACTGATATAATTACAACTTGGACTTCCTTTCAACATTGACTCTTTGTTTACATCTGAGAATTTTCTTTACATTTGAAAGTCCTTCCTCAATTAAAATTTTTTATTTGTCTTGTTTTAGAATCATTTGCAAAAAATCAACCTATCAGGTATCCACTATAACATGTTAGATCGTTTGTGCAAATGCGTTATTTAGTTTTAATGAATTCATCGGACAAACTATTCAATTATTTTTGACAAGGCTCAGTCAAAATTCAGCAACAAAGGGGAAAAGTTGCCATTTGCTGGGCTGCTGATATTCACAAAAATCTGTACAGATGTACACAGATGACATAATATCAGTGGGGCATTGGAAACTAGTGAAATGATTATTCTAGTCATGTTAAATAATTTCAATAACAAATTAAGCACATTTAATAATAATAATTAATAATAATACAGTCGCACCTCGTTATTACGCGGATTCGGATATAACGCGGTCGGTTGTGGACTCCGATTTTCTGCCGCCAGGGGAAAATGCCAAATGAGCCTGCTTAAACCTACTTAGAATTGCTTTGACAATTCTCAAGAAACATTAGGCAAACAATGTCAATGAATGAGTATCAACGTGTTGTTTGTTTTGCGCTGTCTCTGACATCAATCGCTGTTGCTGGCTTCACTTCGACGGTTTGTAAATTGCAATCGAGATTCACAAATACGCCTTGCGTAAGAATCAGATCAACAGTTTTAAATGCATTTAGCATGCAATACCAACATAACACTTGGGTGAAATGACATGCTTCCATTACATCGTAAATTTAACCATTTTCGAGATGCGAAACCAACATGCCAAATTCCTAACCCAAGGCTCTACCAGTGCGCGAAAATACGAATTCGTCATCCGCATATGAAACGATGAATCGATGTTAAGCAGTGCATAATAAATTAATGCTTCGGTGGCAGATATGGGAATACCTAACGCGCCTCGCATACAGCGCGGTCCGAAGTCGTGGACCCCGACCACCGCGTTATAACGAGGCTCCACTGTAATAATTAACTTCTATGGCGCCTATATCCTCAGGAACCTGAGCTCAGAGGCGCAACAAAACAGAATCATTAAGCATAATCGTGAACAGGGACACGCAAAAGTCTGTATCGGAACGAGGGACAACCGAACATTTATGGTGGAAATGCAATTTGGAATAGATGTCTAATAGTTTTTTCGGAAAATAGCAATACATTCAAATGTTTTTAAAGTGATAGGGAGTTCATTCCAGACCCTAGGCACAGTGACAGAGAAAGCACGTTTACCCAAGTTAAGTTTCGTTTTAGGTACAATAAGTTGTTGTGAAATTGATGATCTTAGCTGCCTAGGGATATTCGAAAGATGCAGGAGACTAGCCAAGTAGGTACTTGGCTAGTCTCCTGCATCTTTTAAATATCCCTAGATTGTTGTGTAGCACGATACGTAAGAGTGGACAGCTTAAAATTAATTCGATAAGAAACTGGAAGCCAGTGTAACTGTTTAAGTAGTGGTAGTGACAGTGAAAACCGAGGCGCCCCGAGAACCACATGTGCCAGACAATTTTGTACTCGTTGGAGTTTAGCCAAGTCTCTTTTAGCAATGTTATTTAGTAGTGAATTACAATAGTCAAGGCGGCTACTAATTAATGCTGTTGACACTGTTAAGGCACTTATGAAGATTAACAACATTTCCAAGCTATGCAGTTCGTACCTGATATGCCAGAAGAGGGCAAAGCCGACCACTACCACCATCACCATGACTGCAAACGTCAACCCGATGCCAAGTCCTACTTTTGTGGTACCTACAGCAGGAAAACACGAAATTACAAACAATCTGAGAGAATGTCAAGTAAGAGTAATCACAACTGTACGTTAAGGTGGTTGCTCACCATGTCATAGAACCATTTCGTGAACAATCAAACCTACCTATAGTATCCACTACGATACGCCAGCTTGTTTGAACACATTTGTTATTTAGTTTTGAACAAAATCATTGCACAAACTATTAAATTATTTTTTACCGGATCAAAATCAAGCTAAAAAGTTAAAAAGCGGTTCAGCTCTATCTATTATTATACTATAACAGAAAGGTATTCATACTTTTTTGCAAGTTACCAGATTTAAGGATCAAAGTTATTTCTCTAGATGATTTTAACAAAAGTAGCCACTCTTTTTAGTACACTGTCTACGTATATTGCTTACACTGTTCACACACTACAGATCTGAACATCAACGAACACGAAGAGGAAATTGAGGGGGGGAGTTAAAATGTCCAGTTTTTGCATGTGAAATTTTTTTATAGCAGCACATGTAACACTAATAAAACTTAAATAACTTCTTAAGTTTCAGTAAAAAATAAATATTATCATTCATTAATTGCAGCAATAAAAAATACTTAACCAAAATCATATAATCACAGAAAATCAGTATTGCTTGTTGACTGAGAATATTATTATGCAACTGTTTCACCTTAATTTAAAGCTAGTCATTTTCCATAATGGTAAAATTTCTATCTGGTAGTTCAATCTAGCATTTGGATGAGTGAAATTTCTTTTACTTCTTACCTCCAAAATGTTGCTGAAAGTAGCCTTCCGAAGCTGAAATATTCAAAGAGTTGTTGTAAAACATACTTCAAAACAATAATTTGTCAATGTTTTATTATTCCAATGATTGCAGGATAAGCCGTAACCTTAAACAATATTCATGTAGCAAGCACTGCCGATCAGCACCAAGCAACAGTTCATGCTGGACATTGCTGGCTCTGCCTTAACACGTGTACACATTGTCTTCGTCTGGCAGGTCGCGTGATGCAGAGAGCGAAGTTTTACTCTGGAACCTCTCACAGAAGATGTTGGCCAAAGACAACTTTTCGAGAGATCACCAAGAAGGACACAAGGCTCAGCAGGGCTAATCTATCAAACGGCATGACGAAGTCTGAACTCAATGACTCACCTTGTGTTGCCACAGTGATGACCTTTGACCTGGGACTGATGAAGTGTGACGACTGAGCTCGCACGAATATCGTGTAAGTTGTCTGCGGGGCCAAGTTCTCCAGTTTGTAGGTCAGCACATCACTGATGTTCTCCTGTAAGACAAAGTTCTGTTTCATTCTCCATTTTAACAAGATTTAATTAGATTTCCATCCAAAGCAAACCCCAAGTTTACAAGTGGACAAAGAACCCAATGGCTTATCGAGAGTCCCCCGATTAATCATCCATGTGTAACCGGCCCTTCTGAGATAATTGCCAATTTTATTTTTTAACATATTCACGCTGCTAGCATTTACACAATCTGTAGATAATTTGTTCCATTCATTTATCATGAGAACGAGTACTTTCTAATATCTAATCTACACTGATCCTTCACTAATGTTACTTTGTAAGTAGCTGTCAGTCAAAAATTTACACAATGCAAGAAATCTAATGTAAACGCCTTTACTTTTAAGAACATTCTACAACAAATTAAAACGTACTAATAAAACTAGAAATAGGAAAAATATAAGCAAATGTCACCATGCTTCCTATACTTCTCAATATCTCACAGAAGACACCATTTCTAGCCTCAGTGATACAGTCATCTTTCGTAAGAGGGCAACTGAATGATATAACATTTATATATAATAATATTATATCATATTTAGGTTTACCTTAAGTAGCGCTAGTGTATTTTGTCAAACACAAAGCCTTCGTCAACATGCTTGCAATTGTTGGATATTATTAATAAATTAGTCTGAGAGAACATGTCTGCTGTAAAGTGCATGCACAAATGCTACATTTAGAAATAATCATTTCATTTGTCTAAACATGAAATGTCCAATGCAGTAAAAAAATCAACTGAAACACCAGATTTTTAAACATCCAGTGACTGATATCATTCAGAAGTATTACAGTGAATACATGCATCTGAGACTTCAATTTGTGTTACAGGGCACCACTAATGACTGCAGCAGTGAAGGAGTCAACATTACTTACTGTATGACGAGTGTGGGCCCCGGACACTGCATAGGTAATGAGATAACCAAGGATTGCCCCTGGGTTTTTGATCGGCATCTCCCACGACAACCGCACAGACATGCCATCTACCAGGTGGCCAGTAAAGTTACGCGGAGAAGAAGGCATCAGTTCTGAAAGGGAATTGTTTAAATAAGATCACGTTTACTACACATCTTTTAATTTCATGATCGTTGCAATATGACAAATGAACATATTTAACACAATTATCATTCACATAATAAATTGGTAAAGTATTCTGGTTTCAAGTGGACAAAGATACCATTGCGTAACCCACCCTTCTGAGATATTAGTCAGTTTTTTTTTTAAACATATTCACATTGCTGGCATTAATTTTACACAATCAGTAGATAATTTGTTCCATTCATTTATCTTCTTCTGTATGAACAGAAAGAATGCTTTCTGATATCCTATCTACACTGTTCCTTCATTAACGTTCCTTTGTGTTGTCTAGTTCTACTATCTTCCCTAAGTGAAATAAAATACATCTTCCAATTTTTCCATAACCATTCAATAACTTAAACAATTATTGGTCTCCTCTCAATCTCCTTGTCTCTAGTGTGTTAAACCACATTCTTTTTAGATGCTTTTCATAATTAAGGTCTCTCGGTTGTAATTAACCAGCATGGCATATCTTGTTCATAGATTAGGATAATGAACAACATTTGATAATGTAGAATTCTTCTTTTACAAATGCTGGAAAACACAGTTACACCTAAACAAATTAACCCTTTCACGACTTAGTCATAGAGCTGCTTTGGCCATTACAAGAGATTACATATGAAATAATATGTTACCCAAAGTTGTGATGACAACGGTATCAGAAGGGGCACTGTCGCCGTGGTGATTCCCAGAAGTCACATTGATGTAATACTGCGTGTGGCCATGGATCCGTGTCAGGTTCACTCCTCCTGATTGTGGGCCCTGAAACCCAAGTAATTTGGCATTGTATCTGATCCTTTTCGTTTGGACTCGGACACAAAAGCAATATATATATATATATATATATATATATATATATATATATATAGTTTATTTCAGGCTAAAAATCACAGATGCGTACAAATATGCATTACGTTTACAATATATATAGATGGTAATTTACTATATAAAAATGTATGCCCATCTAGACCACATGGGTCCATTACAAAAATGTATACAATTGCTCAAACATTTTATCAAATAATTTTCAATGTCATATGCATGTTTTCTAAAACCATAAAGGATCAACAAGGAATTATCAAAACACAAATGAATAGGAGAAAACGAGACATCTAATGCCAAAGTATATTGGGCAAATTCAAGATGACAAGAAAATTGACTGGTAGAGGAATGTGTAACCAGAATATTTTCTTTAAACATTTTTAGGATGCAAACTAAAATGATTTAAACCAGCCCCCAACAACAAAATGACAAATACAACGATGCCGATGATGCACAGAAATGGGGTAACAGAAAAGAAATGTAGATTTTACCAGTAGGTGGCAACACTTACAAGTTTTACTTGCAGGGTGGGTCCAACGGTCGCCCTTCTGTAATTGACCTTGTAGAAGGTGACCTTGTCCCGGTTCTTGGCCGGGGCATCCCAACTCACTGAGATATAGCCATGCGAGAGTAGTGCCTTCACATTCCGGGGTGGGCTAGGGATGTTTTCTGTTTGGGGAGAAAAGGTTAATATTAGCAGAGATTTTTATTAGTAATATTTGAGGACTGCATAAAGACAGAAACCTGTTTGTTTGTGCGGAACATGACGGAAGCATCATCCATGTTGAGTTTCTCTAAAACTAAATGACAGAAGCATCATCCATGTTGAGTTTCTCTAAAACTAAATGACAGAAGCATCATCCATGTTGAGTTTCTCTAAAACTAAATGACAGAAGCATCATCCATGTTGAGTTTCTCTAAAACTAAATGACAGAAGCATCATCCATGTTGAGTTTCTCTAAAACTAAATGACAGAAGCATCATCCATGTTGAGTTTCTCTAAAACTAAATGACAGAAGCATCATCCATGTTGAGTTTCTCTAAAACTAAATGACAGAAGCATCATCCATGTTGAGTTTCTCTAAAACTAAATGATGGAAGCATCATCCATGTTGAGTTTCTCTAAAACAAAATGACAGAAGCATCATCCATGTTGAGTTTCTCTAAAACTAAATGATGGGCGCATCATCCATGTTAATTTTATCTCAAACTAAATGACAGAAGCATCATCCATGTTAATTTTATCTCAAATTAAACTGTAGAATTTTATGAAAACGCTACTGAACAATGAGAGTGAAGTTTTTATTAAAACCAAATTGTCATTTTGCGTACAGTGGAATTACCTGACTGATTCTTAGCACTGGTTTCAATGGGTAGAAACAATAGTGGTCTATGCCCTTAGAGTACCTTTGAATGACACTTACTTTGGCCTGTCTCCATGCAAGAAGTGATGGCGGCAATGTGGGCAATACACGCGATGTGGCCACTGGTCAAGGCATCCACGTTGGCACAAATATATATCCAAAGAGAAATCCGGCCGGGACACTGTTATTACGGCAACACTGGCTGTGGTCCTTGCCGTCTACAACACAAACATCGATCTTTGTCACAGCACGTCTTATTTGATTTATTCTTTACAAGCTATTTGTATAAAGATTGATTACTATTAGTGCCGAAAGAAAAAAATTCTGCAAAAATGTTTAACCCTAGGCTGAATTTGGCCCGCACGATCAGTGCGAAAAGCGTTCCGGCCGATTCTGGTATCACTCTGAAGTAATAATCTTCATTTCCGTCACCAGTGCCTCACATGGGAACGAATGGTATCATTGGAAAGCTGAACCACTCTTCATTCTGTTTCATATTTATTCATGAGCATAGTCAATGATAGCTAATGACGATCTAGCTTGCAAAACACGACATTTAGTCGGTGCCCATATGTGGCTGCTTTTACCCCGCAGAATAAATTTACGTTTCCATTCATAGTATCAAAATATATAACAAGTTAAACTTTTGGAAAGATCTATGACTGGCCTATTTGAATACACGTGAATGAATGAGTGGGCTATATGCAGTGAATGAGCATCGTCGTTACAAACACGCGTTATCTGGCCTTCTTGGTTTTTTATTTACTAAGCCACCATTTTGTTTTCTCACTTCGATCTGTGTCAGTTCGCGTCAGGCCAGATTATTTCAAGTTTCCATGTCAATATTTCAGCAAATTTAACAAGATTCCCATCCCAAATAACAAGTTCCAGATGGCAAGTGGACAAGGAAGCCACTGGCTTATGAAGAGTACAACAATTTTCCATCTATGTGTAGCCCACCCTTATCAAATATCTGTCCATTCTATTTTTAAACATATTAACACTACTAGCATTAACACAATTATTTGGCAGTTTGTTCCATTTATTTATCACCCTCTGTGAGAAAGAGTACTTTCTCATGTCCAACCTACACTGCTCCTTAACTAATGCTGCTTTGTGTCCTCTGGTTCTACTGTCTTCAAGTTTGAAGAACATATTCCTATCAACATTCTCATAACCGTTCACTATTTTAAACACTTCTATTTGGTCTCCTCTTAATCTCCTGGTCTCTAGTGTTGTCAAACCACCTTGTAATAAGCGACTTTCGTAACTAAGGTCTCTCAATTCTGGAATCATTTTAGTTGCTCTTCGTTGTATTCTTTCTAGCTTGTCTATGTCCTTTTACGAATGACAGCATTAGTGAATCACGTTATTATACTAGTTCAGACAGTTAGAACGATATTGGGGGCTTTTTTGAGGTAAATATCAGCAAGTTGCCACTGCGACTTCCACTGCAACCAATGGGCCTGTCTGAATCGGCATAGTCCGGTGTTGGAAAGAATCATAAAAGTAAAGGTTCTAAACACATTTTATTAATTTTTTTTTATTTTGTAGCTACTATGTATGGCTACTTTTTCCTCATTGGACACAGGGACATACAGCCACTTGGTGATTATCTGGTGGAAGATTGAAAAAAAAAAAAATTTTTTTTTTGACGAAATTCAAATAGTAATATCCTCATGATAAGACTATGCGCTGTAGTTTTATAATTTTAATACGAGTCATTTTAGCAACAAAATGATACCTCAATCACATTTGTGTGATAATTATTACTGAGGTTGATTTAAAAAAAAAACCCTTATGAATAACTCTAATTTGTGTACACCATGGAAATTTATCACTGGTCACTCCTAGGGTTAAAGTGACTGTTATTTCTGAATGACAAGGAAAGAGAGAAAGGCGACTTATCGTTTCATTATTTTACTTTTTTCACTTCCTGGACACACACGTCTAATACCATATAAAGGATAGTAGATTTAATCAACCACCAATGATGCAAGGTACCTGCGCCACACTGTATGATGGCTGGGAGGTCTGGCACGCAGACAAGAGGGTTCATCAGGGCATCCTTTATAGCCCCCAGGTCTACATCAAAGCTGCACGCCACACGGCACTTCACTGACACGCCACGTGCCTCGCAGCATTCTGGGTACAAACATATGGCAACTCAATGAATGATTAATCATTCAATGCAATCCGACTCTACCTATGTGGGTCAGTGACCTTCCACTTTCTGCTATAACTGACACACCCGATTAACCATAATTAACTTCTAAATTAGAGTTTATGAGAAAAAGCAAATTATATTCATAGAGCATGAGGTACAAAGCCTGATCATTTGTAACGTAAGATCATGTCATGGTATAACCTACACCTGATCTAACCTCAACCGCCCAAATATGTTTTAGTAACCACAATTTTTAAATATAATTCAACTATTATCTGTTTATGAATATCGATATCGATCTGCAAGCAATGTAAACATGACATTCCAATCGAAACATTCAAATTCTACGGATACCAGTCAAATTATATATAAACATTGTGTTTCATTAAAACACATTTGAACAGTTACGATGTTAGAACATGTGATCTGCTCCAGCAAAAGCAAAAGTAAGTGGGAAACGTTGAGCCTGGCTATTCCACTTCGAAGTGCGCGAAGGGACGAATTTGGCTGCGATGGCCGATTTTCAGGTGTCTTTAATTAGCATAACTATCCTAGATTGTTGTCATATTATAAGGTCATAAAACAATTGATAAAATATGATGTTTCGTAGAGTTATGAATATCTTAATGTACAAAGACAAAGGGAACTTCGCTCAATTCAGATGGATCATATCCACTGTATATCGTGCCCACCCCCGCCATATTGGTATCGTTGGAAAGCTGACCTATTATGAGAGGCATTTACTAGGGCAAAATCAGTCACATGTTACTTTATAACCAGTCAGAGAGGTTTAAAATGGAGACCAAACATAAACAAAACCAGATCATTCACTGAATAATAATGAGGACGTAATCATGTGATATGAATCGCTATGGCTGATTGGCTCAGCTAGAAACATGCATGCGCAATCACTCTGAACATTGGAAAGTGACCTTTACCCCCACGCAACGCCATATTTGTTTTGGTTTGAATTTGATGCACGGAGATTTTTATGTATTAAAATCTATGTTTATTAATCAATTATTTAGTTGCTGTTAACTGTGAAACTTAGTTGCGTCAGACGGATCAGATAGCCACAGTGAAATTAACATAATTTCTGAGGGCAAAAGTGATGACAATCGAGCGACAGTTGACACTGACAGCTTCAAGCAAGTGCGTGAACAGCTTGGCAGCAAAGTCGATGAGAGTGCCATGTCTTGCGTACTTTCACAGCTATCGAAATGGAATTGCACCAGAATATCCATGTTGATGTGTATTACAACAGTACAAAATTTCAACTTCATATGATGTGCCTTTGTTATTGAAATGTATAAATGTACTTTAGTAAACTTCAAAGCCGTTTTTCTTAGAATCTTTTTTCATCAAATGACCTGGGGCACCGTCTCTTTATCAAATGATAACTCATCAACTAATCAAGCTTGGTAGTTGTCTTTGGCACCATTGGAAAGCCCATACAATTGTCTTTACGACTTATTCCTGATTTTGCTGGAGTGGGTCACATTTATTGTCTATACAGTGTAATACGATTTGTGGACTATAACTTTAAGATAACACTGCTGATGTTAATGCTGAAATCCAACGATTAGTGAAACAGGCCCTCGGTCTACAAATGGTGAAGCCATGTGAACACTGGTGGAGCCACCTACCAGAAAGACTGCTGTATTTAGTCGTAGGATGAAATGGCTCAATGTGTTCCTCAGAGTTGTCTGAAACCAAACATCTTAATAAGTTAGAAAAGCAAACTCCCAGGCCTGCCTCGGGCCCCTCAGTATAGAAGTTCATGTAAATAACAAATAAAACATCTCCAAACTTTTCACATGTTTTACATTAAGACACTACAAAATTCAACTTAGACTAGGAAAGAAGCTGGACAAATTCCTTATAAAGGGCTTTGTAAATATAAAAAAATGTTTTGTATGATTGACCCCACCCACTCACCCACCATCCTATACAAAAACAACAACATAGAAAATTGGTGGCAATGTGCATGCATTGCAAAATTTAAACTAGGAAGAAACTCTAAAAACCAGCCTTTCCAATTTTTCGGTGATATGCCAAGTGAATCCTTGACCCGACACCCACATCCAAATTGTTTTAGATTTGAATTTTTTATATTTACAAAACCCCTAACATTACTTTTAAATAAAAACTGTTTCACAAACTCGCTAAAACGTACCTTTCAGCATTAGCAATGCATCAACAGCCCCGAAGTCATTTTCGGCGCGACACAAGTATGTGCCATAGTCCGACTTTGTTGCCAACACGATCGTAAGTCGCGACTCGACAATGCCGACTTTCTCATCAATTACACGCATGACGAATCGCCGGTCGTGCCAACCATCGGGTCCCGTGATGTTTTGGCCATCTCGACTCCAGCTGATGCGTTCTGGGTAACCGTGGAATCCACAAGTGAGCAAGACCTGACCGGGAGATCGTGTGATCTGTGTCACATTTGCAACCACTTTCGGCAGAACTGTTGGAGAATACAGACAACATTTTTAATATCAACTTATGCATGTAAGTAAAGGAAAAACACCCATAGACTTGCCAATAATGCAAATGTGTTTGTTTGCAATTTTTTCCATAAGTATGCCTGTTGATTTTACAGCCATGGATTGCAATTGTTGACTCTTTCTGATTGGTCTAAATTCACAGCGCAACGAATCTTCCAAGATTTGTTGCTGCTGCAACGAAAATAAATTTCTAGCTCGCAAAACATAAACAAGTTGATTATTTTAAGATTCACTCAACACATTTCAGAATGTTTTATAGATTTCTGTGAAAATTTCAAAATCGCCAGACAAATAATGGAATTCCCTCTGACTTTAATAGGCATTGAGATTTTATCCCAGAGACTTCCCTAACTTGTAGGTAACTTACACTGAATCTTGATATAGTGATCTAACGAAGACACCTTTCCGATATTATTTCGCGCCACACAGGTATAACGTCCCGTGTCACTATGTCTGACCCCTTGGAGGGAGTAGGTAGAGTCATTGTGGATGACGCCATTGCGCAGCCAATGAATGAACGGCGGTGGGTCGCCGACAGCCTGACAGGTCAAGGTCACAGACGTGGCATGCTCTCGTATGTAACCAGGTGGCGCCTGACTGATGGACACTCGAAGTGGCGCTAAAAGAAGATGGACACATTGATACATTATGATACACACGTTATATGTATATCATTTAGTCCAAAAAGTTATTCACAGTAATTATTTTAAAAAATACCCATTCAGTGGATTCATGTATCTTTATATCGTCAAAACTTGTTACATTTTTAAATTAAATAATCCTTTTATTTTATACACATTAATTTTTAGTTTATTTACAATATTTTCTAACTTAAAATGTTCGAATATAATTTTAACAAAGCAATCTATTATGCTTCTGTTCAACTTATTATTGCCACGAAAATAAATTACTATTATTATTATAAAAAAATGGAGGCACTCACTTTCCTGCAAAGTCCACACAACAACCTTTGCGGAGGGCACACTGTTGCCGAAGCGATTGACCGCTTGAACCCTGACCGTGTACTGATGGAAGGGCAACAGGTGGTCCAGTTTATGCTGGACGGTCCTAATGTTCTGTTGACAAATATATGTTGGAAAGTAAATAAGATAAAGAATCTTTTTTCTCAGATAAGGAAGATTGAAGAATTAGACAACACAAAATAATGGCAGTGAAGGAATAGAGTAGACTAGATTTTAGTGCTCGCTCTCACAGAGGACAATAAGTGAATGGAACAAATTAACTACTGATTACATAAATGCTAGCAGCGTGAATATGTTTGAAAACAAAATTAACAATTACATATCAGATGGGCAGGTTAAACATAGATGAATAATCATGGAACTCTCGATAAGCCAATGGCTTCCGTGTCCACTTGCTATCTGGATTTTTTGCTTTGGCTGGCAGTCTTGTTAAATACATGAAAGACAGGTTACCTTTTCATCATGTATGTTTCTATGGTGTTCACCCTCTTGCCACATCATACACATGTTGTACACAATACAGATTTGCTCCACAATTAACAAACAAAGAAATATGTGTTTTTCAGCAAAAACTATTTTTTATAACTGAACGTCGTTCCTTACATCAACTGTGTTGATCCATGCGATGTCATCGTTGACTGACTCCTGATACTGGAGCGAGTACCGGACATCGTGTCCATTCTTGACAGGCTGTGTCCAAGCGAACTGCAGCCAGCGCGACCCTTGACCCACCAGGTGGAAGTCTCGGGGCGGCGACGGCAGCATCGCTGAAAGAACAGAAAAAGCCCAGTCCTTTAGATACTTTACATTTCATCTGCCGGCCAACATGTTTATTTGAAAACCAACTCTCTGGGAAGCATTCAGCCATGCTACAATTGCTGTGTGAAGACTATTCATTCGCATAAACCACCACTGTTTATTGCCAGGTACCCGTCGGATTCGACCTAATTTGACAGTACGCTTAAAAAAAACTGTACCATAGAAAAATTTCAAGGAATCTGTTCTTATAAGCATACACCAAATTTTTTTCTCTAAACAATAAGTTAACTGTTTAACACTAGTGGGGTCATCTGGTGACTAGCGTAGAACTACAACGGAAAAGTGGTACCAACTGTTTAACACCAGATGGCGAAACTTTTCAGTTGTTCCACACTAGTCAAATTACCAGAATTACTGATCCTGCTGATTAAAAAAGGGGTGTACACTAATTAGGGCGTGTACGCTTTACAGGTCGAATACGGTATTTCACAGTGGAGTGAAAAATAATTGCCAAAGTTAAAAAATGGCAGCAGGCCTATTCGGCCCTGGGTCTCTCGATTGAGAGCCCAACATTCTAATCATTATTCTACCCCATCCCACATGTGGACAAGTCACTGCACATGGTGCTAATGATATCTAATGATATCTAATGATATCTAGTCTGTGGTTAGCTTTGCTGTGGTTAATTAGCGTTTGATCCCATGGTAAGGGCAATTTGAAATAAAATTTTTGAACCAGTATTTTTGAACAGTATATAAATTTATCTACTAAAATGTTTAAATTGAAGTATTTATCACATCAAGTGTTGGGTGAACTGTATTTCAACACGTGAGTGTACCAAGACATTAGACAGTAGACTTACGTAGTCCCACCCTGAAGCAGGTGAGAATCTGGGGCAGACTGGCCATACACAGGTAGCTGATGAAGGCAGACTTGGGAAGACTTCCCTGACAGAACCCCAGACAGTTGGCAGGCACTTCCCGCCTCTTGCAACAATCACTGTGGTCACGCCCGTCTGCAGACCGAGGAAGTTTGTCCAATTCAGATTTTACCTTCCATACATTTTTATTTAATAATAGTAATAATAATAATACTAATGGCATTCTATATATAGTGGCGGTGTCCGCCTAGACAAGGTGTTCGTGGCATTGCTACATTCTATATAGTGGCGGTGTCCACCTAGACAAGGTGTTCGTGGCATTGCTACATTCTATGTAGTGGCGGTGTCCACCTAGACAAGGTGTTCGTGGCATTGCTACATTCTATGTAGTGGCGGTGTCCACCTAGACAAGGTGTTCGTGGCATTGCTACATTCTATGTAGTGGCGGTGTCCACCTAGACAAGGTGTTCGTGGCATTGCTACATTATCATTCTATATAGTGGCGGTGTCCGCCTAGACAAGGTGTTCGTGGCATTGCTACATTATCATTCTATATAGTGGCGGTGTCCACCTAGACAAGGTGTTCGTGGCATTGCTACATTATCATTCTATATAGTGGCGGTGTCCACCTAGACAAGGTGTTCGTGGCATTGCTACATTCTATATAGTGGCGGTGTCCACCTAGACAAGGTGTTCATGGCATTGCTACATTCTATATAGTGGCGGTGTCCACCTGGACAAGGTGTTCGTGGCATTGCTACATTATCATTCTATATAGTGGCGGTATCCACCTAGACAAGGTGTTCGTGGCATAGCTACATTATCATTCTATATAGTGGCGGTGTCCACCTGGACAAGGTGTTCGTGGCATTGCATTATCAGAGCTACTTTTGGCAGCAGTTAATTCAGTGTCAATGCGCTTAGTGTCTTTTCTGAAAGACACAGACAAAGTGGAGTGAACAAAATTGTCCTTGTTTCGAATCGGCAGCAGGTGGACTCAAACCATGGTCCACTCGATGGACAGTCCGGTCCAGCCAACGGATAGTCCGGTCCGCTCGACGGACAGTCCGGTCCGCTCGACGGACAGTCCGGTCCGCTCGACGGACAGTCCGGTCCACTCGACGGACAGTCCGGTCCACTCGACGGACAGTCCGGTCCACTCGACGGACAGTCCGGTCCACTGGACTGACAGTCCGGTCCACTCGACGGACAGTCTGGTGCTCTAACCGACTCACAATTCATAATTAACCATTAATTAATTACAGAATTAGCTCAGTCCAACTTCTGTATGTGAATGAGGCTTTAGTAGAATGGTCTCTGATCCAATTCATTTTACTAGGTTAAAAATAGACACTACTACCTCCTGAGCAGGTTACATATTTACCTAGACATATTATTTTTCAGAGCCACCGCACAGCAACGGGACATACATTTCTCCGACGAAATGGTTCATCCAAAAGACACACACTTCCAACCCATATGCCTGGTGCCCAGTGAATTGGCAAGTTGCACTTAATTTTTTAAGACACAGCTGGGTGGGCTGTAGACAGGGATTCAACACAACCTCAGGGGTTGAACACCACAACACAGGGCCAACTGATTCATGTGTACAACTTAGAAGACCAAGATTTGCTTAAAGACTGGGCTGTTTCAATCTCCCGTGCTCCAAATGTAACCAAATCAGTTTAGTCTATAAGTACACTGTCCAATAAAAATAATCAATTTTGATTACTTAATTATTCATACCTGCGGAACAGACGACTAGTTTGGGCAGTTCAAGGTGGCATTGCTTGTAGGTGACAGAAGCAGAGTTGTTGCACGCAGGCATGCATTCAGCCAACACGTTCTTCTCTCGGCAACAGGCTGCAACCAATCAGATCACTCAAAGTTATTCACTGCCATCTTTCAACATGTTCTTCCTTCTTCACATTAGAGCAATTCCTTCATATTTGAAGATTATTATGGTAGGGTTTTGTTTCATAGTCCTTCACTAGGTTTTTTTTCCGTTTCCATGCGTGGGATCTTTTACTTACCCTGGCATAGACACCAGGCAGAAGGGACCAACGGCTCTTTAGTGTTTCTTCCATAAGACAAAAGCAAAGTGGGGTGGAAAAATTGCTCTATGTGAATATTATGTACCACTCTGTGTATCTATACACTGCCAAATGTCTTACAGAGTGTATGCAATTTAAGGGGAAATTGCTGGGTTTTTAAGAATCAATAAATAATTGTACCAAAGCTCTGTTTATTTACAACATTAATGTTTACTAAAAGGGAACCTGTCTAATTAGGATTGCTTTTGCTACATAAAATGAAAATTATCTCTACAGCTGGGTTGCATTTCTTCTTTTGCAATTCTCCTTTGAATTATAATTTTTTTTATTTTGATTTCTTCTTGAAACTACAGTAAAACATAAATAGTTGTTGGAAAAATGTCTTGATAATAATTCAAGTTATCTGATAAATGCTAATTTGCATAATATACATACCTTCAATATTTATATGTGCAGTGAAGTTGAGCGATTTTTCTGAAATAAGAAACTTTTCAATAGTACCATCAACCATTTTAGCTTAATTAATTCCTAGTTTGTGATGACATTGTAATGTGATGTTCAACAAATAATTAAAGCACAGCATCAACGTTAATATTTTGCATTGATTTTTTCCTTGTGTATATTTCCAGACGAGGGGGAGAAGTGATGCCCCAGAAATGTTTACAATTTGACAAAACTTTGTCAATTTTTTTTCAACTATCTTAGAAGACACTGCATACTATTCATTTCCCAAATGCTTTCTAAATTTGCAGCTAAATGATAATAATTAGAAAACTTCTACTGCACTTAATAAAATCCTAGGAAACACAAGCTCAGAGACACATCAAACATAAAAGGGTTAGGGAATGTCACAATCAGTTTACATGTTAAAGATGTAAACAGACGGATGGATATAGCAGGGAGTTAAGCAGGGAAAACATGATTAAAAAGATACATACTTATAATTTATACATATACTTCTTACTCAATATGTATTACTGTGTAAGCATGACAATTGTATAAATATGAGCCATTTACTATTATTTTAACACTATTGTATTTTAAGCGCATCTGAATTTACATTCCGGAGATACAGCGCTATACAAGTCAAAGGTATTATTATTATCGTATAAGTCTCTAGATATCAGCATGTAAGTTAGCATGTGACTGGGTTAGATTCAGTATAGATAGCTCTCAGAATCTAGAGTGTTAACTCAACTGTGCTTTCAACACCCTCTCTGTCCCTTCGTTGGCGTCAGTCTGAACTGCCCTGTGGGACTGAGAGGGTCTTCAAACTAACCCTCGAGACTCTGACAGGCGTCTACACTTCCTTCAAGTCTTCAGATAATGGCAACATTTTATTATGTTTCCTGCTGACCAAAACCAATAGGGAGAGAATCCAAAGACTTGGAGCAGAAACCGAGAAATCCCTAGTTGCAATATTAGATTCAACTCTGGGAACACAAAGTAGATCGAAACTACAGATGTGTTTTTCTCATGTATATGACGGAACTAACCTGCCCCAGGGGTGGTCAATGTTTGCTGGACCAATCGGTAGGATGGCAGACTCTCTCCCAGATCGTTGTAGGCACTCACGCGGATCACGTACTCCGTGTCTGGGTCGAGGTTCTGAAGGATGACGTGTGGTGCAGATGTCTTCAGCTGCAACAAAGTGAACGTGCGTGCGATTCCCTTAAAAATTCTGACAAACTGGTTGCTAGTGTATGACCTTAGTGACAAGCTGCGTGTATAGCCGACAGTTCCAATCTATCAGAAGTGCACTTATTTTATGTAAATCTTAACACATGTAGTCTGTTAGCAGGGAACTTGTTCTTCTCCCCCCCTTCATCCCTTGTGGGGCGGAGGCCACACAACTTAATCTGTTCCGCCCTCTCGATGAGTCGTCTCCATCTATCACGATCTCCTGCAATTCTCTCTCACTCTCAGTTGTTCATCTCTGACCTATCAAGATCTCTCTTATCGTCTTATTAAATGTAATTGTTGACATATTCAATCTGTCAACAGGACATTATTTTGAGTAACTGTTGACAAATTCCAAAAAAGCCCACCACTCACCGGAAGCCAAGGGCCTGGTAGCTTGGCCTGATGGTATTCCACGAGATACCCTGTGACGCCCTCGGGTTGCTGGGCCGGGGCTAGCCACGTCAAACTGATGGTGTTCAATGTAGTGTTGATCGCGGTCAGTTGCCGAGGTGGACTGGGCAGCTGGGCTGGACATACAATGGACAGATCAGCACATAATTAGTCTTGTTTCAAAAACACACTTAGATAAACATGTAAAAAAATGCATAAAGACTAAAATACAATCAAATATACAGACAGGGGGAATGAGGCAATTCCATTTAATCAATACCTATTTCATCAATTCAATTTAATCAATTCCAATTAATTTTTTGTCGCTTCCAATTCCAGCTAAAATATTTCAATTCCAATTCATTCAATGGTATATTTTCAATGCAAACGTAATGTGCAGACGCACACAAATACTATTAAATCCAGAGTGATAAATACATAAAACATAAATAAATAAATCAGTACACAAGCAACAAATCCTCACAGAATTAATACATCTGCCGATCCACTGTCCAGACATTAATTCACAAAATAAATAATTTTTTTGTATGTATTCTAAATACATTTAGATAGTTTTAGTTTTGAGTGTAGGGGATGCGCAAGGATGAAGGAACTAGAGGTGGAGTTGGGAGAGCTGAGGCTGCTCGTTGTGGCAATGGTGGGAAGGGAACAGGGGAGTTGTGCCAGTAGTTCCGGTGAGGGAACAGTAGACGATAAAGTGGGGAAAGACACAAGAGATGCTAGGGAGAGCTCACCTCAGCCTGGGAGGAAGCTGAGAGGAGGGAAGGTGACAGGTCATAGGGAGACTGGACGTAGGGAGACGGGAAGGAAAGGAACGGGAGGGAAGACAACCGGGGTGAAGGAGAGGGGAGTAGGGGAGACAGGAGGGAAGGAGAAGGGAGTGGGGGAGACGGGAGGGAAGACAACCGGGGTGAAGGAGAGGGGAGTAGCGGAGACAGGAGGGAAGGAGAAGGGAGTGGGGGAGACGGGAGGGAAGACAACCGGAGTGAAGGAGAGGGGAGTAGCGGAGACAGGAGGGGAGGAGAAGGGAGTGGGGGAGACGGGAGGGAAAACAACCGGAGTGAAGGAGAGGGGAGTAGGGGAGACAGGAGGGAAGGAGAAGGGAGTGGGGGAGACGGAAGGGAAGGGGTCAGGACAGAATGTGATGGAGGGGATCGAAAGGAAGAGTTATTCTGCAGCAGTGATAGAGGGGGTGAGGAAGACAGCGAGGGTGTTTGTGGGGGATTCGATAGTTAGGAAGACCGACAGAGTCTTAAACAAGGGAGATGATGTGGTGGTCTGCTTGCCTGGAGCCAAAATAGAGGCGATAACTGAGAGGGTAAAAAACATCGTAGGCTCGGGTAAGGGTGGATCTGTTTTAGTACATGTAGGGACAAATAACGTAGAGAGGGAGGGTACAACTGCCATAGTTAGGAAATATAGGCAGTTGGTCAGAACACTAAAACAGACGCGGGTTGAGCAGGTAATACTGTCAGGGATTTTACCTGTAATGGGCAGGAGGGGTCATAAATATCGAAATTGTCGGGGGATGGCAATTAACATGTTAGTCCAGAGGCTGTGAAGGGAAGAGGAAGTTGGATTTGTGGATTTATGGGGAAGTTTTGTTGGGAGGGCTGATATGTACATGAAGGATGGGCTTCATTTAAGTGGAAAGGGGGTGGCAGTATTCGCGGACAAACTTTCAGCAGCAGTAGATAGCGACTTGGGTACAATGACAAATATTTTTGGAAGTAAACATTCTTTAAACTAGAAGTGCAGGGGGGTTACCTAGAGGTGTCTCAAGCAGAACAAGAGGCCACTAGCACAGATAAACCAATATCAAATCATTCGAAAAACATCTCTGAAAAAGGTTATAGATGCATATGTTTAAATGCAAGGAGCATAGTAAATAAGAAAAACGAATTAAACATTATGGTAGAAGATATTGACCCTCACATAATTGGTATAACTGAATCATGGGCCAACATAGATATAACAGATGCTGAATTAGGACTGACAGGATACGTAATGTTTAGGAAAGATCGAATAGGAAGAAGGGGCGGGGGAGTTATTTTATATGTTAAAGAATCTATTCAGGCTTATGAAATAAAACTAGAAAGGGAAGCAGATTGCGATGAAGCTGTTTGGTGCAAAATTGTTTCAGGAAATTCAAAATTAACTATTGGATTAGTTTACCGAAGTCCAAACATAAACGAAGAGGACAACACAAAAATAAAAAACGCTATAAAGGAAGTTAGTAAATGGGAATGTATCATAATGGGAGATTTTAACCATGGACACATACAATGGAATTCTCTAGAGAGCACAGGGATTGAGGATCAACAATTTCTATGTTTAATCCAGGATAGCTTTCTTACTCAGCACGTACTAGAACCAACCAGGGGAGAAAATGTATTAGATATAGTTTTGTCATCACAAAAAGAATAAGTGGACAATGTAAAAATATTTGAACCATTGGGTAATAGTGACCATAATCAAATACATTTTGACATCAATGTAAAATCAGAAAGTAAAAATAAGAAAACGTACAAGAGAAACTTCCACAAAGGTAACTACAAAGATATGAGAAAATACTTAGCACAGCTAGATTGGAATAACATGCTGATGAATAAGACTGCAATTGAATGTTGGAATATTCTAAAATATGAAATTGAGAGTATCATTGATAAATTTGTTCCCTTCCGAAAACAAGGAAAACGGTGTAGAAAGAAACACTTGTCAAAAGAGGCAATTAGAAAAATAATGCTAAAACAAACTATGTGGAGGGTTTATAGGCGTACCAGAAAGGAAGAAGACTATGCAAAATACAAAGAGGCACTTAATGCAGCTACAACTGAAATCAGACAATCTAAAAGAAGCTATGAGCAAAAACTGGCATGTAACATAAAAACTGACAGCAAGAGTTTTTATGCATATGTCAGGAGTAAACAAAACATACAAGACAAGGTTGGACCTCTAGAAGACAGTGCTGGAAATATAATATCACAGGGGTTTTCAATGGCGGAAGACCTAAATGGTTACTTCAGTTCAGTGTTTACAAAAGAAGATATTAGTTCATTACCAGTTGCTGATGCTAAATTTCAGGGGGCTAAATCTGACTATTTAGGACCGTTAGTTGTAACTCCAGAATTGGTAGCTAGGAAAATCAAGGCAATGAAGGATAACAAATCACCGGGAGTGGATGGGATTCCTCCAAAATTACTAATGGAAACAGTAGATCAAATCAGTATACCACTTGCAAGAGTATTCAACTTGTCATTAAAAGAGGGAGTTGTTCCGTTTGAATGGAAAGAAGCAAACATCATACCATTATTTAAAAAGGGTTCGAGAAATAAGTCAGAGAATTACAGACCAGTGAGTTTAACGTCAGTGATTTGTAAATTATTAGAAAGGTTAATTAAAGACCATATGGTGGACTTCCTCGTTAAGCATAAATTATTAAATTCATCTCAACATGGATTCCTTAAAGCGAGGTCATGCTTAACAAATATGTTATGTTTTTTGGAAGAAATCACTAAGTGGATAGACGTGGGATCGCCAGTAGATATTATCTACTTAGATTTTCAGAAAGCTTTTGACAAAGTGCCACATCAAAGATTACTACTTAAATTAAAAGCCCATGGTATCGGGGATAGCATAACTGACTGGATAGAACAATGGCTGACTGACAGAAGACAACGAGTTGTAGTAGATGGAGAAGTTTCAAATTGGAAATCGGTTTTGAGTGGGGTACCTCAAGGATCAGTATTAGGACCTATATTATTCTTAATTTATATCAATGACTTGGACGACAGTATAACAAGCAATGTACTGAAATTTGTGGACGACACAAAACTGTTTAGAAAGGTTAATACTGATGGTGATAAACAACATTTACAAAACGATCTAGACAGATTAGTGAAATGGTCTGAGAAATGGCAGATGCTGTTCAATTTTGGGAAATGTAAATGCCTACATACAGGACATGGGAACTTGAATGTAAACTATAAAATGGGAGCTACTGTTCTTGGTACTACTGTAAAAGAAAAGGACTTAGGAGTTACAATAAGCGCTGATATGAAAGTTTCAGAGCAGTGTGGTATTGCAGCTTCAAAGGGTAATCAAATTCTTGGATTGATTAGAAGAAACATAACATACAAGGGAAAAAAGTTAATTATACCTCTTTATAAAGCAATAGTTAGACCTCATTTAGAATACTGTATACAAGCATGGAGACCATATCGTAAGAAGGATATAGATACGCTTGAACGCATACAAAGGAGAGCAACTAAAATGATTCCAGAACTTAGAGACCTTAGTTATGAAGAATGTGGTTTAACAACTCTAGAGACAAGGAGGTTAAGAGGAGATCAGATTGAAATTTTTAAGATATTGAATGGGTATGAAAATATTGATAGAAATATGTTTTTCTCACTCAAGAAGGATAGCAGAACTAGAGGACATGAGGTAAAATTAGTAAAGGATCAATGTAGATTGGACATCAGGAAGCACTCGTTCTCACAGAGGACAATAAATGAATGGAACAAACTGTCTACAGATTGTGTAACTGCTAGCAGCGTGAATATGTTTAAAAACAAGGTTGACACATATATCAGGAGGGCGGGTTATAAGTAGGTGAACATTGTTGGACTCTCGATAAGCCAATGGCTCCCTTGTCCACTTGCCATCTGGGCCTTTGGCTTGGATGGCAAATCTTGTTAAATCTTGTTAAATCTACATTTCCTTAAAAAATTCCCAGATGTTTTCACAGACTTACAAATGTAAAACCTCTGAAGTCTTTTTACGAGTCAGCACAGACTCTGAACTGCTCAGACAAGCACTGTACTCTAGAATGAACAAACACCCACACACCTACACCTTCTTTCATGCACTGTACGAGACTTGGCATCTCAAACACGCACATGCCATCCTCGTCTGTCAGCTGGTACTTGTCAATGTCGTGCTGGGAGAACTCACAGAACTTCCGGCACTGCGCATGCACACCACGCTGCTGGCAGCACCATGTGTGGTTGCGGCCGTCTAAAAGCCAAAAAATTACACTCTCAGTACAGCAGACATCATAGGAAAGCCAACCCAATTATACTCTCAAGTAACTATTGTCACAAGAAAGCCAAACCAATTTATACTCTCAGAGTAACCATTATCACAAAAAAAGCTGAATCAATTATACTCTGAGAGTAGCCATTGTCACAAGAAAGCCAAACCAATTATACTCTCAGAATAACCATTGTCACAAGAAAGCCAACCAATTATACTCTCGGAGTAACCATTGTTACAAGAAAACTGACCCAACTACACTCACAGAGTAACCATTGTCACAAGAAAGCCAAAGCAATTATATCCTCCCTCAGAGTAACCAATGTCACAAGAAAGCCAATGCAATTACATTCTCAGAGTAACCAACGTCACAAGAAAGCCATTCTAATTACACTGTTGGAGTAACCAATGTCACAAGAAAGCGAACTTAATTATACTCTCAGAGTAACCAATGTCACAAGAAAGCCAACCCAGGTATACTCTCAAAATAACCATTGTCACAAGAAAGACAACCCAATTATACTCTCAGAGCAACCTTTGGTGATGATGGCAGAATTATTGTTTACTTCATCACGTACAAAATGGTAGACGAACATTTGTAATTGTTTAAACAGAATAACAACCACATACGACAATAGAGAACATAGTCCCAACTATGAATTTACTAAAATCAATAGGCGCCCGAAATAAATAAAAAATTACATGCATAATGTGCACCTCCTGTAACTGTCCTTAACAGCTGGTGAAATAGCAGAAATAATCGGGCAGTGCTTTACTGCGCAATTATTTTTTGCTACTCCGTCACCATCTCAGCCGTTACAAGTGGAATGCAATTCACAAATGTACAATTTGACTTACCTACGGCACACTGAAGGATTGCATGTAAGTTGCGTGTACAGATACCAACCACCTCGGGACTGATGGCACGGAAATCGATATCGTAGTTACACAACGTCAAACAGTGCTCCTCCACGTTTTGCTTCCGACAGCAACCTGCAGAGGGCACTGACTATTTACTTTAGCCCGGCTGTGGCAATGTTCAGTCATAATGTCATCAAATTAACGCTGCTTGTATTGTGGTTGATTTAAAAAATGCTTTGTGATTGGTACTTGTAGCTACAGATAGTGCGAGACAGAGAGGCCGGGTAGGAATTAGTGAGTGAGAAGGAAAGATAAGGAAAGAGAGAAATAAAGGGAGAAGACAGAGAGAGAGAGTTATAGAAAGGAAGAGAGAGGGAGAGGGAGAAAGAGGGAGAGAGAACGGGACAGAGGGGGGAGAGAGGGATAGGGAGAGAGAGAGGGAGTGATAAAGAGACAAAGAGATAAGGAGAGAAAGATAAGAGTGTGCAAGAATAAGAAAAGGAGAGATGGAGAATGAGAGATATATGGAGAGAGTGGAGTGAAAGAGAGTGACAAACACAAGATTGTCAACTTCTATTCCCCTAACAACTTATCATTACTGTTATCATTACACGTAGTTTTAACTGCAGTAAAACAACCCCAATCGGACCACTCACGTGCAATATCATGTGGAGGCATTGTGATGGGCGGGATCAGAGTGGTTGTTGTTGACAGCAGCACACCACCTGTCAATCAAACAAAGTCTTATGAGAAAGAAAGACAAATGATGCAAATGTTTGTAGGTGCCAGCACAAATGGAGATGATACATTAATTAATATTTTTTAGGAACAATAAAGGCTGGCAGGAACAATAGAGGCTGGCCGGAGGGAGGATGGGAACAAATACAGGGAAACGGCACCTTTTAAAAACACATTTTGGCATGACAAGACTACACAAAAAGTTTACTGGACGAGTATAAAATAAAAGTATACACAGAATATTACTAGCGTATAGTCAAGTCATTAAGACAAAGGCTATGTTGCTAGCATGAGAGCCAACTTTATGTTTAACACATTTCATTCAGCCGACACCTCCATTTTTTGCTTTATCCTGTTATAATATACATCAATGCTGTATTTGTCAGAATGAAATGGGTTGATTAATGGTATGGTAATATTCAAGCACAGCTAAGTACTACATCATAGCAATCTCACTGTGGAGGTCAAAGGGTCAACTGTCAAGGTAAATAAATAAATGAAGAAGACAACAAAACGAAAGGTTCAAATACAATGTGATGTCATGAAATTGGAAAGAACAAAGCAATATACAAAATCTGTACAGACGACTAAATAATGAAATGCTAAAATTCACAAACGAGCTCTCTCTTGTGCAGCTCCAAGGGCATGGAACCAACTGCCCATCACACTGCGTCAATGGACGAGTGTTGGACAGTTCAAGGTGGCTCTCAAGACAACCTCTTTCAAAACTATTTTAGAAAGACAGAATTTTTGACTATTTTAACCACTGTGGTGTTAATTAGTTATATATATTTTTCTATAGCCTTTATTTGGTTATTATTTCTAACTATCTGCATAGACAAAACATTTCACTGTATTTTACTCGTATTAATGGCATATTTTTGCACATTAGTAGATTTAAGTATGCATGATTTTATGACGATATAAGGTAGACACCGTTGTCCAGCAATAACTATATGTAGGGGGTGTTATATATAAGTTATTTCTATAATTATTACACGGATCAAAAGTCCTACCTGAAGGGGAATAAGTGAGGAAGATGAGGGAGGGTGAAGGAAGACTGGTTCCATTGTGTCCCAAACTTGACACCTTCACTGTGTACAGGGTGCTTGACCTCAGAGTGGTCAAGGTCGCACTGGTCTCTGTAGTGGTCATCTGAACAATCCAAACACAGACAGTAATAATCCGTCATCCATTTGCACTGACACAGTATGCTTGACACTACCTTCTAAACATAACATTAATCTAATACGTTCAACTTTTAACTGCTGATTGTTTAAATAAAACTAGTTAGAAATTTTTTTATTTCTTGTATGTTAAACATCACTCCTCAATTCATTTTTTGCTTGTCTCATTTTATATAAACTTTGCAAAAATTAAACCCTACCTCGTTTCCACTACAATATGCTAGCTCGTTTGTTCAACTTTTTGTATGTGGTTTTTGTGAAATCATCAGACAAACTATATAAATATTTAATGCTTGATCCACCATTTATTGGACTGAAATTGGAAACGCTAAAAACTCAAAAATTTCGCCCTTGGGGAAATTTTATAACTTTGTCATGTGATCGGTAAGAGGATGGATTGACCTCATAAAGCGTTTTGGATATTCACTATCTTGAGCCTTATCAGATTTAATGACTAACGTGTATTGTTTCGATGATTTAAAAAAAAATATGCACCCTTTATTAAACCAACTGCAGACTAAGACTATCTACACACTACGTATTAGGACATCAACGAAACGGATTCACGATAGGCTAAATCAGTCGAGGATGGAGTTTTAAACATTATATGTTCTACAAAAAGATGACCTACCAGAGAAATCACAATGACATGAATACTCATAATTAAAGCAACAATATGAATATTCACAATTAAAGTCTTCCCAGCAGCCATAATAATGATTTTGTTAGTCTGCATAATTTATTTTATCTGTTTTTTACATATTTGAATTAACCATGTGTGGGGGGAACTACTTCAAAAAGGCTACTTGTCTAAATGCTGTAAAATACAAAACTGGCTTTCGCAAAATCTACGTGATTAAAGAGAATGTGAAACACTTTTCATTGGCTGTCTGAGCGACTGTTTTACAGGACACATTGTGACCCTGAATGTATTACTATTGATAACATCTCAAGTAATATCCTTACGAAACATGTTACCATTGTAATCTTATGAAACATGTTACCATTGTAATCTTTCATCTCTGAATATTTTTTTTAAATACACAAAATACATAAAATAAAGTATGCTAGCTTTGCAAGATACATGGAGACCACTTTACGGTAATTAACAGACCAAACAAATCTTCACATTTGAAGGTGAAATATAAGGTATTCCTTGGAAGTATTGATTGGTCCTCAAAATATAAAGATAAAAAATTTAAATATAACATTGTTAAGTTAGATTTACTTGATATCGAAAAATTAAGAGAATTTGGGCAGTTTCACTATACAAAAACCCCAACTTGTTCCATATGAGTTATCAACGAACATCTTTGTACATTCTCTTTAATAACAAACAGACACGATTAATGTTTCACTAACCTCTGCGTAGACAACTGCAGACTGCTCCTTATACTGGACCAGGTAAGCTTTTACAGGTGCCCGGCCATACACTGGTGGATCCCATTCTAAGCTCGCCTCATGTGATGTGACCTTTCCCAGGCGCACATCTAATGGCGGACCAGGTATACTGTCTGAAACATATTTGTAAAGAAAATATCATGTTTGAATTCTCATGAAGCTCATCTCGTGGCGATTCAAGCAACCCAGTCACTCTGCATTGGTTCAATTCACTGAGCCGTATAAATAAGTAACTGGCGTAAGTGGTGGATATATTTGAATAAGTCTTCGCACAGTAATTGCAGCATGGCTGAATGCTTCCCTGATAAGTCAACATGGTGTAGGAATGACCTTGTCTGCCGGGAGGTGAAGCATAAGGCGCCTTGGGCAGTCATACGGACTGGACGCTGTGCTATATAAGAACAAACCTTTTAAACTTAAAACAATTATCATAAAGACATATTTTAGTAATGAAAACAAATATTACTGTTCTAATAAGACACACCCAGGAGTCAAGGTGCGTCAGTGCTGTTGAAATGAGACAAACCATGTGCAAAGGAGGGGGTAGGGTGGAGAGGTAGTGGTAGGAGGGGAGGAGTAGGGGGATGAAGAGGGAGAATACAAGGGAGGAGTAGGAGGTGGGGAGTAGGGGTAGGGAGAGGAAAAAAAGAGAAAGACACCTACTGTACCCTTCCCTCACGCAGCTCGAGATGTCCGACACGTATCGCATGCAAGACAACAGTTGAAAGTTCACGCCACTTGGTGCACCACCGCACAGCGGAAGGCAGACGCCCGGCACTTCTCTACGCACGCAACAGTCTGTGTGATTCCTTTCCCCTGCAACACCAGCATCACTGTGACATGACATGACAGCACTCCCTACATCATGTGACATGACATGACAGTACTCCCTAGATCAAGTGACATGACATGACAGTACTTCCTAGATCATGTGACATGACATGACAGCACTCCCTAGATCATGTGATATGACATGACAGTACTCACTAGATTATGTGATATGACATGACACCAGCACTCCCTAGATCATGTGACATCACATCTCAGTATTCCCTAGATCATGTGACATCATATGACAGTACTCCCTAGATCATGTGACATCACATGACAGTACTCCCTCGATGATGTGATATGACATAAGAGTAGTAACAGATCATGTGATATGACATGACAGCAGTACTCCTAGATCATGTGACATCAAATTACAGCACTCCGTAGATAATGTGACAACACATGACAGTACTTGCTAGATCATGTGACATCACATGACAGTACTCACTAGATCATGTCACACAACATGACACTGCAGCAGAAATCTAACAACGCTTTGTTCGCACGACTGAAGCAATTTTTCTCTGAAAATGTCTACATTCATACCTGCAAAACAGGCCAAGACTTTGTTGAACTCCGGTAGACACCGCCGTAGATGTTGCCGGTCCTGTACGGGCGTGTCTGAACACAGTATGGGCTGACAGTCCTGTGTCACCCCGTGCTGCCGACAGCATTCTGAAACATTTTGTCAATGAGTAATATATGAACTCATTAAAAGTGTGAAAGAATAATTATGTCTTGTGTGTTATAAACAGCATAATTATTTAACAATTGTTTATAAATTGTCATAAATATACCACAACAAGTAAAGTCTGCCAAGTAATGTCAACAATAAACATTTACATTAAAGATTTGCTTGAAAAGCTCAGATTGATAATTAAATGTATTAATTTATTTATTAAATTCCCTGCAAAGATGTCAAAGTATATATAAATATAACAAAAATAAAAATTTTCAACACCAATGATGTACTCAAGCTTCTCTATTGCTCCGATACAAGCAAAACAACTGAATAACACCAGCAAGTTTCCAGATCAGATCAGACGAGATGCTTGCACAGACTTCTAAACATCAAATGGAATGAATTAATCACCAATGAAGACATCCTTAAAACAGCAAACGTAGAGCCAATCAAGTCAACAATATTGAAAAGATGGAGATATTTGGATCATGTCCTTAGAATGCCGCCAACACGAACACCAAAGCAGGTGTGGTGCATTAGACCATGTGGAAAAAGGAAGAGGACGCCCAAAAGAAACGTACCAATGAACAATCGCAAGAGGCACAAACTCAGAAAATAAAGACCAGGGACCTAGAAAGAACGGTTGCAGATAGAAATGGATGGCATCGGTCACTCTCGATTGATTAGTACAGGGAGTAAGTGAGAGTAAGAGTAAGTAATTGTAAATAATAGTAAGTAAGAGTAATAGTATAAGTATAATAGTATAATATAGTAGTATAATAAATGTGCATAAATGTATATATATATATATAATTGAACAAATGACAGCCTCGGTTTCATGCCGACTCATTCCATGTAGAGAACTTCGAGGAAGAATATGTACTACAATATTTTCATAAACATAACTAACAAGTAAAACCACAGACTTGAACACTCACCAGGCAGATATCCCGGGTCAGGAAACAGATTGAGAGGTGGCCGACGGTTAGGACCTGCAACAGTAGACACATCAGAGGGTGAGAGAAAACAGAAGATGGACACAAGTCACATCCACAACTGGTTTCTCATTTGCACACACTATAGTGTCTCCTTGCATGGTTCCATGGGAAATGTGACAGCAAGGGAAAGGTAACTTACACTGTGCAGTATCTGGTCCATGGGACCGCTCAAAGCATTTCACACTCGAGACAGACCTGTTCATTTCATCACCAACTCGACAGCGGTACTTTCTTATACTTGGTCTTTATAGACTCCACAAATGCCTCAAACATTTTGTTATTTAACACCATAACAACCAAACGGAAAGGAACCTATTTAAAAATCTATAAATTTCGAGACAATCAAATTTAGATTATTAAATTATGAAGTTCGGTTGACGATCTTAAATTGTTTCAAGCCACGTTAAGCACAGATTAAAAAACAAGCTTTTTTCTATTGATGCACTTTTAACTTGTGCAGTATTAATATGTTGTTTGTAGTGAATGGGCCTGACTTTTCGTAAGTGCGTAATATAGATAAATGCGTAATAGTTTTTCATTTTTTATATTACCATTCACACTTCACTCTGCCACATTAAGCACTGACCACTGCTGGCTGTCTTTGAGAATCAGAACAGTGGGCACAGCTATTCCAGCTGCCTGATTGTCTCAGCCTTGAATGCTATCAACGTGATAAATGCTAAGCCGGGTGACCGAACTAGATGACATGGAGACTTACGACTCTGTGGTGTGTTGATGTGAATGATGTATGATGGGAGACTAGTGCCATGTTCATTCACCGCCACCACGTACAAGTTGTAGGCTGTGGCCGCATCTAGATTCTCAATCCGGTACAAGACGTCCAGAACGAGGCCACTCTGGAAAACAAGTGCAATAATTATTTATAATGCCATGACTGGTGAATATTCATAAAATTTTGAACTATGAATATTCGTTATACATTGCAGTGTGAATATTAACCACGCTTTGAACTAGGAATACGCATCACACTTTGAACCGTGAATATTCATCACAACCTGAACTGTGAATATTCATCACACTTTGAACTGTGAATATTCATCAAAACTAAATAACACATTTGCACAAACGAGCTAGCATGTTGGAGTGGATACTAGATAGGTTTGATTTTTTGCGAAATGTTTCTAAAACGAGACAAGCGAAATAATTTAATTGAGAAGGGAGCTTCTCACCAACTTATAATGCACTACGTACACTTCGGTAATCGGTGCTGCCCCCTCTCTGGTAGAAGATGTAGTAGCCAATGACCGAGTCACCATTCTTGTCTGGAGCATGCCACTTTACATAGAGTTTGGTGGGTGATATCGCCCTCACTAACAGCCCTTTGGGGGGTCCCGGTAATAGCACTAAAACACAGTATCAAGATAATATTAATGATATCAAGATAGATACTCCTGGCTTTGCATCTCGGGCACCAAATTATCAAGGGTTCATCTGCGACCCCACGGTCGGGTGGTCAGTCAATTTTTTTTTAGAAATACACCCCGCTAGTACCCTGTCTATGAACAATCAAATTACCCTTTGTAGTTATTATGTACGATTGTCCACAACGCTATGCAAACAATTACAATTGTTTACAGTGTCATACGTTTTTTCTTCGATTGCTCCAAGTTACATAATACAAGGGCAAGGCATAATGAGATTTTGCTATAACTGCCAGTTTCTGTTAATTAATTGGCAAACCCCAACTGTTTATGTTAATTAATTGGCAAACCCCAACTGTTTATGTTAATTAATTGGCAAACCCCAACTGTTTCTGTTAATTAATTGGCAAACCCCAACTGTTTATGTTAATTAATTGGCAAACCCCAACTGGGTATCACATAGAATTACACCGCAATTTCGAGAGTCGGATTCCCAGAAGCTATCATGACATTAATTGGCAGTACCAAGTACCAAGGCATAGATTGATATTTCTGTGAAATATTCTAAATATTGTGACAGTCACTTATGAAGTACCAAGTTATCCTGTCCATATGTTGTGTATTGTTCCTAGTATGAAACAATTTGGCCAAGTGTCAACATGTTCGACATAGTGTCCACTGTACTTCAGTTTACATATTGAAATAAATATTGATTGATGATTAAAAAAGCAGATGTGTACATTGTAAGACCAATAACTTACACTTTCCTTCTTCAAAGCAGGCCAGAATATCCAGAGTTTTACGTGGACACACCATGTGACTCTCGTCCATTTCCTTGGGCAACTTGCCCAGACAGATTTCCAAGCACTGCGTTGGAACATGACGGCGTCGACAACATGGAATGTGGTTACTGCCATCTGGTGGGCACAGAGGAAACAAGACGTTTGAAATGTGGGAAGTTTCGGTGCTTGTATTTTTCATAAAGTTTTACACTGTTGACTGGACTGAGGTGTGAGGAACATACGATACACTGAAGGATGCAGTGTAGATGGACGGTTAAATGGATGATTGGGTGGATGGTTGGATGGGTGGATGGATGGTTGGATGAGTGGATGGATGGTTGGATGAGTGGATGGATGACTGGATGGATGGTTGGGTGGATAGCCGGTTGGATGGATGGTTAGACAGATGGTTAGTTGGATGGATGCACGGATGGATGGAAGGATGGTTTGGTGGATGGTTGGATGGATGGTTGGATGGACGGACGGTTGGGTGGATGCACGGATGGATGGAAAGATGGAAGGTTCAACGGATGGATGGTTGGACTGATGGATGGTTGGACTGATGGACGGAGACAAAGAGAGTTAGAGAGAAAAAATGAGAGAGTGGGATATGGAGAGAGGGAGGTTGAAGGAAAGGGAGACAGGGAGGAAGAGAGCACAAAGAGGACTGAAAAGGAAAGAGGGTGACAGAATATATACAGATGATGGTCCGATATTCACATGATGGACAGATGGATGAATGGATGGTTGGTGATGACGTACCTGAGCCACAATGGAGAAGCTGTGTCATGTACCTATCACACCGTTCCATGTCAAAGGAGGAAGGGTTGAATGTTGGAGGAGAGCAGATGGGAAGACAGTGCTGTGCGACTCCCATCTCCATACAGCAGCCTGTAACATACCAGAGTACACATTCACTGGCACAGGAGGATCACTTGCTAACATTCACTGACACAGGAGGATCACCTGGTAACCTTCACTGACACAGGAGGATCACCTGATAACGTTCATTGACACAGGAGGATCACCTGGTAACATTCACTGACACAGGAGGATCACCTGGTAACATTCACTGACACAGGAGGATCACCTGGTAACATTCACTGACACAGGAGGATCACCTGGTAACATTCACTGACACAGGAGGATCACCTGGTAATATTCACTGACACAGGAGGATCACCTGCTAACGTTCACTGACACAGGAGGATCACCTGATAACGTTCATTGACACAGGAGGATCACCTGGTAACATTCACTGACACAGGAGGATCACCTAGTAACATGCACTGACACAGGAGGATCACCTGGCAACATTCACTGACACATGAGGATCACCTGGTAACATTCACTGACACAGGAGGATCACCTGCTAACGTTCACTGACACAGGAGGATCACCTGATAACGTTCATTGACACAGGAGGATCACCTGGTAACATTCACTGACACAGGAGGATCACCTAGTAACATGCACTGACACAGGAGGATCACCTGGCAACATTCACTGACACATGAGGATCACCTGGTAATATTCACTGACACAGGAGGATCACCTGCTAATGTTCACTGACACAGGAGGATCACCTGATAACGTTCATTGACACAGGAGGATCACCTGGTAACATTCACTGACACAGGAGGATCACCTAGTAACATGCACTGACACAGGAGGATCACCTGGCAACATTCACTGACACATGAGGATCACCTGGTAACATTCACTGACACAGGAGGATCACCTGGTAATATTCACTGACACAGGAGGATCACCTGGTAATATTCACTGATACAGGAGGATCACCGGGTAACATTCACTGACACAGTAGGATCACCTGGTAACATTCACTGACACAGGAGGATCACCTGGTAACATTCACTGACACAGGAGGATCACCTGGTAACATTCACTCATTGACACAGGAGGATCACCTGGTAACATTCACTGACACAGGAGGATCACCTGGTAACATTCACTGACACAGGAGGATCACCTGGTAACATTCACTGACACAGGAGGATCACCTGGTAACATTCACTGACACAGGAGGATCACCTGGTAACATTCACTGACACATGAGGATCACCTGGTAACATTCACTGACACAGGAGGATCACCTGGTAATATTCACTGACACAGGAGGATCACCTGGTAATATTCACTGACACAGGAGGATCACCTGGTAACATTCACTGACACAGGAGGATCACCTGGTAATATTCACTGATACAGGAGGATCACCTGGTAATATTCACTGACACAGGAGGATCACCAGGTAACATTCACTGACACAGGAGGATCACCTGGTAACATTCACTGACACAGGAGTATCACCTGGTAATATTCACTGACACAGGAGGATCACCTGGTAACATTCACTGACACAGGAGGATCACCTGGTAATATTCACTGACACAGGAGGATCACCTGGTAACATTCACTGACACAGGAGGATCACCTGGTAACATTCACTGACACAGGAGGATCACCTGGTAACATTCACTGACACAGGAGGATCACCTGGTAATATTCACTGGCACAGGAGGATCACCTGCTAATATTCACCGACACTTAAGGATCACCTGGTACAGTAGTACCTGCCTTCAATGGACACTTCTGTATCCAAGCAAGTGTCCCTACATGGCAGGTGTCCCTTCATCGGAGGGACAGGCATGCTGGAGTGGAGGGCCAAAATAAGGCGCGTTAGGTGTTCCCATGTCTGCCACCAGGGTGCTACTAACCAACAGCGATCGCCTCCTGCTGCTCCAAGTTCAAGAATGCTGTCGAAGCCAAAGTGTGCTTGCAGCACTGTCTTATACGGCAATATGCAGTTTATAGAGCTTATTAAACGAGTTAACTACCATCAATGTGTATTATGTTTAAATGTCACACCCTGTTTAATCGTTAACTGAATAAAATACATGTATGTTTAACGTTATGGAACTATGATGACGATGAACTGAACTAATAGGCCTACGAATCGAAAATAATAACCTGGATTTGAGCAGCCGAAAACATATATGAGTTGACACACGCAGTATGTAAGCTGATTAAACATAGAAAACGACAACAGGCAGAATTAATAATCGTTTCACCTCGATTTTCAACTGATCTCGACCGAAGCATAAATTTATGATGCACGACTTAGCATTGATTCGTCGTTTCACATGCAGATGACGAATTCGTATTTTCGCACACCGGTAGCGCCTCTGGCATTTAACATGTTGGTTTCGCGTCATTTAGATTGGAGGCATGCCATTTCACCCCAGTGTCATATTAGTACTGCATACTAAATTGCATTTAGGAATGTTTATCTGATTCTTATGCGAGGCGTATTTGTGAATCTCGATTGCAATTTCAAACCGCCTAAGCAAAGCCAACGTCTGCGATTGGTGTCGGCGGCAGTGACAAACAAACAACTTGTTGACAGTCGTTCACTGTCGCTGACATTGTTCACCTGTTTCTTGAGAATTGTCAAAGCAATTCTAAGTAGGTTTAAGCAGGCCCATTTGGCATTTCCCCTGGCGGCAGAAAATCGGGGTCCATGACCAACAGCCCAATATCCGAATTCGCAATATAACGTTGTTTTTCCCACTACACACCATGCTGTTTGTCCGTCACCATTTTGGAAATAAAATATTTCGAGAAAAAAATTACGAAAATAATGATTACTGTCCGCCTTAGCAGGGACAGAAAACCAAAATATCCTGTCCGCTGTCCACGTTCACCAGGTGTCCCCTCGTCAGAGGGACATTAACATGGTAAAACAGTCCGTACATTGAGAAAGTGTCCCGCCATAGCAGGTGTCTGCTCATTGGAGGGTCCGTTGAAGGCAGGTACTACTGTAACATTCACTGACACAGGAGGATCAGCTGGTAACATTCACTGACACAGGAGGATCAGCTGGTAACATTCACCGACACAGGAGGATCAGCTGGTAACATTCACCGACACAAGAGGATCAGCTGGTAACATTCACCGACACAAGAGGATCAGCTGGTAACATTCACTGACACAGGAGGATCAGCTGGTAACATTCACCCACACAGGAGGATCACCTGGTAACATTCACCGACACAGGAGGATCACCAGGTAACATTCACCGACACAGGAGGATCACCTGGTAACATTCACCGACACAGGAGGATCACCTGGTAACATTCACCGACACAGGAGGATCACCTGGTAACATTCACTGACACAGGAGGATCACCTGGTAACATTCACTGACACAGGAGGATCACCTGGTAACATTCAGTGACACAGGAAGATCACCTGGCAACATTCACTGATACAGAAGGATCACCTTCTAACATTCACTGACACAGGACGATCACCTGGTAACATTCACTGACACAGGAGGATCACCTGGTAACATTCACTGACACAGGAGGATCACCTGGTAACATTCACTGACACAGGAGGATCACCTGCTAACATTCACTGACACAGGAGGATCACCTGGTAACATTCACTGACACAGAAGGATCACCTTCTAACATTCACTGACACAGGAGGGTCACCTGGTAACATTCACCGACACAGGAGGATCACCTGGTAACATTCATTGACACAGGAGGATCACCTGGCAACATTCACTGATACAGAAGGATCACCTGGCAACATTCACTGACACAGGAGGATTACCTGCTAACATTCACTGATACAGAAGGATCACCTGCTAACATTCACTGACACAGGAGGATCACCTGCTAACATTCACTGACACAGGAGGATCACCTGCTAACATTCACTGACACAGGAGGATCACCTTCTAACATTCACTGACACAGGAGGATCACCTGCTAAAATTCACTGACACAGGAGGATCACCTGCTAACATTCATTGACACGGGAGGATCACCTTCTAACATTCACTGACACAGGAGGATCACCTGCTAACATTCACTGATACAGAAGGATCACCTGCTAACATTCACTGACACAGAAGGATCACCTGGTAACATTCACTGATACAGAAGGATCACCTGGCAACATTCACTGATACAGAAGGATCACCTGGTAACATTCACTGACACAGGAGGATCACCTGGTAACATTCACCGACACAGGAGGATCACCTGCTAACATTCACCGACACAGGAGGATCACCTGCTAACATTCACCGACACAGGAGGATCACCTGGTAACATTCACTAACACAGGAGGATCACCTGCTAACATTCACTGACACAGGAGGATCACCTGCTAACATTCACTGACACAGGAGGATCACCTGCTAACATTCACTGACACAGGAGGATCACCTGCTAACATTCACTGACACAGGAGGATCACCTGCTAACATTCACTGACACAGGAGGATCACCTGCTAACATTCACTGACACAGGAGGATCACCTGCTAACATTCACTGACACAGGAGGATCACCTGCTAACATTCACTGACACAGGAGGATCACCTGGTAACATTCACTGACACAGGAGGATCACCTGCTAACATTCACTGACAGTGCAGCACCTCAAATCAATGGGAAAAAAGCTATTAAAACCTGCCATATTCTGAGCTGGCCACAGCAATTAAGTTGGGAATCTCCTGCATCGTGCGCAGCAAAGCAAAGCATTCAATTTATACACGCCTCTCTAACAATCATTACTCACAGCTCGTTACACTTTGCCCCCAGCAGACCTGTTCATGCAAACACCATTTCAACTTCTATTGAAGCATCCAGTCACGCAGCAATTGCTGCACTGAAGTTGTTCGTTCTTATAATTCAAGCACTGTCTATCGCCAGGTACTAATTTATACAGCTGAGTGAACTGAGGCAACGGGGGGTAAAAAAATTGCCAAAGCTTTAAAACGGCAGCAAGAGGATTCGAACCCGGGTTCTCTCGATTGAGCCCACCCATGGCAATTAGTTTTCCATCAGGCGGCTACAGACTGCAATAAATCTTCGCACTGAAACCACTGCTAAAACCGAGCCAGGCGATCCCACGCAAACTTTTGATTTTTATGCAGTGTTTGTCTTAATTAAGAAACAGAGAAAAGAGGAAGATCTGGAAGAAGAGGAAAAGGACGGCAGAGTCTCCTGTACAGTAAGGAGCTCACTCACCTGTGAAGTTCACACGTGGAATATTTTCAGGCCTTGGTACAAATGGCAGGACGGCTTCTGTTGGCCAAAAAACGAGAGCAACTTGTAGAAACATCCAACAGTGACTGTCTGCTGTTTGTTGAGCAAATCTGCCCTTATTTGGATGTCTTACACATGTATTCAATGATTGCACACACAGTAATTAGACATTTTAGCAGCTGGGAACCCCTCACTCCACAGATTTGTTGCTTCAAATTTAGTAAACTTTTTCGACAACCAAAATGACGTAGTTACCGTGAAGCTACACGGCCACAGTGTAACACATGATCAACGATGAATTAGTATATGACAAAGCAGGAGCTACTTGTAACTAAAGACACTAGGCTATAACAAGAAGGTTGTATTAACCCTTTCTCCTTGAGCCCTAGGCTATGGTATTACTTGAAGCCAGGGTTGGGGTGAAATATGTTGTTGCGGATGAAATACAAATATGTTGTTGTGGATCAAATACAAATATGTTGCATTTAAAAATGTCAAATACGCTCTCTTTTAAAAATTCAAATACAAACACACTTGATCAAATAAAAATATGCTATATTAAACTTTCAAATAAACAGGGTTTAACTCAAATATGCTACATAAGAAGGACCAAACACGCAATACAACCCGTCAAGTACAGATATTCTATTATATTAATATTTTGCAAAGAGTACTATTGGTGAAATAAACGGTGAAACGTTGGTTAGGTTAGGCAAGCATGCACTTACCAGTATTTAAGATTGTAAAATGTGCCTGTTCAAATACACCAAATACAAGTTGCTGTATTTGGCATGTATTTGACCAAATACGCCATATATGAACATTAAATACAAATACAGGCTTCTAGAAAAAGTAAAAATATGCAAAGTTAGCGTATTTATATACAAATACGTATTTGACCCCAATTCTGCTGTAATATTAGTAAATTTTGGGCCATGTTAAGATTGCTCGGGCTTCGTCATGAGTTTCAAGGTTTTTCAAATTACCTGGGTGGGTTTAGGGTTTAAAAAATTAAGTCCTGCAATGCCAATGCGACGCAGAGGGTGCTACACGTACCAGTGACCTGTAGACGACTGGTCATAGTGAGGCCAGTACTGGAGATATCACACCTGTAGTGACCAGCATCCATCACACTCACGTTGGATATATGTAGGATCCAAACCCCGCTGGAACCTGCACAACAAAATAGGCTTGTTTATATGTTAACCACAACAAAACAGACCTGTTTATGTGTTAACCACAACAAAACAGGCCTGTTTATGTGTTAACCACAACAAAATAGACTTGTTTATGTGTTAACCACAACAAAATAGACTTGTTTATGTGTTAACCACAACAAAATATACTTGTTTTATGTGTTAACCACAACAAAACTGGCTTGTTTATGTGTTAACCACAACAAAATAGACTTGTTTATGTGTTAACCACAACAAAACAGGCCTGTTTATGTGTTAACCACAACAAAACAGGCTTGTTTATGTGTTAACCACAACAAAATAGACTTGTTTATGTGTTAACCACAACAAAATAGGCTTGTTTATGTGTTAACCACAACAAAATAGACTTGTTTGTGTTAACCACAACAAAACAGGCCTGTTTATGTGTTAACCACAACAAAACAGGCATATTTATGTGTTCACACAAATATGTTAATTTAAAGTCCTTCCTCAATTTAATATTTTTGATCATCTCGGTTTATAATTATTTTGCAAAAAAATCGATCCTATATATTTAGTAAAGGTAAGTTCTTATAAAGTGGGGTAATCAGTCCGTAGGACCACTCAAAGCGCTTTACACTGCGACAAATATTTGTTCACATATCCTCCACTGTCTATAGCCAGGTACTCATTTATACAGCTGAGTGAACTGAGGCAACGTGGGGTGAGTGAAATTGCCCAAGCTTGTGGCTTTGGATGGCAGCCATGTTAAATCCTTGTTAAGCTACATCTCACAAAGATGATTATTCCTTGCTCGAACTTGCTTACCCTTCGGCTGCCATACGCTGTATTTGTGTGTGTCGTCCGTGAGAACGTTGCCATTGCTGGATATCTGCCGGTTGTGATTGTCGAACCACCACTGTACCTGAGGGAAAACGGCCGAATATTAACAACTCACACACAGCATTTTTGTGACAATGCATCACGACTGGTTTTCACACATGGCCATTTTTCACAAGAATCTAATAGTTTAAAGGGCCTTCCTCAATTCCATTTTTCACAAGAATCTAATAGTTTAAAGGGCCTTCCTCAATTCCATTTTTCACAAGAATCTAATAGCTTAAAGGGCCTTCCTCAATTCCATTTTTCACAAGAATCTAATAGTTTAAAGGGCCTTCCTCAATTCCATTTTTCACAAGAATCTAATAGTTTAAAGGGCCTTCCTCAATTCCATTTTTCACAAGAATCTAATAGCTTAAAGGGCCTTCCTCAATTCCATTTTTCACAAGAATCTAATAGTTTAAAGGGCCTTCCTCAATTCCATTTTTCACAAGAATCTAATAGTTTAAAGGGCCTTCCTCAATTCCATTTTTCACAAGAATCTAATAGTTTAAAGGGCCTTCCTCAATTCCATTTTTCACAAGAATCTAATAGTTTAAAGGGCCTTCCTCAATTCCATTTTTCACAAGAATCTAATAGCTTAAAGGGCCTTCCTCAATTCCATTTTTCACAAGAATCTAATAGTTTAAAGGGCCTTCCTCAATTCCATTTTTTCGCTTGTCAAGTTTCAGACTCATTTCACAAAAGCAATATAACTTATCTATAGTATCCACTACGACATGCTGGCTCGTTGGTACAAAGTATCCACTACGACATGCTAGCTCGTTGGTACAAAGTATCCACTACGACATGCTGGCTCGTTGGTACAAAGTATCCACTACGACATGCTGGCTCGTTGGTACAAAGTATCCACTACGACATGCTAGCTCGTTGGTACAAAGTATCCACTACGACATGCTGGCTCGTTGGTACAAAGTATCCACTACGACATGCTGGCTCGTTGGTACAAAGTATCCACTACGACATGCTAGCTCGTTGGTACAAAGTATCCACTACGACATGCTAGCTCGTTGGTACAAAGTATCCACTACGACATGCTGGCTCGTTGGTACAAAGTATCCACTACGACATGCTAGCTCGTTGGTACAAAGTATCCACTACGACATGCTAGCTCGTTGGTACAAAGTATCCACTACGACATGCTAGCTCGTTGGTACAAAGTATCCACTACGACATGCTAGCTCGTTGGTACAAAGTATCCACTACGACATGCTAGCTCGTTGGTACAAAGTATCCACTACGACATGCTGGCTCGTTGGTACAAAGTATCCACTACGACATGCTGGCTCGTTGGTACAAAGTATCCACTACGACATGCTGGCTCGTTGGTACAAAGTATCCACTACGACATGCTGGCTCGTTGGTACAAAGTATCCACTACGACATGCTAGCTCGTTGGTACAAAGTATCCACTACGACATGCTGGCTCGTTGGTACAAAGTATCCACTACGACATGCTAGCTCGTTGGTACAAAGTATCCACTACGACATGCTAGCTCGTTGGTACAAAGTATCCACTACGACATGCTGGCTCGTTGGTACAAAGTTAACTAGTTTTGATGAAATCACAGTACAAACTATTAGATAATTTTACACCTGGCTTCTGTGGGTGCTAGTCAGTCTACTAATAATTCCGTTAATGCGACATCTATGTACGTGCCATAAAGCTGGCACATTTTATTTAATTGCCATATCGAGTATTATCGAAATATTAAGAGATAAAAGATCGCGTTGTTAACATGTTTTGCATGGATACTCTTTTAACCAACTGAGATGTCATAAATACTAATAAACGTTGTAATGTCCTAAAAACAATGAAAATCAATTTCCACTCCCTATACATGGCTGTTTGAGTTCACAAATGTTACAATATTTATTACACATTTTACATTATTACAGGAGGAATTCGGCAGAAAAGGGTTGGGTCACCAATCCCCAAGGCAAAGCCATTCTTGAAACCCTCCCTGTTGCTATATCATTCCCACAAACCACCCAGGCTGGGACTCGATGATTTATTATAACCAAATGCTGTTTCCCATTCATCGTCTGATTTCTTCCGCTCTAGCAGACAGACAGCCTTCATATTAATCTTGCCGCTAGTCTCACAAAGTATGGTTTTCACATTAATCTTCATGCCTGGCTTGGCAAAAATACAACTCAGCCCAGCAGGCGGACTGATTTATTGAATGTCAAAGATTCTTTGATGTATGTGGCATCTACTGCACCCTCTACAACTTGGGGGGGGTACTTCAGGATATGCAGAGCACTCCAAAACCTGCTAATGCTGTGAGGAGGGGTACTCTAACCCTATTGCTGGGAAGTAGGGGCACTCTAAGACCTATTGCTGGGGACAGAGGGGGGCACCCCAAGACCTAATATTGGGACAGATGGGGGGCACTCCAAGACCTAAAACTGAGAGGGGGCACTCCAAGACCTAATACTGAGACAGAGGGGCACTCCAAGACCTGCTAATACTGAGACAGAGGGGCACTCCAAGACCTGCTAATACTGAGACAGAGGGGGGAGGGGGCCACTCCAAGACATGCTAATACTGAGGTGAGGGAGGGACTGGGTGCACTCCAAGACATGCCTACTTGTGCTCAGCACAGCTGTACTCATATGAAAATCTGTATTTGCTGTTCCCTGTGAATTAATAGCAAGTGAAGCAATTATCAGTTGTTTGCTGTGACGACATGCTAGCAATTAATTTTTCAGCTTCCATATCACGAAGTACTGCCACACTCGCTTTATTTATATTGTTACAGAATATCGCATTTAATCATGTATGCATCATTAAATCAATGTGGATGTCGTTTAATCTTACCCCGCCCATTCACCTTAACCAGGAAAACATTACGGGTAACTTTAAAAGAATTGGTTGCTATGCAACCCGTGATTGAAACCATGTGACTTACTTTGTGCTCGTCCTGATTGGCTACGCTGCACACAAACTCAACTGATGACCCGAGCGTCACAGACTTCACCTGGGGACGACTGCGCATAGACGGAGAGACTAAAAACAGTAGGAAACTCAACAGAATGATCACTCAGAACAGTAAAATGATAAAGCATCTTTAAAAACATCACTGTCCCCAAAGTACTAAACTTAAGAAAAGTCTAACAAGGCAGTAGTGTATCAGCCACAAGAATTTTTTTAAATCACATATCCACACATTGAAATCTCTGTGTTGTATGAACCCGTAAGTTTACAGTACTTGATTTTTTTTCAACATTTTCATTATCATATTTTTACATTTTATTCAGCTTTTATACAATGATCATTGCACATTTACAAGCATACATATTTCACATTATCACCAAGTAGAGTAGACGTAGAGTTAATATTAACTATTACCGTCATCAGCAATGTTTCTGGATACTGTGGTGGCTATGAGCAACAACGTCGCCAGTAGCAACATCTTTCCTCTCACCAGGTGTCACTCATGTGCCTAGGTGGCAGTCAGGTGATCTACGAAACAACAACACGTCCACGTGAACCAATAAAGAAAAACAAGTGTTAAGAAACTACTATTAATATTTATTTTAAATAGCCCCACTCCAATACAGTTCACAGCGCTTTACTAAGAATCTGATTACATCTGATGACATTGCAGTAAAACAATACATGTAATTTGGATAGTTTTACTATTGCGATAGTATCGCGATAACTGTATAACTATAGTATTGCGATGGTTTCAAAGAATAGCGAATAGTCAGAAAAACAGTCCCAAACCAAAATTGATGGGTCGTGTTATCACGTGCCCTACGAGGCAGTTGATTAAAAATTTTCAATCTGTGACTGATGCTGCTCAAATTTACGATTGCTGATGTTAGGTCGATAAATAAATACAAATTATTCAATATAGTTAAATTGTTACAATGACACAAGTAGCACTGCAGAATTGTTTTGCCGTTACTATTGATAGTTCAGCGTACTATCGACGATAACTCTCAATAGTTCAATTTATTATCGATAGTATGGGAAGGCAGTTGTTAGTTGAGCCACTGGGTTAGTTGAGCCACCCATGTTTCACGGGAAACTACAACAGAGACAGTTCCATAGTACCACCCAGTGACTGAACATGTTATTAGAACATGATTGATGCACAATAAATGCAATTTGTCACAACGGCCAGAAAATGTGAGTTAAAAGTATGTTTTTTGACGTTTTTCAAAACTTTTGGTGATTGTGATTAGCGTCTACTGTGATTAGTGTCTACTGGTGTGTAAACTACCAATGCATGTGACTAGACTTTATTATCTGTGCACTTACAAATGGTTTAACTATGCACAGGGAAGAAGATTATTTACATCACTTCGCACATTAATGAGAAGTTAATTAAAAAAGCTAAATTGTTGAAACGGGGCTAGTTGAGCCACCCAAGGCCCAAGGGAGGGTTAGCTGAGCAGCGGGTAAAGAACAAAGATGAGTATTCTTTACCCCAAAATGCATCAGGGAATTCATTTTTCTGAGCAAATTGGGACATCGGTAATATACTAGCAACTAGTTACGTTGGTTGCGATTGGCCTTTAAGTCTATATTAATTAAATATGTTGACATGTAGACTGGTGAGAGACGTGTTGTACCCATTGGGTAGATGTGTTGGCTGAGTCGTTATGGAATTTTAGTACAAGGCCTACGTAAATTATACAAATAAAGCATTTACCCAACTTATGCTACTGTGGCTCAACTTACCCCACACCCAGTGTTAGTTGAACCAGTTTACCAACCCCATTTGAATCAGCTACATATAATTATATATTCACATTAGATATATATATATTTTCTTGGTATAAAATTATCTACTAATAATCATAGTTTATGTGAGTAAAAACGATTTTGTCTTATGAATATGATTGTGCGTTACATATCAAAAAGAATGAAAAATGGCTCAACTAACACTGCACTTCCCCTACTGCATCCTCACATCGACTATTGTGACGCATCGATAGTTCGGTGTATTGTTGCATCCTCACATCGACTATTGTGACGCATCGATAGTTCGGTGTATTGTTGCATCCTCACATCGACTATTGTGACGCATCGATAGTTCGGTGTATTGTTGCATCCTCACATCGACTATTGTGACGCATCGATAGTTCGGTGTATTGTTGCATCCTCACATCGACTATTGTGACGCATCGATAGTTCGGTGTATTGTTGCATCCTCACATCGACTATTGTGACGCATCGATAGTTCGGTGTATTGTTGCATCCTCACATCGACTATTGTGACGCATCGATAGTTCGGTGTATTGTTGCATCCTCACATCGACTATTGTGACGCATCGATAGTTCGGTGTATTGTTGCATCCTCACATCGACTATTGTGACGCATCGATAGTTCGGTGTATTGTTGCATCCTCACATCGACTATTGTGACGCATCGATAGTTCGGTGTATTGTTGCATCCTCACATCGACTATTGTGACGCATCGATAGTTCGGTGTATTGTTGCATCCTCACATCGACTATTGTGACGCATCGATAGTTCGGTGTATTGTTGCATCCTCACATCGACTATTGTGACGCATCGATAGTTCGGTGTATTGTTGCATCCTCACATCGACTATTGTGACGCATCGATAGTTCGGTGTATTGTTGCATCCTCACATCGACTATTGTGACGCATCGATAGTTCGGTGTATTGTTGCATCCTCACATCGACTATTGTGACACATCGATAGTTCGGTGTATTGTTGCATCCTCACATCGACTATTGTGATGCATCGATAGTTCGGTGTATTGTTGCATCCTCACATCGACTATTGTGACGCATCGATAGTTCGGTGTATTGTTGCATCCTCACATCGACTATTGTGACGCATCGATAGTTCGGTGTATTGTTGCATCCTCACATCGACTATTGTGACGCATCGATAGTTCGGTGTATTGTTGCATCCTCACTTGTAATATTATAGATAACAATATATATTTTGCTTAAATAATTAAGATGGGCATGTAAATATAATCATGAGCCATGTGAAAGTTAATATTAGCATGATATATATAATACCATATTGGATAAAATAGGTAAGGCTGCATGAATTAAAAACAAATCAGTAAACTAAGATAAACACAAATATCAATAAGGCCAAAATGTTGCAGCAGTGAATTAGGCAAATGCTGTAGTAAACAGGTGCGTCTTGAAGGCTGACTTTAAGAGTCCAGTGAAGATTCAGAAGTCACTTTTGACAGCAATGCATCCCACACTGTAGACCTGCTTGCATGAATGTGTAGTCATGGCTCAATTATGTGATCTTGGGTCCAGAGTGTTTTAATTATGGATGCCATATTCGGTGTGATAATTTAATGTTTGGTGGTTTGTAGGGTCAATTAAAGGTCACTGATGGGTCGGTTGGGGTGATTGCCTAGACAAGGGTAAACAACTAGCCCTGTTAAACAAAGGTAAGCAACGGATTCGTCTAAGAAAGGTTATATAAATGAGAAATGTCTTTGTAACTGATCTACCGGTACTTAAAATTTATGTTTTTGTAACTTTTGTAATTGTGGGTCAGTGTGTGTCAACTACACCCGTTTGATAAAATGTGTCATTAATTATGCTTATAAATGTAGCTGCAATGAAATTGTAATTTTAGTTGAACATATAGGGCCTAGTCATGTAACTGCATCTGTGGTACTTTCCTAAAGAATAAAGTAAAAAATCTGGAAAATTGAGAATGCATATGTTTCCCGTTAAAGTTCTGTAAATGCAACTAAATATTTGTAATTGAACCAGTTACAGTTTTATTGCAACTTAATTTATTCTGGCTCTAATTGCAATATGCCAAAATATTTGTCATGTGTTAAATTTATTTGTGCTATCCAATTTATGCTGTCTAATTTATCTGTGTCCAACATTGTTAATGTTGACTGAGTAACATTTCTGGCATATTAAGATTGAATAAAATCCATCCAGTAGTTTTCTCTGATGTAAACATTAATAAACAGACAAACTGATTGGGACATGTAAGAAGTAAGATTGGTGTATTCTTGAATTGTTGTCAGCTGTTACAAGCGTCAAATAGGCGATGCAGAATGCATAAGACCCAGCGATATTTGGCAGCAGATGCTCTAGCTTATAACAGCTGCTAACTCAACATCAAACAAGTGTCAATGCTACGTCAAATAAAGACCAGCTTCCAAATTACCGCCACTTTATTTTGACATCAACAACAGAAATACAAAAAAATTATAAGGCCTACGGAATCTTGTTGACATGTGCGTATATTGTCTTCCAATTGTTCGACAGTGTCTTGCTTCAAACGAGTTTAAATACAAAAAATGTACGCGGAATCACGTCGCAGAATCATGACAAAGATGGCAGTCCAGACAGAGACAGGTAGACAATCCTGTTGTGCATTTAGTCAGTGGTATATTTAGCAACTGCAATAACCCAATGAGGTTTTTTGTATACAGAAGCATGAAGACTGGCAGAGATAACATGTCTATATACCCTGGATGGTCCAGAGACTTGAGCACAGTCCAACTTCAGTCCTGTAATCTGCAAATCCCTCCATCACTTGTAGTCTTTAGTAACAGACTACTGGCTAGGACCAATTTGCACTTCTATAAGCCAGGATACCAGGCCATCTGTCCTGCAAAAAATGTCCAATGTTTGTAAAGGGAAATCACTTAATTGGGTAGGATCTGATCCAGCCACGAGATAACCTACATTCCAACAGTAATTCCAGGTCACTGTCCCTGCCAGGAAGCATGTACTGTTCAGTAATCGACAGCGGATGTCCAATAAGTCCATACCATTGAAAACTATCTTCATTACATCTTCAGAAATAGAATGGTTGTTTCTTTCTTTTCCATTTGATCAACAGTGTAAGGCAGCCATTTTTATATTTTATATAATGTATAAAATGGTTGATGTCGTACAATGTGCATTTGATTGATGACAGCAAAACATTAAAAAAGTTATTATTATCCAATTGTACGAGTAAGACTTGTTCTCTTGAACTGAATTTCAAACAGAAAAAATATTTATTAAAAATGTATTAAATGTTTCTCTGTCAATATCAGTAGTGTATCCCCATAATCTGAAAAAAATTCTTTTTTCCCAAATACCCTACAATATTGAACCGTTATCTCAAAACTCGATTCCATTAGCCCCTCGTGAATCAGGTTCACTGAAGTTAGCAATTTTAGTGTGAGAAAAGTTTAAGTAATATGTGAAAAGTTTAAGTAATATGTGAAAAGTTTAAGTAATGTGTGAAAAGTTTAAGTAATATGTGAAAAGTTTAAGTAATGTGTGAAAAGTTTAAGTAATGTGTGAAAAGTTTAAGTAATATGTGAAAAGTTTAAGTAATATGTGAAAAGTTTAAGTAATGTGTGAAAAGTTTAAGTAATATGTGAAAAGTTTAAGTAATATGTGCACTGGGTTTAATAAGATATTTCTTTAAACATTTCTTTAAATCATCGAAAGAATTTACTCGTTAAATCGGGTAACTTGCGATAACATGAATAGCCTTGTGCTGCAGTACACAGGACCAGACCATTTTGCAATTTTCTGAAATTTTTTTATCAGATCAGGTCAAAAATAATATAATGGTTTGGCCAACGATTTCATCAAAACTAAATAACACATTTATACAAACGACACAGGTTTGATTTTTCATAAAATTATCTAAAACTAGACAAGATTTAACAAGATTTGCCATCCAAGCCAAAGGCCCAGATGGCAAGTGGACAAGGAAGCCATTGGCTTATCGAGAGTCCAACAATGTTCACCTACTTATAACCCGCCCTCCTGAGATATGTGTCAACCTTGTTTTTAAACACATTCACGCTGCTAGCAGTTACACAATCTGTAGACAATTTGTTCCATTCATTTATTGTCCTCTGTGAGAACGAGTGCTTCCTGATGTCCAATCTACATTGATCCTTTACTGATTTTACCTCATGTCCTCTAGTTCTGCTATCCTTCTTGAGTGAGAAAAACATATTTCTATCAATATTTTCATACCCATTCAATATCTTAAAAACTTCAATCTGATCTCCTCTTAACCTCAGACGAGCAAAAACATTTCATTGAGGAAGGAAGGACCTATCAGTGTGGCTATTTTCTACCTGTGGCATTGAAAATAAATGGGAGAAAAACTGTGCAAGTAACCGAGGAAACTGAATCATAAGCTTCAGTCATCTATCACTGGGACCCCCAAACGCTGGCTGTCAGGGGAGACGGGCTCACCAGTGTTTCTGTCACTTTAGACCTGGTAACAAAGTGCAAACAAATTAAGAGTCAGGCCCTGGGGTGATCTGTCAGCAATAGGGCTCAAGTGTGTCTGTAGGGGCTCCTATGAGCCTAATGTGTCCCAGAGGGGAAACCAGATCCCAGAGGGGGAACTAGACCCAGGGCGGAAAGTCAACAGGGCAGTTTGTGGTGAAGGAAAATGGACTGCAACTGTGACGGGTCAACAGTTAAGCTACCCCAATGTGTGATGCCTCGTTGGAAAGGTATTTTAGAGAATAAACCAATGGGAGTTGTTTTGGGTTGAATATCCAAACTCACATACTATACACACCAGCTATTATGTCAAAGAAAATGGCATATTTTACAGGGTGGGGAGCTGTGGTCTAATGGTTACAGCACCCGCCTGTTGATCGAGAGGATGGATGGTGGTTCGATTCCACCTCCGCCGTTTCAAAGCTTGGGAAATTTTTTTCACCCTACTTTGCCTGTGTCTTTCAGAAGAGACACTAAAAGCCGTTGGTCCAAACTCCTGCGTTAGCCCAAGATTGGGCTGTCTGGAGTATAATTACTTGAGACTTGGGGGTGCAGTATGGGATTATCCATAATTATTCCTACAAATTTTTTGCAAGATTGAACCATATCATGTAAGCCACGTCTTAACAAAAATACCCTGAAATGATATAGGGGTTGTATACTGCAAAATGCCTTGGTATCATTTTAGTGTAATTTTATTGACCAAATGCGTAGTTAAAAATCAGAATGATATATCAACCCCCTATTTATGCCCCTCAAAATTGCCTTCACCTCCATACTTATCGTATTTATCACAATGTTTGGTTGCACCCACTGGTCGGTTTATTTTTGTATTTTATTCCAGGGAAGTTAGAAGTAGCAGTCATGAGCAGTTTATACTGGCAAGGTGTAAACTAGGGCTCCACTAAGGTTAGGTACCATCCACTGACATAAACACTGCCCTTGTTTATGGTTGACACAGATAAGCGCTCAGGAAACTGTAAATAATGAAGATTACAGGGAAATATCCCGTATTGGGAGTAGAACATGCAGTCTTCCAAGGCAGATGGGAAATAAAAGGTTAAATCCCTTCCCTTTAGGTCTACACTGTGTATTTCAAAGGGTTTAGCCACAATTAACATTTCATTTATCTTGAGATATTTGATTATTATTAAATTATGAATTTAATTAGTACCGTTATTAAAGTATTGTTATCAAATGATTTAATTTTTACATTGGTAATTTATACATATTTTGCTTTTTCTTGTAAAAAAAATATTTTTTTAATCATTAATTCATATAAAATGGAACAAAAAAGGAAACTCATAACAGTGGATATGTCACAATTTTCGAAAAATATTAATAAATGTATGATTATATCGCTGTTTCCTTGGAAGCTCAATGCACTTAAATGCATCAAATAAAAAACTTTTAAAATATACATAAAAATACATATAAACAAAACTGTGTTAAAACTAATAAGATTTATTTTAAAGTAATTTAACAAAGAGCTGCTGTCATAACAATACAAGGCACAATTTTGACAATTCCACTTTTCTCTTATACCGATGTAACCTTTAATACGTTCATGTCATATTGCTTATACAATTGGCAAAGTCATACAAGCAGCGTCATCATTTCAAATGTGTAATACAATTTTGAACAATATTGTTCACCTAACTACCACAAAATAATTATAAAATTCTTTAGAATACTCAGTTTATATTCTGGTGTTTTGTATTCCCCTAGTGGCTGATGAACTAGTGGACTAACTCATCACCCATTCATTGCTTGGGCATACAAATACACCGAGTACCACTACAAAGTGAAACAGTCCAGTGCCCTCCACAAGAATGGCTAATGCCTAAGCACCACTATTTACTATTAATTTTTTGATGCTATACAAACACATGCAAAGCTTCTGCGTCATTAAAATCAGCATGCTTTCAGCCTGGACTCTTCCACAATTTACTTATGGACCCAAGGACATGATTTCACAGGAGCACTATCATTTATCTGCCTGGTAACCTGACACCACTCTGAAGAGGATCTGGTTATCCATGTGCCGCCCTGCTAGCTAAAATGCTCTTGGTCATTTGCCTGATAAGCTGTGCTGTACTTAAATTTTCTGATAACCGCAAGGCATGTAGCAGTTAGGGGCTGGTTGGTGGGGAACAGCCAGGAGCCTGCTGATCTATATTTATAACCCTGTGGCAGATAGTGCAGTACACCCAACTGATATTGGTCTTACAGCAATGTGTGTGCCCCAGGGCAGGGGCCCAGTGGGTAACAGATTGGAGACAAGTGCATTGACAACTACCAATGGGGGTTGGACAACACATTTTCTGCACTTCTACCCCCCCACACCACCCCCACCCTGGCAGCTGTTAATCCAAATGCACATTTACTATAAAACATTGTAGGCTTTTCTTTGACCAAAAATCTAATTTCTTCCTAAAAAATATTTCATACAAAATTGTTGTCCGATTATAAGATCCAGCACAAATGGAGCTTTGCTTAAAAAGCCACACAACTATTCAAGGGTTGCTCTGTACTAAAATATCAGCACAAACGCGTGCACATATAACCAAGAAGATTCATCGAACACTTACAACTTTAAGGCTTAAGAATGCAGCAACATTCGTCTATCTGCCATCCATGACCCATCTTGCCCTGTGCGATAATGAGGGGCATGGCAAGGAGGGTGTGCCACCATGGGAAGCCAACCCTGCTGCCCCTTCCCACACCTCCACATAGCTACAGAGATCCCAGCTGAGTCCCTAGTTAGTTGCCAGATCCCAGTTAGTTGTCTGATCGGAGGAATGCAGCAGGCACTTCGGGAGATGTAACATATGTATGGCTGTCTTGTATGCACTGTGTATACAACCTGTACATACAGGCCTGTATGCACTGTGTACACAACCACAACCGCAGTGTGTATGTTTTGTGTACACATTATGCACACATTGTGTGTGTACTGAGTACATAAACACATACATACAACTAAGCTTTTTGTCTTGTATGCACTTTATACACAACTTGTATACACAGCCATGTTGTCTCATGCATGCACTATGCACACAACTCAAGTACGCAATCACGTTGTTTGAGTTGTATGCACTGTGTACACAACCTGGTGTCTCTTGCAAGCACTGTGTACACATAACCATGTTGTTTGTTTTGTATCCACTGTGTAGAATACACACAACAATGCTATTTGTCTTGTATGCATTATTTACAAAACCTATATATGCGTTGTTTGTTTGTATGCATGTGTACAAAACCAACACATACAACTATGTTGTTTGTCTTGTGTGTACCGTGAATACATTGTGTATGTTTTACATTTACCCGTTAACCCGTAAAAACCTCAAATACTTAACGAATTAAAAAGTCTAACAGACATCAAAAGTTGCCAGCGGAGCACGCCTGATTACACAGAAGTAAAGGGCCAACAGTTCACCAATGAAAAAAGTTGTACCTCCAACATTCTGTAGCCTTCCCACCGACAGCTGTCGGGAAGGGCTTGCCATTGCCAATTGCTCGAGTTGGCGCCAGAGGCCAAAAAACGAGGTGGTAGAAAGGCAAAAAACCTTCAACTCCTGGAGTTGGTCTGCACTAGCCAATTCATCTTGCCCTGCTGGAGTTGGCTGCAGCAAGTTCTTGGACATGAACAACTGTTTGAGTCTTCGCTGAAGTGGCAGGTGCTTGGCTCGACTTCCACACAAGATTCTGGTTTTCAATTCTTCACATATTCTCCATTTACCAATCTACACAGTAGTCAATCTCTCTCCATCGCTTCTCTTGTAATCTTCCATCAACCAAAAATACCTCCACTTTTGCATTGTGTTTTAAAAGCTCGTTCCTTGATTCGGTTTTTCACTTGTCTTGTTTTAAAATCATTTCACGAAAAATCAAACCTATCTCGTATCCACGCTAACTCGTTTGTGCAAATGTTTCATTAAGTTTTGGTGAAATCAATGGACAAAGGGCGTGCACAGGACGACACAAAAGTGTAGATGCAGCCCATTAAACAAACTGGAACAGCAAATTATATTTCCTCCAATTCCTCCCCACTAAATATCAAATAGCATAATTTATCTAGGTCAACACCATTGATTGAGAGACATCTATCTAACTAATAAAGGCCTGTAACCAGTGTATATTCCACAAAATGTTTATCTTGTGGACTTCCAATTTCCCGCTGGTAAACCTAGCAGGGTAGCCGTTAGATCAATTGAACTGACATCACTTTGATACATCCGTGGCAAATAAAGCAAACATTATTAGCATCGGGCGCTTCGCTGTAAAAACTAAATATTTATGGCACTTCATGTTGCCACGGCAATAAATTAACCATGATTACTGTACATCTTCAATGCATTTACTCCATCACGGATCAGGTTTGTTGATGTTCAACATTGTAGGGTTTTAATTATAGTTTTAATAATATGCGCAGTCAGTTTAATATAATAATAATAAAAGAATGCAAACTTTTGTTAAAATCAACAAAAGAATTGATTTTAATCAAACAGGCAACTTGCAAATGTGTGGTTAGCCGCATGTAACATAAAGAGCTGGACAACTTTTGCCCTTTTTGGGCCACATTTTGACAAGATCTGGCCAAAAATGAACTGTCTTATGATTTCATCAAAATTAAATAACACATTTGCACAAACAAGCCACGATATCGTAGTGGATGTTAGATAGATATGATTTTATGCTAAATGATTCCAAAACAAGGCTCGTGAACAAAATGTTTACTATATTACGCTAGACCATTTCAAAGGTTAGACCAATTCAAAGTAAAACAGCACGCTGCATTTCGTTCAAGTGCATAATTACCAACACATCAGGTATTTTCCCCCAGCGTCAAACGTGGGAAAACAAATCCAAATTGAACATGTCACATTACAAGCAATTATTCTGAGGGGTGTTTCTCCTAGTGCATATCTGACTATTTAGGACTAATTGTAACTCCAGAAATGGTAGCTAAGAAAATAAAGGCAATGAAGAATAATAAATCACCGGGAGTGGATGGAATTCCTCCAAAACTACTAATGGAAACAGTAGAACAAATCAGTATATAACTTGCAAGCGTGCTCAACTTGTCATTAAAAGACGGAGTTGTTGTTCCTTTTGAATGGAAAGAAGCAAACATCATATCATTACTTAAAAAGGGTTCGAGAAATAAGTCAAGAGAATTAGACCAGAGAGTTTAATGTCGGTGATTTGTAAATTATTAGAAAGGTTAATTAAAGACCATATGGTGGACTTCTTTGTTAGGCATAAATTATTAAATTCATCTCAACACAGATTCCTAAAAGCTAAGTCTGAAATTTGCAGATAACACAAGTGCTTAGAAAGGTTAACACTGATAGCGATAAACAACATTTACAAAAGGATCTAGACAGATTAGTGAAATGGTCTGAGAAATGGCAGATGTTGTTCAATTTTGGGAAATGTAAATGCCTAAACACAGGACATGGGAACTTGGATGTAAACTATAAAATCGGAGACACTGTTCTGGGTACTACTGTAAAAGAAAACTTCAGGACTTAGGGGTTACAATAAGCACTGATATGAAAGTTTCAGAGCAGTGTGGTATTGCAGCTTCAAAGGGTAATCAAATTCTTGGGTTGATTAGGAGAAACATAACATACAAGGAAAAAAAGCTAATTATACCTCTGTATAAAGCAATAGTTAGACCTCATTTAGAATACCGTACGCAGACGTGAAGACCACATTGTAAGGATATAGATACACTTGAAGAGGAGATCAGATTGCAGATTTTAAGATATTAAATGGGTATGAAAATATTGATAGAAATATGTTTTTCTCACTCAAGAAAGATTTCTCACAGAGAAAAATAAATGAATGGAACAAATTGTCTACGGATTGTATAACTGCTAGCAGCGTGAATATGTTTAAAAACAAGGTTGACACATATCTCAGGAGGGCGGGTTACACATAGATGAACATTGTTGGACTGTTGATAAGCCAATGGCTTCCTTGTCCACTTGCCATCTGGGCCTTTGGCTTGGATGGCAAATCTTGTTAAATAGACTGGGAGATAGGCCTACGTAGTAGCTTTAAGGGTCGCAGTCAAATACGCGTTTCTGGATCAAATTTGTGTCAGATGGGCCAAATACACAATACAACCTGTCAGTTTGAGATATTTAATGTTTTATAGAGTATTATTGGTGAATTAAATGGTGAAAAATTTAGTTAGGTAAGATAGGTGCATTAACTAATACATAAGATCCTAAAATATGCAGGTCAAATACATCAAATTTATACACGTTGCTATATTTAGCATATAAATATAAAAATATATAACAATTAAATACGGGCTTCTGGAAAAAATACATATTCGTCCACAATTCTGGTACGTTTTACCCAAACATGTGTTAGCTAATTCCCACCCGGCAACCACAGAAGTCAGGTGTTCGTTACCACGGCAACACAGCGACATGTATCCTTGCAACTTCTGCAGCTACGTCCCACCTGGCGCATGTGCCCTGTGCTGTCTTCCTGGGAGAAACCCACGGATGACTTCAGGACATTTTCCATGTGGCCTTGGACAAGTTACATAGCATGCTCTAGGGGGTGCTGTGGCAGCCCCTGGGTGTCACATTATAGCCCTAATGATGTCAGTTAGCATAACTGTCAGCCCTCTATGGGTTATAAGGGAAGAAACGGCAAGTTGTTCTTCCTGTTTTAGGTTTCCCATTTAGGTGTCATATCGCTGGGTTATTAATTCTGATTCACGTAACAGTATGCAGTCATTTATTATTTCATCATAAAGGCACATCGATCACTCTAATACAGGAGCCTGCACTATAAAAGAACTGTGTATTAACATTTAAACACACAGTAACTCCCACACAAGAGACAGCTGTCAGAGGAGAAGGAAGTCAGGAATGATTTCACCTCAAAAATAATAAATAGGATAAGGAAGTGGAGAAAAAATAAAAACATCAGCAGCTCTGCTTATCTACTTCTGGACGAGATTAATGGGGGAATCACGAGAACAGAATGCAAAGCAGAATTCCCTGACTGGGCTCTGATACTCAACTTCCACAGACACATTCAGGGGTGACAGGCGGTCACTTAATGATGTCAGGCCCTGTTACTAAGTGATGTGAAGGCCTGTTGTTGATATGAGGCTCTGTCAGTCAGTGATGGGAGGCCCTGTCAGTCAGTGATGTGAGGCCCTGTCACTCAGTGATACCAGGCCATATTACTCAGTTGTGGCAGGCCCTGTCAAAAAGTGATGTCAGGCCCTGTCACTCAAACAGACAAACCCTGTGATGTGAAGCCCTGTCACTCAGTGATGCCAGGCCCTGTCACTCTGTTGTGTGAGAACCTGTCACTCAGTTATGTGAGAACCTGTCACTCAGTTATGTGAAGCCTTGTCACTAAGTAATTTCAGGCCCTATCACTCAGTGATGTCAGGGCCTATCACTCAGTGATGTCAGGCCCTGTCACTCAGTGATGTCAGCACATGTCACTCAGTGATATCAGGCCTGTCACTCAGGAATGTAAGTACATATCACTCAGTCAGATTAGGCCCTGTCACTCAGTGATGTCAGTCCACATCACTCATTCATGTGAGGACATCACTCATTGATGCTAGGCCCTGTCACTTAGTGGTGTCAGGCCCTGTCACTGTGAACTTGAGCACATATCAAGGTAACAGTGTCACTTTTCAGCTGGTCATGTTGCGCCAAACATATATGTGACAATAAACTCAAATACTGTTTTTGCTCAGTGCATTTACAAGGACAAACCCTACATCACATTAAGAAAATACACAATCTTGACAAGTGTTCGGAAACAATGGCTTGAAGATGCGTTAGCAACACTTGCCAATAAGTGCAACTTGCACCACTAAGTGTCCGAGTTCACATACCATATTCATAAACAAGAGAAATAAACAATTACAATCTGTGACAGCATCTGTGCCACCGAGATTTTGCATAGTAATAGCACTCTATTAATTCTTTACTCACATTTTGTACATGCTTGCACTCACATCGGCACATCTTGACTCACATAAGTGTATATTGGCCCCCTGGTGTTAAATCCTTACTTATGGACTCTGCCAATTAACGAAGTAGACGATGTGATCAAAACCAGAGCGGACCCCGCAATCACAAAACTCATTGTAGATGTTAACATTGTTGCCAAATAAAAACAATACTAAACCACATGGTCGCGCTCGCAATGCAGCGAAATAGCTGGCACAGATGCTCCAACACAGAATATCTATAAAAGTAACAGATCTGACAACCACATGCAGGTATATTTGGTTAATACTTAACAACAGATTCTTGATACACTCCTAGCAATAGCACACCATGAAGTAAATCTTGCATGAACATACCCTAAATAAATTGTTGCTATTGCTACTGAACTTATCTGAAAAGTGATATAAAATTTGGGAATCATGTTACTTATGCATGCGTTCAGAGTAACCGGGTTGTCACAAAGCAGGGAAGAAAACTTTGGGAGCCAGTCTTAATTAAAATATATCCCTGGGGCTGTCTGTAATTCAAACCATCAGCTATGATAACAGAAGACTATTTACACCAGTTTAATGAGAAAAACTTTGATCAGCAACAAATCTATACCTACCACGCTTGGTGTCTTGGAAGTAATCTTAGTTAAAGGTGGACCGAGAGGCTCATACACAATGCCCCGGGAGACAAGCTTCTTGGGTTGCACGCTGCAGGGTCCGACCCTAAATGCTGGCCACTTGACAGTGTAATGTTACGGAACTGCTCAAGTGGGCATGTAGCCATTTATCAACAGCCTAGCTGGGGGATATGCCCACATCCCTGTCAGTCCTGCGGCAGTAGGGATACAATCCAGTAATGATTTCACACACCAGACACCCCTGCAAGGTTGCAGTGGACTGTTCCAATCAAACAGACTGCAGGAAATGCTGTTTAAGTAGTTGGTGATGTAACAGGTTCATTTATTAAACTGTGGAATGTGGTGCGCTAAAACAAACCAGTGTTTGACATTAGAGCACTGACATCGGGCGTAACATTAATGAAAACCTATTATGTGAACACAAGACAGCATTAATTGCCTCAGTGCAGTTATTCAGACCTGGAATTAAAGGGATGTGCACACATAGGTATACCCATAAGTCAAACAAATTTCCAGAAATTTGACGGTCCTTTGTCAAATGGCATCAAATAACAGATAATTAGTTCAAAACATTTCCGAAGGGCAACTCTCGCAAATATTTTAGCTGTGCGCAGTCCGCTGCAACAAAATGTCACGAGAATCAATCAATATATTCCAGTGTGCAAGGATGCGCAGCAAACAAGCAGCCATGGATAATCATATGGGTTCGTTTGTGGGTCTTATGGATTTCTGTTACCAGTCTTACAGGTGTGCACCATTCAGGCTAAACACACATAAAAATGATATACAAAACAATTCACACAATTCACATATCTAGGTAATTAACTTTGTATCCAAAGAACGTAAAATAATACTGATCATATACAAACGTCTTGCTTGCAATAGCCTCACACACAAAACGCTCTGATAAAATTCGGTTTTCTGGAAACAGTGTCTGGCTACGCATACATGTGGTCTCCACAGAGAGGCACCAAACCCATTAGGTTGAAGAAAATCCCAGACAAAACGTTCCAGCCACCTTGATTCATTGCTACGGGTATATCAGACCCCAACAGCTTCCTGGTAAAGCTGGGGAAATAGAAATGGGACTTCCATGGGCTGGCTCCCCAGCAGTTCAGCTGTTTCCGATACATTTCTCAACAACGATTCATTTTGCTGTCATTTGGAGCCAAGCAGAGGTGATAATCTATGGCAGCTTCCACTTGGGGGAAATGTCCCATTGCCTGAGTCAAAGGCTATCCGTGGCAGAGCAAAACAAACTGATAATCAGGGCTGTCGGTGATATGGGTTCAAGTTTACACAGCATGTCTGTCACGAGCTGTGGTATCTATCACGTGTGCATGCTCACGCACACGCTGCATGCATGTTATGTGCACGAGCTGCAGAGCAGGTCATTGTGCTACTAAATGTAGGGAAAAATGAATGTCCTTCAAACTTCCTCAATTCATTTAGCCAATCACGAATCAGGTTCATTGATGTTCATATCTGAAGTATGTGGATAGTTTACGTAATATGCACAGTCGGTTGAATAAAAGAAAGCACACTTTTGTTAAAATCATTTGAAAGAATGAATTCAGTTTGATCGCTAGATCGGGTGACTTGCAAAAGTGTGAAGAACTATGTCATAGTGTATAGAGCCGGACGCCTGTTGCCAAAAATAATTTAATAGTTTATGATTTATCCGATGATTTAATCAAAACTAAGTCACACATTTGCACACAATAGCCAGCGTGTTGTAGTGGACACTAGATAGGTTCAATGTTATGTGAAATGAACCTTAATCGAGATGAGCATCAAATCAAATTGACAAGGTATCTTTAAAGAATAACTCATAAAATGACATGTATTTTAAATTTGTAATTTGGCCAACAACCTGTGATTGGCAGGATCCCAAACTATCGTACTTGCCCTACCCCCTGGTGCGCAGCTAGGTGGACCGACCCAATGAAGGATAATTGATTGGGTCTGGGCCATCCAAGACAAAATTCCCACACCTGTCCACAAACTGACAAAGTGGTATTCTCCATTGCCTGGTAAACTGCTGGGGAATTACTAAGACCAGTCTAGTTAACAGACTGTCAGAGGTGCCTATTCTATGGCTCTTTCGGTAGAACTACCATTCTTTCTTCACTGTTTACAGAATCTAACGATCTACCGTTGTTTTATAGCCAAAATATACTGCTAAATCACATAAAAAATGCAAAAAAATGCGCTAAAATATATCCTAAAATTTAAACATTATTCTGCCAGGAGGGAAACTCCGTCACATTCCCCTCTGGATCTTTCCAGGGGTGTTGTAATCAGCTTTGAAAAAACAGTTTTTGTAAAGGTAATTTTTGAGAAGATATTTTACCAGCCTTCTCACAATGTTCTTTCTAGAGCAACTTACTGACGTTGGCTGGGTGGATTATCCATATACACTTGTCATGAGAACAGTTCAACGTAGGTATAGTTTCAAAGGATGGAGTTTGTTTTAAAAATTATTTACGCCTGCAGAAAGTCATAACGTGTAAATTTATGTAGCTGTATTTTGTATCTTGGCAATGGGCCAGCTATAAATGTTGTACAGTGTAACTAGATATCTGGCAGATTCTGTGTAACTAGATATCTGGCAAATTCTCTTACCAAACTTAGGATTGATCTACCTGAAACTTCTACATCAATGTACCGTGGTGTATATAACTGACTAACTCCATGTAAAAATCCTCGGAATAATCAATCGGACCCAGCTACGTAGTGTATAACTAAAATGCAGTTGTGATGCTAACAGTGCTAATTTTAATCTTTTTCATGTTCTGTGTTATAACCAATTACAAGCCTTCAACACAAAACAAATTCCCACCACCAGTCGCATCTAATATGTGATAAAGAGAACTTATCGCCTAACAACAATGTTAAGGATTTAGCCAGGTTGCCAGCCAAAGCAAAACACCAGATGTCACTTGGACAAGGAAGCTGTTGGCTTATTGAGAGTCCAACGATTATTCATCTGTGTGTAACCCGCCATTCTGATATATTTTTCAAGTTTGCTTTTAAACATATTCAAGCTGCTAGATTTTACACGATCAGTAGATAATTTGTTCCATTCATTTATCGACCTCTGTGAGAATAAATATTTTCTGATATCCAATCCACGCTGATGCTACATGTCTTCTAGTGATAGAAGCTCTTGTGCATCTTTCAGAAAAAAGTTAACCTAGAGTACTTTATGAGAAAGTAGCAGTAGATAGAAAAAAGAGGCATACCAAGAGATGCAAATGCCAATCCACCGTCTGTTTTATATACCAGGTGAGAAAGAATGATATTTTAGTGATGTAAATGTCACGCAGGATTGCTGGCACCGGTAAACAAATCTAGCGCGAATGGGCGAACAAAACATAAACGTCAAGTCTGACATTTAACTAAGAGCAGTTTAGATGGGTAATTACTCATTGCTGTTTAGGCTCCCGCACATGCATCATACTATCCCTGAACCTGACAGAGTCCGGTGGAGTCTGCCGCAAGTCAAGCTGCCAAATGATGCAGAATCCATGCTAAATCTTCTTTCATGATCTCACTCGAGCAGGTACATGGCAGCTATACCCCGCTGACTGAGTCCACGTTATCTCTGCTATGTTTTACTATGGAACTCCAGGCATTTACATGTGTTCCCCACATGCATGCATATTAAATGTGCCTGAAATGGGCCATTTCACCAACCCCTGTTGTGGTCAGACCACAGCCACTTTGGGCATTGGTAGCCAGTATTATAGCATTTCAGTTCAGTAAAATTTTATTTCCACATGAACATTGCATTAATCTTACGTACAAATACTGTATGTATCATACTGCAAAAAAAGGCAAAGGTGCGTTCTTATATAGCACAGTATCCAGTCCATGGAACTGTTAAAAATGCTTTACACTTCACCCCCGGGCAGACCTGTTCATTCCAATATCAACTCAACTTCTCTGGGAAGCATTCAGTGGAAATGGAGAAAGCAGATGTTTAAAGCGAAACAAGTCATGGTTTTCAGTCTATGCATCTATAAAAGTTACTCAAACATCACAATTTGTAACTACAAATTAAGAATATCACACCAATGGTTTACTAGGAAAACCTTGTTGAACACATATCTTAATTTCATGGGCTACGCCAAACTGTTAAATAACACTACGTCATGAATGCAGTATTCTGGCAATATTCGTTTGCCAATTGAAAATATATTCACATACACCTTTTCCTATTCTTGCCAGTAGGACGTGGCCATGCTATTTGCGTCCAAACTCAATTTACGTAACATATTTTGGTCTTTGTTTACTAAACTAGTCTTCTTTCTGACAAAATAACACGTTCATTTGAGACTTTGCATTGGTTCTGTGTATGCCGGCCTCCCTTAGTACGTCACTTTAGTCTAGGTCACCCCGATTTTATAGAACTGCACATGCGCTTATCAGTCACACTGGTTCACACGTGAGCCCTCATGAATGACCGGATTCTTCAACTTTTAGAACACATTCTGAGTAAACCACTGGCGTGACGTTCTTGATTTTAGTTGCACGTAATTAGTTTTTATTTATTATCTGTTGTTTCGCTTTAACAAAATACTTCCGCCATTCATGACAATATTCAAGTAATATAGTACTAGTTGTTTATGTACAACTAAACAACTTTAAAACAAAAACGGAAAAAAATTCTGAGCTCCTTGGAAACTGTTCTTTTAAGTTGAAAGTAGGGTTAAGTGTAGGTTATTCATGCAGACATGTTTGTGCTGGTGGGAAAAAATCTGGAAAAAATGTGGGGTGTCAAGGGTTGTATCTGGGACCACTTCTTCGTCCTTCTCCCATTAAATGATTGATCACACATTTCCCGGACTTTGCATTTCTCCCACGTAAGCAGGTAAATAACGTCTATCTGTCATTTATTTCTGGTATTCTACAGGGTGAGCACAAAATAACTCTAAATGCTGTAGGCTGGTGTTCAAAATGTCAAACAGCCATGGAAATTTAAAGCTTAGTTACCTGATAGAAAATCGTTTTTGTTAAGAGGTTTTTTGCGTTGTAGTAACAAAACTGCACCAAACTAATGAACTTTGAGGTAAGTTATCTAATGTCCAACAAAACATCGGCATTGTAGAATATTCATCATTGCCAGTCCACCGGAATTTATACTGAAAACATAATATGACTCAAGAAAATGTATAACTAAGTTAAAAACAGTAAAAAACACATCATGACTTCATATCCCACACGATGGTGAGACTTTATTTCTTGGCACTGCTCATAAACCCATTTGACGCAGCCTTACACATGTCCTTTTCATAGATTTTATTAACTAACCAATATTAAACATTTTGTGAATTAACTTATTACCAAACAGGTAGTTTTTATTTTGTAAAAAAATTATAATGATTTTGACTAAGAGTAAGACTGTTTAAAAAAAGTTGCATAGATTTGTTGATTTGTAACATCAGTAACATGTCACTGCAGGAAATTAGGAACATGTTCATAACTTGCTAATGCAAGACAAGATTCACTGATTTTGAGGTGTCCCCTTAGTGTGAGTGCATGTTTCCTGTACAAGTCTGGTATCTGTTTTTCCCACAATTTATAAAAGTCACATTTGTTCCTGACAACTGAAAAGCCAGCTGGGGCATGTTATACATTTCTGCTTAATGCAGTCAAGTCATAAACATCCCAGTTAGTAATGCAGTCATGTAGTGCTTCATCTCAAGTTACAGCAGCCCCTTCTGTGTATACAAATTATAAAACATTCCCAAATAGAAGACGTCCTATGGAATGAACATGTTTTTCTGTGTGTGTTCAAGATAGAAATTTTTTATACATGTATACTTTCATATTTTAGGTCAGCAGGAAACAGTACAATTTGGTTGTCATCTGAAGACTTACCTTTTTAACCGTGCCTTCTCTTCTTAACTCCCTAGTGCATTAATCATCTGTTGACAACTTTGACCGTGCCTTCCCTCTATAACTCACCTAGCATATCCATCCATCTGTTGACAGCTTTAACCATGCCTTCCCTCCTTAACTCCCTAGTGTATCCATCCATCTGTTGATTTTAACAGTGCCTTCCCTCCTAACTCCCTAGTGTATCCATCCATCTGTTGACTTTTTTACCGTGCCTTCCATCCTTAACTCCCTAGTGTATCCATCCATCTGTTGACTTTTTAACCGTGCCTTCCCTCCTTAACTCCCTAGTGTATCCATCCATCTGTTGACTTTTTAACCATGCCTTCCCTCCTTAACTCCCTAGTGTATCCATCCATCTGTTGACTTTTTTACCGTGCCTTCCCTCCTTAACTCCCTAGTGTATCCATCCATCTGTTGACTTTCTAACCATGCCTTCCCTCCTTAACTCCCTAGTGTATCCATAGATCTGTTGACTTTTTTACCGTGCCTTCCCTCCTAACTCTCTAGCGTATTCATCCATCTGTTGACTTTTTTACCGTGCCTTCCCTCCTTAACTCCCTAGTGTATCCATCCATCTGTTGACTTTTTAACCATGCCTTCCCTCCTTAACTCCCTAGTGTATCCATAGATCTGTTGACTATTTTACCGTGCCTTCCCTCCTAACTCTCTAGCGTATTCATCCATCTGTTGACTTTTTTACTGTGCCTTCCCTCCTTAACTCCCTAGTGTATCCATCCATCTGTTGACTTTCTAACCATGCCTTCCCTCCTTAACTCCCTTGTGTATCCATAGATCTGTTGACTTTTTAACCGTGCCTTCCCTTCTTAACTCCCTAGTGAATCCATCCATCTGTTTTAAGTCTTGTAAGTGAAATGTAACTTAAATTCAAATATGGGAATATGTACAATTATATGTTTTGCCTTTGTAATACCGAATTGTCATTGTACACGAATATTACTTGGACATATTTCTACACATGATCACACTTCAGAGTACTTAGAAGTTAGAGATGTGAAAACTTTTCACATCTACCGGCTATAAAAAATTTTTAATTCCTAGCACTTGACATGCATGAGGTCTGACAATGCATTCTTGCAATCTTTTCCACCGTTTCCAGCGAAGGATCCAGTTTTTCAAAACGGGGTCCCTTTTTCGTAAACTGATCATGGATCAAGGGTACCACCCTGTATAGATCCCAAAAATTGGGGTCGTTTCAATCTCCCAATGATTGGGGGGAATGGACCATTGTGACTGAAATGAATCATTTCCTGTTTCCTTCCTAGTTTCTTTTGGTAGCAATGTCGCAACATCCAGCTCGTGGGAAAGGTCTCACAGATCGAGTAACCCACAGACCACAGATAGGACTCGGCCACTAACATCCACATAAAGAGTTCCTAGGAAAGTGAGCTTTGTGTGTGACGGGGGATTTTTTACGAGCACTTTTACATCGGATAACATAAACAGAGCGCTGACATGCACCAGCACACATTTTAAAATCAGTCACCTGGCTCGGTCAAAATTGAGGGGTGCCAGCTTTGGGCCTATTTTTTTAAAAGCAAGGTTTTCACAAATTTCACTGTAGGGACATAGTTCCGCTGGGCTAAAACGTAAAACGTCGACTTGCCCTTTTATGTCACATTTGCGCCAGTGCAATAGATTAAGATTTCTTAAGTTTCACATGTGCATTGCTTTTAGTTTTGAACAAATCAATAAAATACTTATTGTACTGACGATTGGTGGTTTAATTTTAACTGGGCAGTATTTGCATTTATTTGTGAACTGTATAATTTCATTATTAGGTGCTTTGTCACTGATGACATATTTATGTTGCTAGACTGTGCTACTATTATAATCTTCTACTATGCAGTATAGTGTTAATTAAGTGATGTTGCTAATTTGCGAACTGAATCATATTGATCATATTTGTCAGTACATTAAATTGAATTAGAATTGATGTTTGATAAAACATGTGAATTGGAAAAAATGAAAAATATGAATTGAACCAATCAAGTCTGAACTTTATTGATAAATATGTATAAACAGTATAATGATTATATACACAAATTACAGGTTTATTGTGTGTTTATTGCATTTTAATAATGTTCCAAATATCCCAGCCAAGTTAGTTTTTGGCACAGCTGAACCAGTCTGACAGATAACTGATAATTGTATATTTATAAAATATCACCAATAACTCAACTGTACATGATTTAGAGTACCACCAATAATTTATCAATTATGAAAAAACTGTCAATTAAAAAAAAAACTTGTTAAAAAACTTTTCATTTATAAAAAAAATTATTTATAAATTTTTTTTCAAAAGTATGTTTATAATGATTTTTATAAAAACGTTTCATTTATAAAATAACAGTTCATTTATAAAACATGTTTGTTTATCGCATAACCGTTCGTTCCTTACAATGTGTTTGGTAAGGAGTTGAAAATGCTTTCAAAGAGGCTGCCCTTCAAAGGAATGAAATACTTGTTTTGCAGGTGGCTAAGACCTGACCATCTACTTGTTACTTCACATAAACAACCTTTATTATTTCAATAATTTATATTTATATATATATATGTATGTATGTATGTATGTATGTATGTATGTATGTATGTATGTATGTATGTATGTATGTATGTATGTATGTATGTATGTATGTATGTATGTATGTATGTATGTGTATATATATATATATGTATATATATATATACAGTATATTATGATAGCCCTTACCACATTGGTGTTTGCCAGTGTTGCCATCAAAACAACACAACTTGATCAATTTACTTAAAAGCAATCAAAAGGAGGGGAAAAACTAACTATCCCCAATGAAGAGCATTCTCCTAAACAAAATTGAATAATAAATTAATTCTCACTGTTAATAAATGAATAATCACTTTTATTTAATAAAGTTCATGGCCTGGTAGTACATGCATGGGCCTATTCAACGTGTGGTTGTTGACAACATGCATGACTAGTTATTTCCGCCAGGACCTCCAGCTTGAGGACATTCATGATCTGTTGTTCAATACCCACTCTGCCATGTCGTCATTACTAATTATCACCTGCTGAGATTTACATATAGCACTGACATTTATCTTGAATGCCAGGTGCTACAACTAGAGTTGATGGGACAGGTTTTGTCAACAATAAAATGTTATCATCTTGTGCACATTAAAATTAGTGTTTTATTTAAAAAAAAATTATGTGTCATAAATATTGGACATCGTCACTTTTAAACGGATCATCTGGTTTTGATAGCTTGTATTTGTGCATGTCAAAATTGTGTAATTTATGCAATTGTTTACTAAAGAGGGTGACAATATATCTACATTACAGGGCGAATATATATATTTATAAATAGATTTTCACCCTCTTTAATCAAAAGGTGTTTTATTGTGTATATCTAAAGGACAAAGCTTTGCCAAGCATATCTAACAGTATTTATGTGCCTTACACACAGGTTAAAAATAATCAAGAATAACATTTTTAAAGACTTGATAAACCAACAATTCCTTTAGTGTCCACAACCCATCTGGATCATTTGGCTTTGGATACAATTTTTTTAAATCTTGCTCAAAACTGCCTCCTCAATTGAATTAGCCTATCGCGAATCAGATTCGTTGATGTTCAATTCTGTAGTGTGTGAATAGTTTAAGTAATATATGCAAAACAACAGATTGTCTGATGAGTTCATAAAAACAAAATAACACATTTGTACAAACGAGCTAGCATATCATGGTGGATACTACATAGTTTCAATGTTGTTGCCTTCATGCGACTGAGCACTGGACTCAGTCATTGTTGAACATGGACACATGATATGGTCATACATAATGGATATATTGGTAATGCACTCTGGCGATAAAACAGTTCATAAACACGAGTATGTGCATGGCAGGCCATAAAGAACAGTAATTACTGCTATTACACTCAAGGACTGTAAGTACAGCTTCAACACTATCTATGTTAGTTTTTGTTTCTTTAGTAACATTCACAAGATACAGAGTCAAGTAACTGCTAATGTAATTCGCGAAGAGCAAACACTGTATATCAATGAATCCATTAATGTTAGGTTTTCCTACTGTATGGCATTTGTAGTGCATACAGACCGTGCCCCACAGTGGCACAGATTCATCATAAAATAGTAAAATTTCCATCATAAGGTTGAACATTTGCTAAGTTGCACACCAGTGCACACAGTCCTTTCACATTGAGACGCACGTGTGCAAAACAACTCAACAATATCTGACATGGTAATTTCCTCTCAAGAAACGCTTGTATTGTTTCTAAATAATTTCACCAACTTACTCGGTCTTCGTGGGCAGACTGAAAGAACACAAACAGTTTCTTGACAGGTTTCTTGATCGTATCAAATAATACATTCAAATTTCCAAGAACCCGGAACGTCAATCCATTCAACGCACTCAATCAACAATTGATACTCTAGATTGGCAATCATGACTGAGTTTTTTTTCAATTGTATTGCTCTCCTGTCCTTACTCTGACGTGTTCGATCCAGGGCAGCACTTGAATCCCAGATTGCAACAGGATTTTTTGTATAGTTCTACATTGTCATTGCCATGGCATTTGTCGGTATGGTCACGTTTTAGGGGAGGCGCAAGCCAGGTAGCCCCCGCCCATAAATCAGCGCATGCCATAGGGATTTACGGTTAATGTGTGTGAGAACGAACGACCTCCGGTGTAGGCCAAAGCTTCCCGTTTATATACGCGTACAGCACAGGCCTCGGTCGTCAGCGCTGCTACAGACTGTCAAAGCCGAGGGCACACGTATCCGTAATTCTACGCCTCACACCGTCGTCTAAAGTACACGAGTCGTATCGATATCCCATAAACGTGTCGGGGTTTTAGGGTTCAGGATTCGCCTTGGGCAGGGGATAAAATAACGAGTTGTTTACCTTAACGACAGTGCGTTCCGCAATCATCGTGCTTTTGCCGCTGGCGCCATTTTCCCGAACTGGATCTATCCCGTCATGCCTCATTTGATTGGTTCGGCTCGAGTAGGTAAACAAGCATGCAGTTCCAGGGCTATTTGCCCCATGCGATCACTGTCTTTGCCCTAGTGAACGGGTGAACCCCGGCCCCCTTTGCAACTAGATGGTAAACATCTCATCTGAAGGTTAAATCTAGCTGAATACGCCGTGAAAGAGCGGGAATATCTATGCTGCCCTGGATTTATTGGGAGGTCGATCTCATTTGACATTGATTGGTTCAACTGCACTCAGTTGAACCAATCAATGTCAAATGAGACTGACCTCCCAGTGCCATCAGTATCATTATTTAATTTTGTTTCAACCGTGATGAATCCTAACGATGTGGAGCTGACAATGTTTATTATAATAATGTATCAAATTCCCTTTCAATATGTTGGTGGTTCACGTACTGCTTGCTTAAGCGAAGCAAACAGCAACTATTGCCTGTATGCTTAAGACTTAACGGTTTATACGAGCGATTCGTGTCCGATTTGTCGGCCGATACGGTATCATGCGATAACGCGGTGCAAGAATCGGTCGTGTGAACACCCTCACGACTACTAAAATTAACACACAAAACATGGTGGCAATGCGGCAACAGAATGACTTTAACATCTGCGTATACAACGCGATGAGGAGAATAATTAATAGGAGACCACATTGAAGTATTTTTTAATGTAAATGGTTATGGAGATATTGAAAGAAATAGTTTCTACAAACTGAAAGAAGGTAGTAAAACCAAAGGGCACAAGCAGCATTAGTTAAGGAACAGTGTAAACACAGCTAGGACAATAAATGAGTGGACAAAAATTATTTAATAACTGTCTTAATGCTAGCAGTGTGAATATCTCCCTCGATAAGCCAACGGTTTCCTTGTTCATGGCTTTGAATGGCAATTTTGTTTATTCTTGTTAAACACGATCTGTGCTGTGGGGGAGTGCTCGTCTGGCTCGATCAGAGGAAGATGGTACACATTAAAGAATGAACCTGTTGTGAACATACTTCTCTAAGCAACATACAAGACGTTTAGAGAAGAAAACAAACAGGTGGCCGTCATAAATGACCAACGAGAGATAGAATAATCTGTTTGTGAAATTTCAGCGGTCCGACCAGTCAGTTCCATGAAATTAAGACAGCCACATCCGTTTGATCGACTTTGCATAGACTTTCAATCGCGATTGTACACCGAGGCACATTGTTAGCCAGCGATCATAGCCATCCACGGAACACCACAACTGTTCAACCCAGATTATCACGATCTCCAGACACACGCTGCTAGCTGTGAATATGAAGATATATAATGACGAAACATGTATCAATAGTTTGATAGGATAACTCAAAAAATAATGCCTGTTTGGCTCATTCTGATTCCCGTTTGTTCACCATTGACAGAGGTAGACGTTGGGGCAACACTTCAGTCTCAGACATTATCTGACCAATACTTCTCCACCCCCACTCAGTCCCTCTTCCCCCAGGCTATCCGCGAAGCTCAATCTCGTTCGAACGTCCACCCTTTGATGCAATTGACCCAACTCTTCTTCTGTTCTCATCCCAGCTTTGTGATCGTCGTTCATTCACTGTGCCTTGCAGAATTGTTTTGGAGAGGCCTGTGGATCTCATGACATGAACATTGCAGTTGGCGTCTTCTAATCAGAGTCAGAAGTTTTTCACGCCGGCTAATGGATTGATCGATGAGATTATAATACGGAATTCATGCATGGTTGGTGATGTGCGATAGTGATCTACTAGATGCTGAGAGCAGTACCTTTAATGACCATGTCGCGGCAGTCAGACTTGTTAAAACTAGTTTACACGAGCGATGAATTGTCCAATGGGTCGGTCGACAAGGTGTCATATGACAAAGCGCAGCTAAATTATATGTGCGTTCACACAGCGACGTGTCTATACACTGCAAATGCGACTTACAGATTGGCGCCATTCCCCACATGAGTTCTGACTAAAGTTCACGCCGGATACACCTGCACTCGGTCACTGCGGTCGCTGATTGGCCAGCGCTTCAAATAGTCACCCGACAGACGTCCGAATGGGATCCGGCGGCAATTAGGGCGACACAAACATAGCCACAAATTGGACTCGCAAATTGGTCTCACGAGGGTGTTTATATTCTATCCGATCTTCTATGTATCTTTACACGTTCGATTTTCAGTACGTTTAATGAGTGTGTATGGTTTCCGTCCGTTTTGTCTAGGATTCGCCTTGGGCGGGAGATACAATAACGAGTTGTTTACCTTGTTTGGGACAAAATTACTTGGAAACAACGTCTTGGGCAGGGGATACAATAACGAGTTGTTTACCTTAACGCCTTGGGCAGGGGATACAATAACGAGTTGTTTACCTTAACGTCTTGGGCAGGGGATACAATAACGAGTTGCTTACCTTAACGCCTCTGGCAGGGATACAATAACGAGTTATTTATTATAACGACAATGCGTTCCGCAATCATCATGGTTTTACCGCTGGCGCAATTTTCCCGAACTGAATCTATCTTTGCCACGTTCAACATTTCAGGACTATGATCCATCTTATCAACTTTTTCGGTTTTTTTTATGTGTGATTGAGCGCTTCCTCGTTATTCATCTTTCTGTCACATCGTCTTCCACGTGCCGCTTTGATATGGACACTACCCGAAAAAAGGAGAAGATACAGAACACTTGGCACACGAAGAAGAACTATGGAGGAAGAACTGAAGCTGGCTGGGAAGGCCAAGCATGAACTCAACTGGCTCGCCCAAGACCGCGCTGACTGGTGGAGATTTGTTGACGCCTTGTGCTGCAGTGGGAGAGAACAGGCTTGAGCGAGTGACCTCGCCAATCCATAGCTCAAAGCACTTTTAAAACCAATGTTTCTATTCTACTTGTTAAATGTATACACTTAACTATTTTCGTTAGGACCGTTTTATTTGTGCTGACTGCTAATATCCCATATGGCTATATCCATCACACCGGCCATCCTCTTTGTATATGTTGTTGTCATTCGACGTCGACATTTATGTTCCCTCTAGTAGGTTGGCCCTGTATTGCTCATGGACCTGGAAAAGACCGGGAACAATTGCAGAAAGGAAACCAAGCTGGTAAAATAGAACAGACCGAGCAGCCAGCAAGAACGTAGCCTCGATTATCCAGGCTCCGTGCTGTGGCGCCACCGTTTATCGCGTACATCATCGCCTGGAATCAATGTGTACTTTTCACTGTGACGGAAATTATGTATGCACCAAAATTTTGAACGCATAGCTAATTAGCTAATTACAATGTCATCCAGGCATTTAGTCAATTCATTAAATAGGAGTGGAATTGTATCAGCTTTTACGATGCAGTTCGAACTAACTTTAAACTTTGATTATATTGACACAACTGTCAGACTGAAAAGGTCAATCAGGCCAAACAATGTTTAGTATATCATCTCGATAGTGACGCTGATTCGTTGCTGGCGCTTCACGGGAACGCCTACACAAAATGGAGTGGTGACAGCGGCCGGTAACAACGAGACCACCCCTCTGCGACCTGACGCTCTTCTCGGCGAATTCAGAGGCCAGCGACAGTCGGACACGCGAGACTAGCAAGAACGCGCAACCACCTGAATGAAACCAGTACGAATAGAAGACGTGAGGACGAACAAGAAATAATTTTATACGAGCGCCATTAATTTTCCAATAGCACTGTCCACCAGATGACGTTACTGCGTATTGCGCTTCCTTACTGCAGTCGCCACCTAGCGACAATCAATAAATACCCACGCTATGTTATATAACATGACAGCCGTTCTGGCTTGTGTGGGTGCACGTACGCGCATACACCCCCCCCCAGAAAGTTGTACTCCCAAGGTTACAGTTCATTTCAACTATCCATTGACCGAGACGATTATTGAGCGCCATATGTAGCCCAATCCACGTTAACCAGGACAGTTAGTTGCATGTAAATATTTCTTATGGAGTAAATTATGCGTAGACCCTACATGTCTTTTTCTATATTTTGTAGTATGCGTTATTTCCTTTCTCACGGTATATAGTTTTACCAAGTTAGCCCTGATAATTAATTCATAACAGTACTGAATACATCTCGAAACTGCCCCATTTTGGATGTATCAAGCTCGGGTATGATGTTTCGGCAAAATCATTTGTGATCATACTAATGTTGCACTTATATATTACGTACTTTATTACCACCAGCAACAACGAGGGATGACGTTCAGTGACTGGACGTGTTGCAGCGGTGCTCTCAGGCTTTGGGGTCGTTTGAAGAAAATAAATTAGATTTTTTTAAGAAACCACGCTTATTGATGGCGGCTCGGTGATGGCCAAATGTGTGGTTGGACAATTCATCGTTGTGACTTTTGACTGAAACTATTTCGGAAGGACAACACCCTGTAACTCTGTTGTTGTTTCCGCTTCGGTGCCTGCTTCGAGGTAGACACTGCATGTGTAACGATATTGTGCAACACCGGACAGCGACTGCGAACGGTTATTGTCAATTGACACAGTGCCAAATATACCTACTGCCACGATCTGTTTCACGCCTGAACAATCCACAATAGTACTGTAACTACTGTCTGACGAGGCCGTGCTATTGAAAATGAAAAGATCTTGTGTGTACAAGATATTTTCATTTCCAAGATCCATTCATTTTCCCAAAGGTTGGCCGATAAAATTGACTGGATGAACAAGAACATGGACGATCTAAATGAATGCATCGAACAGACTCGGGGTCAATTACATTGAAATTGATACACCTACTCCAATTCCGGAATTGGAATTGGTGTTTTGTTTTTAGGATATGTTGTGTATATCATATTTGTTTGCCATTATGTACTATAATAATGCAGACATCAAATACAGCTGCTCTAAAATAGATATATTATTTTTTTTTGGAATCGAGTATGTCTATGATTGCTCTGTTCACATATCGGTATATTTATTTCGAAAAGGAATTTATAATCGGAATTGGTATTTGTAATTGGAATTGATACTTTTTTAGGTGTAAGTGGAATTGGTACTTTTAATTGGTGTGGAATTGGAATCTAAAGATAATAAAGCTAGCGTATGTTTGTTTGTTTGTTCACATTTTCCTCCTGGACGGCTTGCACCTCGGGCGCCAAACTTTCAGGGATTAATCCACGACCCCACGAATGAAACGTAACGCCTTTATTTTTTCGAAATACCCCGTATATCAAGGGTTCTTAGTGGTAAATCAACAAATGTTCGCTACGTAAAACGTTAACTTCCAACAATCGCAGAAACCACGCCCGCACGCGGCGAATACTTCGGTACGTAAACCGTTGAGAGTCCGTAGCACAAGTTATCCCGTCCTGGGGATGGGCATGTTTGCTTGTTGATATAGTGTAATCGAGAAGTCACGTCCGACATGCGGTGGACCCAACATTCTATTAAAAACCTAAACATTTCCTTTACAATCCTTATAAGTCCTTAACTGTTCTTTAAATTATGTTTGCGCTTACAGAAGGTGCGCTGCTGTCGTGTCTCATAGACAAAGGACTGGACGCGTCTCGCTACCTGCAGATCTGCGGTCACTGGAGAAGGACAGTCTGGCTCGCCATGGTCAGTCTAACACATGTCATGCTGCAGGCGGTCAATGCAATGCCTTTATATCTCTTTCCACCTGCCACGTGGGACACAGTGGCGCAGCGGTTAGCACATCGGACTCTCAATCGAGACGAGCAAGGCTCGACTCGTCTTTTTGTCATTTCGAAGCTTGGACATTTCCGTTAATAAATAATATTCGCGCAGTAATTGCAGCATGGTTGAATGCTTTCCAGAAAAGTCGAGTTGGCGTTGGTATGAACAGGTCTGCCTAGGGTGAAGTGTAAAGTGCTTCGAACGATCCCGAGGACTGGATACGAGCTATTTCTAAAAATATACCTTTTTGTTATGGTACATATTAACGTCAAGTCAGCCAGCAGGTGCGTCACCTGGTACTCTCGCCGTGCTGACCAGCAGGTGTGTCACCCGGGTCTCTCTCCGTGCTGACCAGCAGGTGTGTCACCCGGTTCTCACTCCGTGCTGACCAGCAGGTGTGTCACCCGGTTCTCTCTCCGTGCTGACCAGCATGTGTCACCCGGTTCTCACTCCGTGCTGACCAGCAGGTGCGTCACCCGGGTCTCACTCCGTGCTGACCAGCAGGTGCGTCACCCGGGTCTCTCTCCGTGCTGACCAGCAGGTGCGTCACCCGGGTCTCACTCCGTGCTGACCAGCAGGTGCATCACCCAGGTCTCAATCCGTGCTGACAAGCAGGTGCATCACCCGGGTCTCACTCCGTGCTGACCAGTAGGTGCATCACCCGGGTCTCACTCCGTGCCGACCAGTAGGTGCATCACCCAGGTCTCACTCCGTGCTGACAAGCAGGTGCATCACCCGGGTCTCACTCCGTGCTGACCAGTAGGTGCATCACCCAGGTCTCACTCCGTGCTGACAAGCAGGTGCGTCACCCGGGTCTCACTCTGTGCTGACCATCAGGTGCGTAACCCGGGTCTCGGGTATAATTGATTCTGATCGTTACATCGAGTAACTTACAAAAAGTGTGAATAGCCTTATGCTATAGCACAAGGCATGAAGCTAAAGTAAATCAGACATTTGCACAAACGAACTGGCATGTTGTAGTGGATATTAGATAGGAATGATTTTTTGTAAAATAATTCAAAGATGAATCGAGCAAAATTGGAATTACGGAATGACCTCTAAATTTGTTCTTACAGTTATTATTAACTAATCATATGTACTAGCAAAACAATAACTCGGTAGTTCATACGTGATAGTCATAATAGCAAATTAGGTTGAATATGTTGCATTGGCGTAATTTAGGAGGTTAATGTAGGCCCTACGTTGGTGCACGTATGAGTTAATTTATGATCTGTTCTACAACGACACGAGACGAGGCACTTTATATGCCATTCGACTGACGGTTGTGTAGTGGTACGTCGGACTTTCGGCCGTAGAGACCGGGGTTCAAAACTTGGGCAATTTTTTTTATCCCACACTGCTGTTGTCTTTAGGAAGATAAAGCCGTTGGTCCATTCTTCCTGGTGTCTATGTCAGGGTAAATAAACTACCCCACACAGGGAAACGGAAAACAACCTGTTGTGGACTCAACAAGTGATCTCTGTCTTTAAACTACAATAGGCGTAACAAATCAAGGACTCTGCGCCAATTATCGAAATAGAAGTGACTGTTGGATAACAAACTGATGTGTGCATTTGCTCCACAAAGTGATGGCGATGTGAATGACTAGAAAATTTTTTTAGACTTGTTTTAATTTTGTGAAAAAATCAAAGCTTTCTAGTGTCCACTATGATATGCTTCTTCGTTTATGCAAATGTGTTATTTTGTTTTGATGAAATCATCTGAATAAACAGGATGACACAACAATTCATTAAATATTTTGCATTCTTGTGGTGGATACATAATTGTTCTATTAAATTACAAAATTACGTGTCATATTTCCATCGTCGTTTGCCTGCGAATTTACCCGTATGTTAGTGTTATATTATACACCACATAAACAACGGGTTATTTCGGATAACCTCTTATTGTAAAGAATATTATAGCGTTGCCTGCATCCAGGAGCGACAGTATAGGTGGTCCTCCCTGACAACATCCAGGAGCGACAGTCGAGGTGGTCCTCCCTGACAACATCCAGGAGCGACAGTCGAGGTGGTCCTCCCTGACAACATTCAGGAGCGACAGTCGAGGTGGTCCTCCCTGACAACATTCAGGAGCGACAGTCAATGTGGTCCTCCCTGACAACATCTGGGAGCGACAGTCGAGGTGGTCCTCCCTGACAACATCCAGGAGCGACAGTCGAGGTGGTCCTCCCTTACAACATTCATGAGAGACAGTCGAGGTGGTCCTCCCTGACAACATCCAGGAGCGACAGTCGAGGTGGTCCTCCCTGACAACATTCAGGAGCGACAGTCGAGGTGGTCCTCCCTGACAACATCCAGGAGCGACAGTCGAGGTGGTCCTCCCTGACAACATTCAGGAGCGACAGTCGAGGTGGTCCTCCCTGACAACGTCCAGGAACGACAGTCGAGGTGGTCCTCCCTGACAACATTCAGGAGCGACAGTCAAGGTGGTCCTCCCTGACAACATCAACCAGGGAATCTTCCAGAAGAAGGAAATGCAGCTCGCCTTCAGTGACTTCCCAGAAGTACTGATGGTTGATGCTACGGACAAGCTCAATGACATAAGAATGCCCCTTTGTGGCCTCGTGGTCATCGATGGAAACGGTATGTTAAATTTCTAGCGGCCTGTCCAGTATTTATATAAATGTTTTTACGCTTTGTTACACCACTGACATTCATACGCTGTTTCCACTTAATTAATTAGACCCCACTGTTTTATGTCACCATACTTTACATTTAGTAAGCCTACTACATCATGCAAATTATTCAACATATATCATAAAATCCTGACATATATAATCAGTGTTGTTTACAGATTTTCTTATCAACAAGTAAACGTTAGGCTAGGTAACTAAAAAATCATGTTTAGATTGGATCAATTATCGCACAACTAGATATGGACTCTGCCCACAATTTGAGTTATTGTGGTTATTTGACAGACGAGGACGAGCTTACGGCCCTGTGGATCGTCCAGAGACAAGAACCTACAAGACAGACATAGCCCCAGCCCAGCGTCGTGTGAGTGTTTGTTGCCAACTGATGGACATTTTAATTTTTTATGTGGCCCCTTTTTTCACATCTATTAATTACGACCAATAAAGGAGGGTGTTTAAAAGGCTAAAAAAAATTTATTTACAGTTAAGTTATTGCTTCAAGATACGCGCATGCGCAGATACACCAAGCGGATGCTATTTGACGGCGGAAAATGTAAGCACGACATCGGTCGATAGTTAAGCTATTGATTGTTAAGCTATCCACCAGAGGCGCCATGGATTGTTTGGGTAGCCTATGTGCATACTCACTAGGTGGCGCGCCTGTTTGAACAGCCTTCCACTGTCAACGTGAAATAAAGCTGCCTCCGGAATTACATTTTCCTCTCGTCTTGTTTTAGAATCGTTTCGGAAAACATCAAACCTACACAGCATCCACTGCGATATGTAAGCTCGTCTGTGCAAATGTGTTATTTAGTTTTGATGAAATCATCGGTTAAATTATTAGGTTGTTTGTAATAAAGGCGGAGGATGAGAAACAGTTGAGGGGGAAGGTTGCCGATAGAGAGCAGTGGAAGAGAACAACTGCTACGACAGCAGCACAATGATTAGAAGGCCTTACCTCTTTAGAAAATGAACTTTGCGAAAGAACACAAACGCGCGCGCGCACGCACGCACGCACGCACGCACGCACGCACGCTTCCTAAAGGTGTTATTATTAGAACGCGGGAGCCGACTAATTATTATATTGTTGCACTGCAGTCGCGCCATGATTTCCATGTTTACAAGCCTAACTAGGCGAATTAACGTTTTTGACGAATTATGTACGGTGCACGTATGCAAATGTCTATTGTTGTCGCTCCTAAGGATGATACAGTTGTGTGCTGTATTCCGGGTTCTCGAAGACTCCATGTGCGAAAGTGTGACTGGAAACTGAGACGCCGTTCAAACAGGCACACCACCTAGCTAGAATGGCTCGTATTTAGTTCATCACACGACTAACATATATGATTATTTCATTAGCGCGAGAACGTGTCGATTTCAAATTACCATCTGATCATTTCACCAAATCATATATGTGTCAGATTCAATACCAGCGACTACGCTCGTTTAATCATATTCTATTATGTTCAGTGAATATCGGACGGGTCGAGTATCGTGTGCAACGGCGTGTATAATACAACATAATTTGCAGCACAATCAATACATTATTACATATACAATAATACATGACCACACACGACATAATACCCCAGGTTATATTGCTAATGAAAATATCCTAGTGCGATATGCAGGGACCAGTTAACGGTCCGCTGTTTTGCTTTGTGGAGGAGATACCGGACCCCTCATATTAAAGTACTTGAGAGGAAGCACGACGGAAATTACACTGAAATGCTCAGGAAATGTCTAAATGTCCACTGGAGCAATAGGCTGACATATACAAGCTGTCAAACAAGATTCGAATGAGACGTCTCCAACTAGGTGATCACTGCTCTCGACACAAAGAAGGACCAGTGTCAATATTCATCTTGTGGACACCTACTCATGGCAGTGGACACCCAGTCATGGCGGTAGACACCCACTCATGGCAGTGGACACCCATTCACGGCAGTGAACACCCACTCACGACAGTGGACACCCACCCATGACAGTGAACACCCACTCATGGCAGTGGCCACCCACTCATGGCAGTGGACACCACGTCATGGCAGTGGACACCCCGTCATGGCACTGGACACCCACTCATGGCAGTGGACACCCACTCATGGCAGTGGACACCCACTCATGGCAGTGGACACCCACTCATGGCAGTGGACACCCAGTCATGGCGGTAGACACCCACTCATGGCAGTGGACACCCATTCACGGCAGTGAACACCCACTCACGACAGTGGACACCCACCCATGACAGTGAACACCCACTCATGGCAGTGGCCACCCACTCATGGCAGTGGACACCACGTCATGGCAGTGGACACCCCGTCATGGCACTGGACACCCACTCATGGCAGTGGACACCCACTCATGGCAGTGGACACCCCGTCATGGCACTGGTCACCCACTCATGGCAGTGGACACCCACTCATGGCAAGATAAACAGGGAAACAAAGAAAGCATACACCAAAGTGATCAGCGAAAACTTCGCTGTTGAAGTGTCTGATCTTCCATCCTTAACGAACAATCGACCGTTATGGAAACGGCTCGTCAACGCTCCGATCCCGGCCGATCAGTGATTTATGATTATTGTTATGAACAGTAAATATCTGTGTTGGAACCGGAACATTTGTTGCTGTGATAGTAAATCAGAAAGGAGATGTTTCCTGAGAATCATGGTGCAAGACCCTTCGATCGCATCCGTCTTGAAATAAACCTTCATTTTGTTAACGTCATACTCAATCTTTATTCGGACTCATGATCCACAAACATGTACATATTAAACAAATTATACAGTTCCATATAAGAAACGGTAGCTAGAAAACAAATTATATTGTGCTTAGATAATGTGTCTTACATTCTGGCCCATAGTGGACCTATCAGCAAATGTCATTGTATTTGCTATATAATTAACAACCATGATGTCTGACAAGGCTACTGTTCTGTAAAACTTTGTAAACCTAGACCAAAGCAACATCTAAAGTACACATTCAGCAATAAATTGCATTAAATCTCTGCGCGAACCATATGGTAGCTTCCATGCCTTGCATAAACATTACGCCACTGTATACACATATTATTGTCAATATTGGCAGAATAGTGACTTAATAACCTGCACTGTGGCTGGAATATGCAAAAGCGCGCCAAGACGAGAGGTTTCTATTCAAGAAACAATTAGAAAACCAACGGTTAAAAAACAAAATAGCAAGAAAGATGTAACTTAAAAAACAGACATATATCTGAGAAGTGTGGACCACACGTAGGTCACAGATGATTGGACTCTCGATAAGCCAATAGCTTCCATGTCTGGTTGGCGTCTAGAACATTTTGCTTCGGGTGGCAATCTGGTTAAATCTATTAGAATGGGTAAACTATTGAGACAGGACCCTAAGAGTATTACGAGGTGACAACCACAATTGAGTGAGATGATGGAAGCCGGGTTCGTTCATCAGGATCTGCGAGAACAAAGACAAATAAACGTTGACGAGAGGAACACCGTGAAACGCAATATGGATTCCCGATACACTGAAGCAACACGCAAGGCAGCGTGCGTATAGCACAAATATATCTACTTTTAGAGGAACACACACGTTGTGGGCTATATTGGTATATTCGTAAATAATGCACACAAACCAGAACCGCTGGCTGGAAGTTAAGTCGGGCCAGTGCGTATTCGTGAACGCATGCAGCGCGTGTTGTGTTCTTGTGCTTGAGAAACTACTCGATGCATGGATGAAATATGGCTGGAGAATCTGGTTGTAAAGGAAAGCGAACGCACAGTAAAACATACACGACGTTTGTTGGGTGTGTGTGTGTGTGCGTGTGCGTGTGCGCTTGCGTGTGTTTAAATGCGTGTTTCTGTGTGTGCGTGTGTGCGTGTTTGCTTGCGTGTGCGTGTGAGCAAAGCCGTGCACCGAGACAACGGGCGCACACCCACTCGCACACATCCAACAGCTGCCACTTTGTCTGTTGACGCCAGCGATGCGCGCACACGAACAGACCCATCCTTTGCTGCTACACAAGCTGTGCAACATTTTCTGCATTCGTTCAATCCAGGAAGCGACGACTTGCGCAACCGTCGTAGCCTATGGCGATACACGTGCGTCGCAGGCAAACATTCCCCTGTCTTGTCGATCGTATCTTCTTGTTGACGACAGAGTACACCTATACGAATATGTAGAGAATATGTTAAGTTATGTCTCCCGTTGTCATTAGTCGCATCCTTTCACATGGTTCGGTTATTTTAGCCGCAGCACCTGTTGGACACCGGGGAGCGGGTACCAGCACCCGGACAGAGGCCAGTCAACGACCGCTGAGCCAGGCATCGCTTACACATACACACTCCCAGGCACCGCCTGCTTCCGACGAGATGGCACTTCTAATCTACATGCCTTCCTGTTGCGAAATTGTCTTCCCGATCTCGCAAAAAAGCACAATGGCCCAGTCTAGCTATAAAGGCTTTCGGTGTTAGGAAATTTATTTAATTTATTAACCCATGGGATATACAGTACATCGGATACGTGGAACAGTTTGACCAAATGCCAACATGTTCCTAACAGCTAAAGGGCCAATGTACCAAAAAGTGTACAGTTAGTGTTGTGGCAGTTAAAGAAATAAATATATTATTAAAAAAACGTAACTTGTTTTTTCTTGTTGTGTATGTAATAAGGTATATTTTCTTATTGTGTATGTAATAAGGCATATTTTCTTATTGTGTATGTAATAAGGTATATTTTCTTATTGTGTATGTAATAAGGCATATTTTCTTATTGTGTATGTAATAAGGTATATTTTCTTATTGTGTATATTATAATAAGGTATATGTTCTTTTTGTGTATGTAATAAGGTATATTTTCTTATTGTGTATGTAATAAGGCATATTTTCTTATTGTGTATGTAATAAGGTATATTTTCTTATTGTGTATATTATAATAAGGTATATTTTCTTATTGTATATGTAATAAGGTATATTTTCAATAAGTATCAAACTCTAATACGCACTACTTTTTACGACAGTTACGTGAAGTTGAACATGTTTTTTATCATGTGTCCAGCGTCACCGACGACAATTTTCAATACTACATACAATTTGAACATTTCAAATGACACGGACATAGGCAAATCTTCTTGAATTATTTAGCGTACCTGTCAATAAATAAGAAACAAAAGTTACAACGTGAAATTTATATGGAAACTTTGTTTTTTTTCTCTCATTGTTACTTTGATTATATTGTCTGCATTGTTTTTTTCTTGGAGAGGCCTACTTTCAACTACTGCTGTTCTTTCATTGCAGTGTTGTGAATTTTATACGACACATAATCAGTAACTTTGATAATCTTTGACCGTAGCATCTACCGTTTTTGTCCCGGGACTGGAACTTTGCAAAATATGAGCTAAACAAATTAAAGACATTGGTGATGCTGGGCATGCAATCTATCTTTAATTAGGCTATATCATTATCCTTCAACATCAAGTAGAAAATGTCCAGGAAAATTATTTAAAACATGTTGTGCCATGTAACCCTATACAAACATGGAATCTTTATTGTCTCTTCCATGTTTGTTTCACGAAATTTTCTTAATTTCACATATTAAAGGTAGTTTGTTTCAAACATGTAATCTCATCTCGTTGTGGGGATAATTGATGTAAACCGAATAACGGGATGTGGAGCCGAACAAGTTTCAGTATCATACGATTACGACGAAGTGAATTTGGAATGTCTGTCAGGTTGTTAACCTCTTCTATGTGTGGACGACACTCCTTCACCAGGAATGCCTATAGAGTTGTGCTGTTGCGACCAGTGTTATCTTACACACGCCATGTATAGCTAAGTAACCACACCCCCCAGTTCACCACCATTTGGTGGTGGAGTGTTACTTGTAGGCGGTCGAAGTAGGCATTTTTGGTCTACTCATTTATGCAGCAGACATACGTTTTCGTAGTGTCCATTTGTACGGTTACAAACGTTGCTGGCAAGGGCAACATGCTTTGATATTGCCCGACAGAAGAAGGATATATATATTTTTGTATCCGGATTTTCTTAATAGAATTAAACATGCAGGTATCGACGATAGTTAATCAAAATATATTTCATTCCTTCTTACTACCATTCACTGCTTAAGTCTAGTATGGGAGGGATGTAGAGTCACCCGGTCTATTTATCAATTCATTCATTTTTAACTGCAGACGACCGGCCTTCACACGTTGTATTGTCTTGTGTCTTGCGAGCTGCTGCAGCGTCTTAGCGACCAGGCTTCCTATACAATTTTCTTCAAGTGACGTCCTGTGAAGAATGTTCTCCTTGTCTTGACTAGGATATGTTGATCATGTGCAGCGAGGCCCTTTCTCACTTCGTGTTTTTTGTAGGGCTCTGTCCGTCCTTCCTCCGTATTACGTCGGCACGGCAAACTGACACTGGAAGAACGTTGTTAGTGGGAGTAATGTCGGCCCTGCCTGTCATGCTCCTTCTTCCTGATTGTACTGACATTGGTAGAACGTTGTTAGTGGGAGTAATGTCGGTCCTGTCTGTCATGCTCCTTCTTCCTGATTGTACTGACATTGGTAGAACGTTGTTAGTGGGAGTAATGTCGGTCATGTCTGTCATGCTCCTTCTTCCTGATTGTACTGACATTGGTAGAACGTTGTTAGTGGAAGCAATGTCGGTCCTGTCTGTCATGCTCCTTCTTCCTGATTGTACTGACATTGGTAGAAGGTTGTTAATGGGAGTAATGTCGGTCCTGTCTGTCATGCTCCTTCTTCCTGATTGTGTTGCACTGCTACTATTTCTCGAAAACCAGACACGTTGTTACAGAGCTTCTTCGTCTCCTTCCTCAAACAACTGACCTGCTTTAGGGTATATTATATTCTTTTCACTGAGAATCAGCAGTCGGTGTGATATATGTAGCGCCAGCATGTAGTTGGGGAAAGTTAATCTTCACAACGAGATTTTCTTTGAAGGAAATAGGCGAGGACAAATGCTGTCCTTAATGTAATAAAACTATGAATTCAGAATGTAAGTACTTGTAACGTAGCTTGTGAAGGGTAACCCGTAAATTATGGTGTCCTTGAAATAACGGTCTATGTGTTGTTTTATCTTATATGTCGTGTAATATAAAAGTAATGCTTACATTTGACAAAGTATGGATACACCTTCCCCTAACTGCATGTCCAGCATCACTACATGTCCAGCATCACCACATGTCCAGCATCACTGCATGTCCAGCATCACTACATGTCCAGCATCACTGCATGTCCAGCATCACTGCTTGTCCAGCATCACTACATGTCCAGCATAGCTACATGTCCAGCATCACTACATATCCAGCATCACTACATGTCCAGCATCACTACATGTCCAGCACCACTACATGTCCAGCATCACTGCATGTCCAACATCACTGCATGTCGAGCATCACTACATGTCCAGCATCACTGCATGTCCAGCATCACTACATGTCCAGCATCACTGCATGTCCAGCATCACTACATGTCCAGCATCACTACATGTCCAGCATCACTGCATGTCCAGCATCACTACATGTCCAGCATCACTGCATGTCCAGCATCACTGCATGTCCAGCATCACTACATGTCCAGCATCACTACATGTCCAGCATCACTACATGTCCAGCATCACTGCATGTCCAGCATCACTGCATGTCCAGCATCACTGCATGTCCAGCATCACTACATGTCCAGCATCACTGCATGTCCAGCATCACTGCATGTCCAGCATCACCACATGTCCAGCATCACCACATGTCCAGCATCACCACATGTCCAGCATCACTACATGTCCAGCATCACTACATGTCCAACGTAACCACCGAGGTTGAAGGCCACATTTCCCCAAACGTACCTTCCAATTTCACCGAAATTACATTCTAACGTTGTGCGAACACCCCATCTTGTTCTTGCAATATAAACTGAGAACTCTTACGCAACAGAAATGTGTCCTAACAAAGTTTTCTTTTTTCCAATAGCCAGCAAATGTCCAGCGTCGCGACATTTTGTCTGGAAAATAATTTTTCTTACTAAAGTATGTGTAAATTGCTTTCATGTGTAGGAAGAACAACATGTATCTGACCACTGTAGTTCCCATGAGTCATTGTAATGTGTAATATGTGCGGTGTTTATGCAGTTCCCTCCAAATAATGCTGGACACTCAGTGAGCTGGACACCCCCCAAATTCGTTTCCCCCAAGACCAGGAAATTTATATATATGGTATATATATTGCTATCGAGACAGTTGTAGCAGTGGATTTGCTTGCACTTAAAAACAGTGTAACTTTCGTATTTATTTGGAGGTAGGCCTTTCCGCCACTAACGCTGGACTCTCACTTAAAACGTTATTCCATACGTTTGAACTTTAACATTCCATATTTTCCTTACATTTAGGTTTAGTCCCATAATTGTTTAAAAAATTCCTTCTTTAACATTGTGCGAAGGAATCATAAGTCTAAATACATATTAATGATATTCGTAAATGAATATTGTGGACCCTTATAAACCCGTAACGATGGACAAGCAAAAAGTATTCACTTAAGAAACAATACTGTCAAACTTTTTGTTATAACGTTTTAGACAATATTTTATACTGTACACCCCCGATACACACCTCAACTGTACACCCCCAGTACATACCTCAACTGTACACCCCCGATACATACCTCAACTGTACACCCCCGATACATGCCTCAACTGTACACCCCCGATACATACCTCAACTGTACACCCCCGATACATACCTCAACTGTACACCCTCGATACATACCTCAACTGTACACCCCCGATACATACCTCAACTGTACACCCCCGATACATACCTCATCTGTACACCCCCGATACATACCTCAACTGTACACCATTATATACATACCTCAACTGTACACCCCCGATACATACCTCAACTGTACACCCTCGATACATACATCAACTGTACACCCCCGATACATACCTCAACTGTACACCCCCGATACATACCTCAACTGTACACCCTCGATACATACATCAACTGTACACCCCCGATACATACCTCAACTGTACACCCCCGATACATACCTCAACTGCGCTGTGTACTCAGAAATAAAACTTCAACTTGACATGCTATTTCGCCATTTTGGTTTTCATTTTGTTTAACAAGTATTAACATTACTGAGACGGGCAAACTATATATGTCCGGAAAGCTCTTGATGTGGGAAATCCATGTTGAAATTTATTTAAGCCTAACTTTAAAATTCTGAGAGACAAAAGACAAGATTGATCAATCAACACTTTTTGGACATTGGTCCTAACGTCCATTGTATTTGAACAGTGGATCGCTTTTATCTTGTTGACACCGCTGAGTACGAACGGATAAATTCCAGTTAATAGACCAATGCTGCATTACTAACAAATACTTTCGTGATAGTAATACATAATTGGAACATTTAGAAACAAAGACTAATACCATACTATAGAGTATACACGGCTACAGCTTTTATGGAAATACTCGCAACTTAAAAGGAATCATATGCAAACAGTATTTACAGGTTTCGAATAATTACGTAGTCGAAGATTAACGTCAACACGTAGGCTGACAACTCTGATTGCTTATCGCAGCTGATGAGCCAAAAGCAATAGGCTAGATATCTAATATTATCTGGCAAGGTTCGAAAGGGAAACGAGAATGATAACTCTGACTGCCTATCGCAGCTGATGAGCCGAAAACAATGCCGGTTATTTTTGTTCGACCCGACGCGTGGATGACATACTGCAGCCTAGGAGACGCGACGTCTTGTCTCTTCGTCTAGCACAACCGTCAGCTGGGTGGATGCTCGTCCCGACCAGGAAGACGACTGGTAATTAGTCTACATCGTTTGGATTGAACCGTCCTCGAAAGCACGCACGCACGCACACATACAAGGGGAGTTTAATTGATTACGAAATTAACAATGTCTATCCCTTGTAGGGAATTGCGGTCTGGTGTTTATGGTCAAAGTATCGATGATATGAAACATTGCGCCGATAAACAACAGCTATTTGTGGTTCAGCAACTAGACAAGTATTTGCTGAATGTTAATGGCTATATCAACCACAATCACCAGACTCAGCGACATTCATATTAAAGTAACTTGATACACCTTTCAGAGTATATTGCTGTGTTCGATGGACCTTCCTGGCCCTCCAAGTCAGTTCGACAGCGTCAGACTAATCTAAATCATTCTCTGGTGTCATGTGACCGTGTTGATGGTTGTCACAAGACAGCAGTTCCATGAAGATCAACAATGAACAGAAACTGGCGTTACAACCTTCCGGCGATCTTCTTGCTGTCATGTGGCGACCGCACACGGTGACATGACATCGGAGGACGGTTGAGACATGCACAGTCTAGAATAACAGTGGGCTATTAAATAACAGTAGGCTATTAAAGGTATGTTGACGTAAATGGCACAAACTTACATGCTGATGTCGATCACACTGATTTCCAGCATAACATAGGATTGGATAATGCGGCAGTTTGTTATAGTGGTTGATCTCGTCTTTGTCTCTGAAGTCCGGGGGAGGCTGGCATCGGACGTCACAAAGAGGAAAGCAAAGATAACCCCATGTTGCCGCATTATCCAGCAAACTGCACAACGTGTAGTATTTATAATTCCATTTTGACTCGAATGCATTAGTGCAGGGTGATAGTGAACATAGCCGAGAACAGGTGTACACTTAAAACGGAAAAGGCCATCTCTCTGATTAAAACGGGGGAAAGTAAAACATTGGCAGGCACACGGATCAGACAGATCACACAGATCAGACAGATCACACAGATCACACAGATCACACAGCTGGGATGAATACATTACAGTAATGCGACCATAAAATACTCCGGCGCTACATTCTGGGGATGCTTCATATGTCACGCAGACCCAGATTGTGTGCCTACAACATTAACGCGCAGTGTGTTGTTTGAAACGTGTTCTAACGAGGCCAAAGTACTGTAAGAACATATTGTGCGAATATAGGCCGACGTACAATTTGATACAATATTCGCGTCCTATTGTCAGGTGTATTCAGAGCAACATTGCTAAGTTCACCATCGCTCCACCGCATCGCGTCATCGTTCCATCGCAACGCGCCATCACTCCATCGCATCGCGTTATCTTTCCATCGCATCGCACATTCGTTCCATCGCATCGCACCATCGTTCCATCGCATCGCACATTCGTTCCATCGCATCGCACCATCGTTCCATCGCATCGCGGCATCGCTCCATCACATCGCACCATCGCGTCGCGGCATCGTTCCATCGCATCTCGTCATCTCCCCATCGCATCGCACCATCGTTCCATCGCATCGCACCATCGTTCCATCGCGTCGCGGCATTGCTCCATCACATCGTACCATCGCGTCGCGGCATCGTTCCATCGCATCTCGTCATCTCCCCATCGCATCGCACCATCGTTCCATCACATCGCACCATCGTTCCATCGCATAGCACCTTCGTTCCATCGCTCGCACCATCGCTTGATCGTATCTAACCGTCACTCCATCGAATCACACCATCGTTCCGTCGCAGCACACCATCGTTCCCTCGCATTGCACCATCGCTCCATTGCATCGCGTCGTCGCTCTATCGCATTACACCATCGTTCCATCGCATCGTGCTATCGGCCAGTTGCATCGCACCATGGTTCCATCGCGTCGCAACATCGTTCCATCGCATCACACCATCGTTCCATCGCATCGTGCTATTGTTCCATTGCATAGCACCATCGTTCCATCGCATCGCACCATCGCATCGCACCACTGCTCCATCGCATCGCGGCATCTTTCAATTTCATCTCACCATTTTTCCTTTGCATCGCACCATCGCACCATCGCTCAATCGCATCGATCCATCGGATCACACCATCGCGTCATTAAATCCAGCACAAAACAGCGATGACCCTTCTCGGCCATCATAGGAAGTAGCTTTGTAATATGTACTGGTAAACTCATAGTCCCGCCATTTTATATTAATTCGTAGACATAGTTAGTTAAAATACATGGCGTCAAATTATGTGTACGACATTTGAAAAATAGTTGCGCAAGCTTACGCCCTTTACATGGTTGTTTACAATAACGATTGGAGGTCCTCATTAAGTCGGAATTTTATTTCGCAACACCTGCAAAAAGGCAATGGTAGGTGGGTGTGGCGTTACTTAAATTCAGAGTTGCACACGGAACCGTTTAGATATTCAAACCTGACATTCCTTGAAGCGAAACAAACGTCGTGGTTTTGGTGTTATGCACCTAAACGAGTTAATAAAACTACTCATTTGCAACTACAATCAAGATTATTACACTGGTGGTTTTCGCCGAATTTTCTCTCAAAGTGGGATAAGCGAAGTGAGCGACTCGTGTAAATACGCAACTAACGAAAACTCGATAAAATGCGCTGCTATTTAAGACATTTACTAGACGCAAAAAAGCACGGTCATATCCTATTGGCAAGTCAAGTACAGGAGTGCGCGTTTGCAAATAAATTTTCATTTGGTGAGCGAATTGACGTAGGGTTGTCTAGCAGTATGGCGCGGCCCATGAAATGTAAATGCTGTGTTCAATAAGGTTTTCGTAGTAAACCACTAACGTGATGTTCTTCAGTGTAGTTGCAAATGGTTATGTTTTATTAACTCTTATATGTGCACTGGCCCAAACCTTTGACTTTCATTACCTTTTAAGCATGCTTTTGTTCGTAGATTTAAAATCACGCGATATTCATATCGAATGATTACCAATTTATTCCACAATAAAAACGTTTCGGTTCGTGAAGCCGGATCAATAACGCGCCACACATCACCAGGCCGAGCAACGCGTGAATAATTTACAATTAGCAATTGCTACCTAACGCGCTGCAGTAGAAATTGCACCGTAGTAGTGTGGAGCGCGCATAATTCACGAAACGATAATAGCTTGGCAGTGACTTGATCGTTTGTGCCGTATTGAGCTACTTTCCGGAAAAGTGCGCTTGACGATGCATAAATAAACCGGGGACGCCGTAAATAGGGTCTGCTCTCACAGCTGCCCGATAGAATTAACGGCGAATGAGCTCACGAACGAACGAACGAACGAACGAACGAACAGAGGAGCTGTGATTAACCTGATTGCTCCAGCATCAGCGGCCATCACGGTGGACAAGGTAAGTCTAGAGAGGTTGTGGGTGTCGGTGGCCGAATAGTTTGGCGGCGCCGCGACGCAACGAGACGTCGTAGAAGAATCTTGAATAATCTTGTCTCGTCGTGAGCTGCTGCACATATCACGACGATTCGTCTTGGCCCAGTCGAGGAACTAACAATTACGACCCTAGCGTTTTCCCCTCAAACTCATCCACGAAAAACGGAACTTTGAAATTAAAAAAGCAGTTTATTCACATTTTACGGAAATGTTAACCTACATTTTTAGCCACGTTGTATTTTTTCAGTAGTAGCACGAAAACGTGTCAAGCCGGTAATAACTAAACATGTTGTTCGTCAACTGCCGTGTTTCTTACTTTGCGTTTTCGTTGTCTAATTCATCTAATAGTCTAGTGATAGTGCTACCAGGTATATGAAATATACCATATATACAATTATAGAATGTATATTGGTTTGTTGATATGATATATAAATATGGGCAACAGCTACACAAACACTATACAACACCAACACTTTGAGCTTGGTGTTCCTAATGGAATAACATTTGGACGAACACTTAAACAAACACGGGTGCGCAGGCCACAGGTCAATTAACTGAGTTTCCCTTTCTATTGAGCACATGTCTGCCATCTTTATTCTTACAGCTGCAAGTAACATGACTGAACGCATGCGTATGATTGGCTAATAGTCGGCGATCGTCGCCGCACACTTACACGGCGATGTAAGACGACGTAAGACTGTCGCCGACGAATCGTCGTAGATATTGAACATGTTCAATCTCTACGATGAGCCAAGACGCGACGAAAAACCCGTCCACGACAGACGGTCGTAGACCCGACTTGAAGCACCGAACACTCAACGGCGATCCGTTGGCGACGATCGCGTTGCGTTGCGTCGCTGTCGAGTCATGTAGGGTACGGCGGGCTTTACATTTTGCCCTCAGCAGACCTGTTCGCGAAAACCAGTTCAACTTTTGTTTAGGCATCGAACCATACTGCAATTGCAGCGTGAATGCTTTTCGTTCTGATAATCCCACGACTGGGATTCTACTACTGTCTATTGTCAGGTACTCGTTTACATAGTTGAGAGAACTCAGACAAATATGGAGAGTGCGCTCTAACCACAGAGCTACAGCGCTACAGTCACACACACACACAAACGCGCGAGTTGTTTACTTTAATTTACATGCAACATCAAAAACGCGAACACTACCGGTTACTAATGGGAAAACTAACTGCCTGTCCAAACCAGATGCGGTGAAGTTGGAAGATAACAGCGCCGGTGACACTTCCAGGAACTGCAGACGCTGCACCATGCAGATTACTGGAGGAATATTAAATGGGGCTGTGTGTACGTTTTGTGTATGTCGTTACTTTTAATGTTTCACCAGGCCCCATCCATTTCCAACCTCCGTCTCGTAGGCCCTACATCAGGTGCTATTGGAGGGTTCAGCCTCCTGTTACGTTTCCCATTGGCGACCATGTTAACGTTTTGCACGATTATAAGAAAACGGGACCATCAAAAATTCTGACACTTCTTACCTGCCATTGCCATCATCTCATTGACATGCTGATCGAGTTTAGTCAAAGTATCGTACTTGTAACTCATTTAAAATGCCTGAACGTGCCATACCCGTCAATTTTTACAATTTTTTGCATGAATTACTACGCACACGTGCCTTGTTGCGAACATTTTTTCAAAAATCCTTCCGCCTATTGAAATCATCTAAAAATCCACAGTTACATTGCCAACAGCAAACTTGCCAATGTGCCTGGCTCAAATGCAGTTATGTCAGATGATATGATTTTTTTTTAAATAACACATATCTAAAATTACTGTGCCCTACATTCGTATGTAACACACCAGGAAGTCTAACTGAGGCATGATCCCTGGAGTCGGCATGTTGTAAATGGTTTTGACGAACCAGCCGCGTTAGCCGCCGGGATTGGGGTACAAACCCACTACCTCCTGGTCAGGAGGCGAATACCTGACCACAGTTGTTGGACAATGACGCAGTGACCAATGCAAGGTGAATAAGGTGTGGAGTGAAGATGTAACGCTACTGTGCAGCAGAATACAAGCGGCGGAATGAGATGCTGCCGTAGCAACGTGCGCAACCCATACGTAGCAACGTGCGCAACCCATACGTAGCAGCGTGCGCAACCCATACGTAGCAACGTGCGCAACCCATACGTAGCAACGTGCGCAACCCATACGTAGCAACGTGCGCAACCCATACGTAGCAACGTGCGCAACCCATACGTAGCAACGTGCGCAATCCATACGCGGATCATGTCACCAATGATGAAGCCCGCAATATATTCAACCAAAGCAAAACCAGGACACGACCTCGTGACATAATAATAATAATAATAAAATATTATTATTATTATTAAAAGACAAAATGGACAGCCAACACCAAAGAGTGAACTGGACTTGACTTCGACGAGACGCAGGTGGCAGCAAGGGACTAGAAAAGGTGGAGACATATTGTCAGATCATCGTCAGAGTTGCCACAACAACCACCCACGGGCGAAGATGAAATACAGACAATACGCGTAAACCGAGTAGACAAATATGAAAGATACTGCGTAATCCACTGTTTGAATGTCGGTCGGCGATCGATTCACTACAATCTCGTTTGCCGCAGCGGAAACAAACGGTGACACCGAGTGGTCTGGTATTGAAAGACAACTGTCATTGAAGATCTTCTGCTCAATTAGACGACACGAAGACACGAACGCATCAAGATCTCGCAGGAGTTATAGTAAATGTGCTGCAGGCGCCATGACGTCAGTCCCGTGGCGTAGCCTCGTTTTGGAGATATACGAACAAACTCCCCAAGATGGCGCCAATTAGTACGTCGGTTTGTTATTTTTGAAGCATCGCAAACAATCATCGAAACAGCATAAGACAAATGGGATCACACTGTAGAATCCAATCACAATGCACAAAACAAATCCCCGGAATCGTATAAAACCAAAAGAAAACTGATAATCCAGAAATTGAGAAGCTATTTGAGGAACAGAAATGTAGAAATCAATTCAAATGTAAGTCCCACAAGGCGTATGGAGCTCAGAAAATTAAGGAGTGAGAAACTAACCCTCCTTCATGCAAAACTGAACGAAGAAAGAACAGTTGAGATCAGAGAAGAAGTAGAAGAGATTGAGAAAAACAAAAATTATGTCACAAAAATTGTCAATGCACTAAAAACGGTCAAAAGAAAGGATTCCAAGAAGCCACTGCTTGTAGACTTCGAAGATGGAGCAACAACAAGTGGGGAAGAAAGGATTCCAAGAAGCCACTGCTTGTAGACTTCGAAGATGGAGCAACAACAAGTGGGGAAGAAAGGATTCTAAGAAGCCACTGCTTGTAGACTTCGAAGATGGAGCAACAACAAGTGGGGAAGAAAGGATTCCAAGAAGCCACTGCTTGTAGACTTCGAAGATGGAGCAACAACAAGTGGGGAAGAAAGGATTCTAAGAAGCCACTGCTTGTAGACTTCGAAGATGGAGCAACAACAAGTGGGGAAGAAAGGATTCCAAGAAGCCACTGCTTGTAGACTTCGAAGACGGAGCAACAACAAGTGGGGAAGAAAGGATTCTAAGAAGCCACTGCTTGTAGACTTCGAAGATGGAGCAACAACAAGTGGGGAAGAAAGGATTCTAAGAAGCCACTGCTTGTAGACTCCGAAGACGGAGCAACAACAAGTGGGGAAGAAAGGATTCCAAGAAGCCACTGCTTGTAGACTTCGAAGACGGAGCAACAACAAGTGGGGAAGAAAGGATTCTAAGAAGCCACTGCTTGTAGACTCCGAAGACGGAGCAACAACAAGTGGGGAAGAAAGGATTCCAAGAAGCCACTGCTTGTAGACTTCGAAGACGGAGCAACAACAAGTGGGGAAGAAAGGATTCCAAGAAGCCACTGCTTGTAGACTTCGAAGATGGAGCAACAACAAGTGGGGAAGAAAGGATTCCAAGAAGCCACTGCTTGTAGACTCAGAAGATGGAGCAACAACAAGTGGGGAAGAAAGGATTCTAAGAAGCCACTGCTTGTAGACTTCGAAGACGGAGCAACAACAAGTGGGGAAGAAAGGATTCTAAGAAGCCACTGCTTGTAGACTTCGAAGATGGAGCAACAACAAGTGGGGAAGAAAGGATTCTAAGAAGCCACTGCTTGTAGACTTCGAAGATGGAGCAACAACAAGTGGGGAAGAAAGGATTCTAAGAAGCCACTGCTTGTAGACTCCGAAGACGGAGCAACAACAAGTGGGGAAGAAAGGATTCTAAGAAGCCACTGCTTGTAGACTCCGAAGATGGAGCAACAACAAGTGGGGAAGAAAGGATTCTAAGAAGCCACTGCTTGTAGACTTCGAAGACGGAGCAACAACAAGTGGGGAAGAAAGGATTCTAAGAAGCCACTGCTTGTAGACTTCGAAGATGGAGCAACAACAAGTGGGGAAGAAAGGATTCTAAGAAGCCACTGCTTGTAGACTCCGAAGACGGAGCAACAACAAGTGGGGAAGAACAAGTTAAACTAATCACCAAGTATTTCAAAGATTTCTTCAACCAAAAAAATGCCAAAGAGCTATTGAATGTAAAAACACCCCAACATCACAGGCTGCATGTCAACACAATAGGAGCACCACAGAGCACGCATTTGCATTTAAAATCCTCGCAGAAAGATCAATCACAAAACTTCAACAACACAACACAACACAGCACAGCACAACACACATCCTGCTAATGGATATGTCAAACGCTTTTGATACCGTAAACAGAGAGACTCTGGTAGAAGATCTGAGGACGACTGTGGATCCTGATGAACTACACATGATCAAGGTACAGGAAGGTGTTCAGTTGTGCGTCAGACGCGGAAGAGAAACTGGAGAGAAGTTCAAGACAAACACAGACGTGCCGCAGGGGGACTGTCTAAGTCCAGTCCTCTTCATCCTTTACCCAGCCAAAGCCCCCAGTTACCAACCTGAATTGAATGATCGCAACTACCACCCGAAGTCTTCTGAATCACCACCACCAACAAGTACACATCTGATAGATCATGCATACAGCAAACCGATATGCACGATTATCGATGCACAGTATGCAGATGACACTGAGTGGGCAGTGACGGGGAGCAGACGTGTCATCGAAAACATCAGAGTACGCACAATCCCCTGCTAGAGCAACGTCAACCCCAGAACAACGTCACCAAGGATGAGGATAGGCTATCCAAGGACGTATGATGGAAATGCTGCAAGATCCTGGGTTCTCTGCTTGATACTGAAGAATACATCAAACGAAGAAAGAAGCTGGCGCTTGATGCAGTGAGTGCGTGACAAGAGGTCTGGAGGTGTAACAAACCAACCGCGGTCTGAAGATCAGAATTTTCGAGGCACTGGTCCAGAGCATCTTTCTGTACAACTCAGAAAATTTTGACTATGACGTCAACTCTCACTGGTCAACTGAATGCATTCCAGCGTCGATTGCTCAGAATGGTAATTAACATCAGGTGGCCAGACAAGATAAGCAGTGACGACCTCAGAGCTATCACGAAGCACACAGACTGGGGTGACAAGATCTATGAGAGAAGGAGACACCTCTGCAAGAAGAGCATTGGCCGAAGTAGGTAGAGATGGATGAGCGAAGACCCAAGGGTCGTCCAAAGCTAACCTGGCTGGCCATGATGAAGCAGAACCTGGCAAAACGCCAACTCAGCTGGACGCGAGCTAAGGAACTGGCACAGGATTGGGTCTGGTGGAGGTCTTTTCAGTGGAGGATAACTGCAGCGATGCACCCCGCGTGTGGACCATGAAGTATCGTAGGTTCATATAGCCAGTTGGAAAGGAAACACCGTAACATCTGCTACTTCTTCTTCTTGTTTACGTGTCATGTCTGGTGACGTCAGCGATCATGAGCTTCCACGCAATTCTCTCAATTACAGTTGTCGGTAGTTGGATGTCATTGGCTTTTCTTTCAAGCCAATTGTTTAGATCATTAATGTCTTTTATTCTTTGCCTGTCTTCAGCTTTGTGTCCTTTTCCTTCAATAATGTTGTTTTAACTATACTGTTTCTCAATATATGTGCTAGAAATCGCAAATGCTTATTATTTTCAGTCATTGTCTTTGTTGTCCTGCTCTCCGTAGAACGTCTTCATTTGTAATAATTTTGTGTCCAATAATTGTTTTGTATTCTTCTTATTTATGGTTTCGTAACTATGCCTGCAGCCAAGGAATGCACAGTTACACCTGTCGTTCGAGCGAACATGAATGTAATAGGTCATTACTCACAATCGCAGCAAATAAAAATTTTACTATACACATACTTAGCTACAACTCCGCAGGGTGTCATAGGTCTTATGTGGAACAAAGTGGGCATAATATGTGCATACATAAAGGTCAATGACACGGAATTGAAGCAACCATTTCTGGTCGCTCGCGCCAACGGGCATTCCGTCATGAAGCCCCTAGCGATGCAATTAGCACAAACAATCGAAGGTAGGCGACGGCGGTGTTTGGTGACAAATCTGACTAATTGGCAGCGGTCAGATGTCGTAATGTGTGTAGTCAGAAACGAAGGGAACGCAATACTAAGCCACGCGTACACGTAGGTCCAGTATTGACAGTACAGTTGATGTCACGAATGCCTAACATTTACATTATGGTTGATGTCACGATTGCCTAACATTGACATTACAGTTGATGTCACGAATGCCTAACATTGACATTATGGTTGATGTCACAATTGCCTAACATTCACATTACAGTTGATGTCACGAATGCTTAACATTGACATTACGGTTGATGTTACGTAGGCCTAACATCGACATTACAGTTGATGTTAATTAAACCTAATATCGACATTACAGTTGATGACACGTAGGCTTAACATTGATATTGCATTTCTGAGTTAGGCTTTGTCATCATGTCCGTATGAATCGGATTAGTCGTTTCACCATATGCAAGTTTCACTACGTGGCGCGATACGTTTTGACCGTAAATCAGTGTTTGAAATGAAGGTGGTCTGGGGGTCCCCCATTAGTCACGAGGGACCTCCCATTAGAAAGAAAAATGTAAGCTTGGGGGTCCCACATTTTATCGTTGTACCGATGTAATTACCTTCCGCTGTAGCACCTGTTGCTGCGTGTGAGGCTACTCTGGTTAGTCTGTTGCTGCGTGTGAGGCTACTCTGGTTCGTCTGTTGCTGCGTGTGAGGCTACTCTGGTTCGTCTGTTGCTGCGTGTGAGGCTACTCTTGTTCGTCTGTTGCTGCGTGTGAGGCTACTCTGGTTCGTCTGTTGCTGCGTGTGAGGCTACTCTGGTTCGTCTGTTGCTGTGTGTGAGGCTACTCTTGTTCGTCTGTTGCTGTGTGTGAGGCTACTCTGGTTCGTCTGTTGCTGTGTGTGAGGCTACTCTTGTTCGTCTGTTGCTGCGTGTGAGGCTACTCTGGTTCGTCTGTTGCTGCGTGTGAGGCTACTCTGGTTCGTCTGTTGCTGCGTGTGAGGCTACTCTGGTTCGTCTGTTGCTGTGTGTGAGGCTACTCTGGTTCGTCTGTTGCTGTGTGTGAGGCTACTCTGGTTCGTCTGTTGCTGTGTGTGAGGCTACTCTTGTTCGTCTGTTGCTGCGTGTGAGGCTACTCTGGTTCGTCTGTTGCTGCGTGTGAGGCTACTCTGGTTCGTCTGTTGCTGTGTGTGAGGCTACTCTGGTTCGTCTGTTGCTGTGTGTGAGGCTACTCTGGTTCGTCTGTTGCTGTGTGTGAGGCTACTCTGGTTCGTCTGTTGCTGCGTGTGAGGCTACTCTGGTTCGTCTGTTGCTGCGTGTGAGGCTACTCTGGTTCGTCTGTGCTATAACTCGACGGTTTTCACAGAACTCGATCGATCTCGTAGCAAGAACTCGACGGTTTTAGCAGGATTCGACATTATTCTGTTGGTAGCTGATTCATTCGGCTCGCTCTATTGTCATTCAATTTATCTATGTTAAACACATATTAAATCTTTCCACTCATATCATTGATGAGTGTGTGTTCTGTGGTTGAGGGCGCCACCCGTTGGTGTCTGCAGTAATGCCACCAATGAGTATCTCGTTGAGGCACATTTTACTTTGGCATTTTACTTTTCAGAATAACAGAGCACTGTGTCTGCAAGCGCATTATTCCAGTAACAACGGTATAGAAAACAATTTACAATTTAGTCATTTAGCCGACGCTCTTATCCATAGCAACTTACAACAAGTGCATTCTACTTCAGTTGGTAAAATAACTACAGTCGCTATGACAGCAAGCAAGTCCTTTCAGAAAAATCTGCACTAATAGCCATTACATTGTCCGAAAAGAAGATATTTTAAGAAGACGTTTTTCGGAGGGGGGGTGACAAATATTTTTAGGGGACCCCCCCAAGAGTCAGTGGTCATTTGGAACACTGCGTAAAATCATGCTATATAGGCGTAGTATAAGGGACCCATGGTGTATCATATATCTATTCGAACATCTTGAACGCCCATATGCCATTTAATGAACTGCCATTTTAAATATAATTTGACCATTATCTGTTTATGACCTGCTGTTCAGCCTGCAATGTAAACACGATATTCGGGGCGATATATTCAAATGAAACTAAACAACGGTCAAAATTATTTTAACAAAGTGCGGTTCATTAAAACACATTTTGGGCAGTCAAGATGTCATAATATATAAAATAGGCCTACATACAACACGATATGATTTTACGAAAAAAACAATCTTTAATGCTGTAAAATTTTGTCCGATGCTTGGCCCATGTTAGTCTTTGCTGGCTTAGTTGACCAGGCGTCCACATTAAACGTTTAAGTCAGTCAACAATATAAATCGTTAACAGTGATAATTACGACGTCATTAAGACCCTTCAGTTATCGCAATTACGCGGAAGTTCTTACCATTCTGCTAATGCGAATTAAACGTGTCAGTGTTTATGAAGGCACTGATTGCACGTGAATATACAATGACGAGGTAGAGGTCAATAGTCATTTTGCTATTTTCTTTCAGGCAATGTCGTTTGTCGCAGCTTGCATAAGAGCCAAATAACTCGCTCTGATATGAAATTATGCATATACCCTTACAACAAGCTCTTTACAGCAATGTTGCCATTAATGCGAAATTGGTAAAAAGCATTTTTATTGAGAACCGTGTATTTATGTGTTCCGTTCGTGCAGCAATATCGCTTGTAATTGAATAAACGCTGACGTGTGGCCGGAAACGTGCGAGCTCTCAAAGCTCTAGCGGTACGCCTGAGCGTTCAGGTTTGTCAATAATGAGGTTAGATCCAGTGTTCTGTCGTCGTTTTTTTATTTAGTAGTTAAGGACCACTGGTAACCACATTTAAATGTCAAACACGAATGTCCATGAAAAAAACACGAGCCAATCAAATCGTGAACTAGAAGTTGAGTTCACAATTTACATGGCGCTGATTTCTGCATGTGTGCCAACTATGGCTTATGCAACAATCAGTGTTCGTTTGATGCAGAGTAATTAGCACGAGACAGGAATGACGGCGTGTTTAGTTAGTCAGCAACACAAATCATACAGTAACCACATCAACATCATCAAAAATTTGAAATCAAAATTTTAAACAGAATATGGTGTGGTATAAACAAATGAAAATCAAAAGCCGATATCAACTATGGGGCGGGAGACTCCACTTGGGGAAGATCCCCTTTGTCGGATGTATGAGTCTTTAATTCAGTCGTCTATAGCGCTAGATTTTAAACAGTGTTTATCTCATGTTTTACTAAACGAGCCGACTGGAACTTACCATATCCCGACCATTTCACCCTCTCTCGAAATTTGTATATCTACTTCCAAACGGAATGTGGCATATTTGGGAGACGAACAGTTGTGTCTACAATTACGCGCAGGCTTGTTGATTGATTGCTTAGTGCACGCAATCACATCGGGACGAAGTCAAGATTGGGCCCCCTACCAACACATCGACGCACGCTGACGTTATATTTAACATAGACTTTTCATATTTAGCCCGACATCTATTAGTCGTCGCGCCATCGGCGCCGTCTCTGCATAGATACAGCCACGGCTACCGCTCGTCGATGTCATAATGCCGGAAGAGCCGTTAATTGAACCACGTATTGCTGATATTGTGACGCAGCAACTGAACAATGACACTTCCTCCTAGAACACACCAGATACGTGTGTAAGCGCGAACATAAAGCGGTTATATAAGTGGGTCAAATAGCAGGATGTGCACTCAGACAGACAACGTTGTAAACGAGAGACGGTTTAGTGTTATTTTACTGTTAGTTCGCCGGAAAAACAACGATTGCTCATTTGTTCGAGCGAGTTCCCCGAACTACGATGGCCCTCTATTTTTCTATCTTGCATTGCGTTCTAAAATATCCTCTTTTTCCAAGCCTGTGTCCAGTTTCAGTGTGTCTGTGCACGTAAGTGTCGGCTTTCCTCGTTTTGTCACCACGTGTTCGTAACTAGTGCACCAATCGAGACACTGGCTCGTTCTCGGTTCTGTAGCAATTTGGTATGTGAAACGCACATACCAAATTGCTCTCTTTTCTGAGAGTCGTGGTAACTCGCCATACAGCTCGTTGTTTGTCACTTGCGGACTCCAGTATACGTTTAACGCCATCGTGAGCTGTCAGGTGTAGGAGTCATCTGATTGCTTTTTTAATTTAGATATCATTGCCCAGACTTCACAACCTACATCAGCACGTACTCAATTGTTGTTTTGAAAAGCTTTGTTTCAAACCTTCTGTGTTACTGTTTTTTTAACTGTATATATATATATATATATATATATATATATATATATATATATATATATATATATATATATATATATATATATATATATATATATATATACCTGACCTTTCCACCAGGAAAAACGACTATATTGACAAAAACACCGCATCCACCGGCAGCACTCATTTTATGTTTGCAAATGTATCTATAAAACGCAGATCTATTCTGTATGTTTTCTCTGCGTAAAGTCCACACGTGGAGTACCAGTAGTTCACATTTCACAACCGTGCCCAATAACAGACGCTGCGTCGTCAGCGGCAATTACGCGTTGATGGAAAACATCGACGTTAGTAACACACACCGACGCTTTGGTAGGCGTTGTGACAGAAAGCTACATTATGACTCGTGTTTGCCTGCCACAGATACCACACGACGTCCACTGGAAACTGTATCGCTCGCCTGCATGATACTGTGTGCATCTTCGGCATCAGTGATCGTATCGCAGCCGTACAACAGCACCGTGACTGTGTGCGAGCTTGACTTCAGAAAACACCACACGACCCAATTCCATACACATCTACCTCCGTTCACGTTCCATCATCGCAATTTGGTGCCATCTCCTCTTGGAAGGGCGGCTGTCATCGCCAATGTTGTCAGCACTGTATCATTTTTTTAAATCAGATCTTCATACGTCATTTTCCCGTCCACGCCTGGATGTTGCCTGTCGGTGTGGCTCTTGGTTTTTATCTGCCTCTTTTACAATCCTCTATTGCCCCAAATAATCCCTGTTGCATTCCGCCGTGTCTGATGAAGTGCCCCAAAAATGTTTTTTGTGTTTGTGTGTTTGTCTGAAGATTCTGGCCCGATTTATTACATCTGTGTTCGTGACATGTTCAATCTAGCTTATGCATTGTATTTTTCTCAGGACCACATCTTGAATACTCCCAGTCTGTATTGAAATCTTCTTGAAATTGTCCATGTTTCCATTTCCATCTTCTCGGTGCATCTCGTCATCCGGGAAACAGCGCAGGTGTTTCTTTTCAGCCAGGTAAGAAACCAGTCTGCCCCTGGCCTATCTTCAGTGACCATTTTTTGTCGCATTGACCGATGTAGCCACCTTGAATGTGTTGGATGACCGCACATTCAAGACATTCAATAAGGCTCAATAATACCAATGGCATGGACTCTCTATAATGGCATGGACTCTCGCCAATGGCATGGACTCTCGATAAGCCAATGGCTTCCTTGTCCACTTGCTATCAGGAACTTGTTGTAACCTTGTTAAACCGCACCGTCAAACTTAGGCCCGGTTCGTAATGATGCCGACAATTAGGAGGCCGGGTCACCATATACTTTCCCATTGGTGACAATGATAGCGTTTTTTAATGCTATTCACACAATTATTGTATGTAGAATATATACCTATTCTAAATATAAAGTGTGTAACTATTTATGAGTAACGATTTTCTTCAAACCGCAACTGATGAGATTACTTACTCGTAATATACTTGATGAACATTTTTTACGGATATGTTTATATGTATTCTTTCATCAACCTGCTGGACAAATTTAATCAAATTCTCTTATTTGTTTCTCCAGACAATCAACATACAAGAAGCTCCTCGTCAAATGGCGGCCCAAACAAAAACACCATGTCTTCAGGCACAAGGGTTCTTACAGTCACTGACACAATTAATCCTACAACCACTGACACAATTGCATTATATCAACAGCCATTCCAATTCCACTATCAAAATACCAATACAATTCCAATACCAATTCCAATTCCAAATATCAATTCCATATCGAAGTAATAGTATGCGAACAGAGCAACCACTGACATACTCAACGCCCCCCCCAAAAAAAAAAAATTGGAACATATTTATTTTATTTCTGCATATTATGGTACATAATGGCAAACAAATATGATATACGCAACATATTATACTTTATGATTATCTGTAGCGAATAATCTGAGTTAAAACGTACAAGATGTAATTGAAAAGTAAGTAAAAATAAAAAAGAATTACATTTTCACCAATTCCAATTCTGGAACTGGAATTTGTGTTTAAATTCCAATGTAATTGACACTAAGCCTGGTAGTCAATGACTATCCAAGCCCACTCCCAGAAGTGAACTACAGCTTTCGACACTGACTCTTCACAGGCAGCGGTCTGACTGACAGCGGCTGTTTGTTTGTAATAAACATCCCTTGACCGGAGAGTGGACGTGGCGAAGTCAAGTCACACTTGCGTCGCTTCCCGATGACCGAGGCCAGTCGTCGTCGTTAGACAGGTCGACAGAAGTACAAACAATCTCGGCCGAACGAGTATCACATGTCCGAAGAAATATGGGCCAGTTTCTGTGTCGGCGGGGCAGGAATGGCCGTTAATTGTCGACGGGAACCGGATCAAAGTGATTCATCTCGTGAGAGAAAACCTAAAGCGTTGGATGGTGGTGGGAACCGCTCACTAGCTTTCTTCAGGGTTCATGTCATACGAATAAACAAGTTCCAGTGGTTTTGAGACGAGTCACCCGTTTTGGCATTTTTGCTGCTGTCTTGAATTATTTTTACCTGCACATGGCCGTGTTTTAGGACTGCGACACGTGAGCTGTGTCCAGATTAAAATTGCTAGTGGCCGGCTGGCAACGCGTGCATGTGTCAGTGACTGTAGGATCCATTGCGCATGAACACAGTATGTAGTTGATTTGGACGCCATTACATGGGGAGAATCTGGCATATTGATTTTCTGGAGAGAGAAAATGCCAGAATTTGACTAATTTAAGCAAGTTGGTGAAAGAATAAATATTAACAGAGTTCATTTTCAGAATATTAAAAAAATTATCGTGAACAATATTAATGCATTAACATTGTCGCCAGTGGGTGATAGTGTTCGCTAATATCGCGAAAGAAAACCTGCATCGTTGGACGGTGGTCTAGGATCACCGTGGTCCAGTTATTTCAGGGATTAACCTCTCACACACCATGCTATTTTACGCCAAAAAATGTGTCATCGGTGACGTCATAAATCCTTACATAAAATGAAAGGTAAACATTCAGGGTTGCCAACATTTGAAAAAGTAATGAGTAGTGGCGCAGCTGCGAAGGATTTTCATATATAGTGTTTCAGATATATCGATAGGTACGCCTGGGATAAGCGAATAGGGTTGTCATATATATATATATATATGTATATATATATATATATATATATATATATATATATATACCAGTTCTGGTGGATCTGCATTGGTTGCCTGTCATCCAACGCATCAAATTCAAAGTACTGGTTTATATATATATATATATATATATATATATATATATATATATATATATATATATATATATATATAAACCTGCATATTCTGTACTGGTGTGATATGTGCAGAAATAGGTGTAAGAACAACCAGGTGACCTGCCCTATTGTGCATATTCTGGAGGCGGGTCAAGTGGGTATTTCCATCAGGAGGGCATTGCAGTAATCCAGACTCAAAACAACCAGAGCAACGACAAACATAATTGGTACCCCAGACGCCAGACTCATAATTTCACGAAACATTGTATGAATGCTCAATCAGGCGAATTGCACAATCGACATAAATATATCATCTGCAACATTTTATATATATATATATATATATATATATATATATATATATATATATATATATATATATATATATATATATTTATATATATATATATATATATATATATATATATATATATATATATATATATATATATATATATATATATATATATATATATATATATATATATATATATATATATATATATATATATATATATATATATATATATATATATATATATATATAAGGCTATGAATGATCTGGCACCGGCCTATCTGTCGGACTTGCTAAATCAAAGAACCAGAAATCCCCAGCTATGGCAGCTTTACGATGATCTACAACCAGCTGTACTACCAGCGGCCAAGCCCAGCGGCAGATGTGGTTTTGGAACAACCGGCCCCGCACATTGGAATGCACTACCACTCTCCCTCCGTGACGCACCTTCACTGACATTATTTAAGCGCAAACTAAAGACTCTTCCAGTGTGCACATGGTAATGTGTGAAAACTACTGTTTTTTAGGGACTATAACGATTGTCGTGGAGGACTTTATATACTTTTCTGTGATGACGTTTTAATGAATTAATAAGAAATGTATATATATATATATATATATATATATATATATATATATATATATATATATATATATATATATATATATATATATATATATATATATATATATTTAATGGACTATAATTTGTACGCGCAGTAATTAGCGTATGCTAGAAACTGGCGAATCAAAGAACTGTTATTATTATTATGTTATTATTTCAACGTCCATTTTACATTTTATAAAGCACATGTGTGCTGTAATTGGCTTACTGTAATGTGTTTATTGTAGCTGGTTTACTGTAACTGCACATACAAATTCACTAATGCATATGACTTAACTGTAAAGTTCGATTTTGTTTGCCAAGCAACTAGGTCCGCCAAACCAACAAACATGGCCGCTGTTATACGATATTCCGTCGTATTTTTCGGTGCATTCATAACCCAAACATTTGTCTTTGTTACAAAAACAAAGGGCAACGTCGTTTCAGCTAGAATAGTACGTGGAAAAGTTTGATCTTGCAGAGCTGCCGTAGTGCTGTAATATATTATATTACTGATTGAGATCACGCTCAGGATTATGACTTCAGATTCAGAATAGGTCAAATACGTTGTCGTAAAGTTGGACGATTTTACTCCAACTTCCCGAATACAACTTACGTTTGAAGGTAGCCCTACACAGCTGTAGCCCTACACAGCTGGATAGCTATACTCAGATGTAGTCATACTCAGATGTAGCCCTACATAGCTGTAGCCATACTAAGATGTAGCCCTACACAGCAGTAGCCATACTCAGATGTAGCCCTACACAGCTGTATAGCCATACTCAGATGTAGCTATACACAGATGTAGCCATACACAGCTTTGTTTTATTTCATCGTAGCAGACGTGGTAAAATAAAAAGTATGTCTACCCGTCCTCCTCTAAACGTTATTTAATTCCCTGGCTCGCGATCGTTACGTAATAGTATTGTTGAACTATCGTCGTTGCTTTTCATTTCATTTCATTTTTATAGTGCCGCCAGTCAATATCTTGATTGCTTCTTAGAATCCAACTCTCGAAATAGCGAAGTAATACTGTCAGTCACGGCAACGTCTACCGACGCATTGTCCTCATGTTACGTAACTTCGGACAGTCGTATAATAGACGCATGACGTGAGCAATTGTACGCAATAACATAGGGCAATTCGATCTTTCATAGAAAGGTTCATAGCGGGTGAATTTCGAAATAATTAAACTGAGACCCGATCAGGGGGTCGTAAACGAACATAATTTTGACACCCGAGATGCAAAGCGTCTAGGAGTAGTAGCAAGACACATGTGCATATTTTTGAGCTGGGTTATAGAAATATTTCTGCACTATCCATCAAGGTGAAGCGTTTGGTAGAAGCCTGCGTGACCTCTCTCGGTCAAAGGGCTCGTCACGTGATCGCTGCTGGCACGTGACATTCTGTTCACGAGACCAGTAATTACTGACACACGAGTCTAAATTAATTACCATAACCTCATCACACGATATGCGTTTAATTATCGAGGAAAGACATTCTAACTGAGCATCATAACCTCTGGATATCCGGTGGCATTTCGCTGCCTAAAACATGGTGCATCGTAACGTGTGACGAAGCATGCAGTGAAGATCATCATTCAACGTAACGTGTGTCGAAGCATGCAGAGAAGATCATCATTCATCGTAACGTGTGACGAAGCATGCAGTGAAAATCATCATTCAATGTAACGTATGACGAAGCATGCAGAGAAGATCATCATTCAACGTAACGTGTGACGAAGCATACAGTGAAGATCATCATTCAACGTAACGTGTGACGAAGCATACAAAGAAGATCATCATTCATCGTAACGTGTGACGAAGCATGCAGTGAAGATCATCATTCAATGTAACGTGTGACGAAGCATGCAGAGAAGATCATCATTCAACGTAACGTGTGACGAAGCATGCAGTGAAGATCATCATTCAATGTAACGTGTGACGAAGCATGCAGAGAAGATCATCATTCATCGTAACGTGTGACGAAGCATGCAGTGAAAATCATCATTCAATGTAACGTATGACGAAGCATGCAGAGAAGATCATCATTCAACGTAACGTGTGACGAAGCATGCAGAGAAGATCATCATTCAATGTAACGTGTGACGAAGCATGCAGTGAAGATCATCATTCAATGTAACGTGTGACGAAGCATGCAGAGAAGATCATCATTCAACGTAACGTGTGACGAAGCATGCAGTGAAGATCATCATTCAATGTAACGTGTGGCGAAGCATGCAGAGAAGATCATCATTCATCGTAACGTGTGACGAAGCATGCAGTGAAGATCATCATTCAACGTAACGTGTGACGAAGCATGCAGAGAAGATCATCATTCAATGTAACGCAAGAAGCAGTGGTTGTGTTCTTGCTAGCATTGTTCGTTATAAGAAGATTACTTCAAAGCAGATATGGAAGGAGGTGTACGCATAATAGGCGTCAAAGATCGATTCTCTATATATAGTTAGTTGAGATTAGTGTGTGCGCGTGAGCGCGTGTGCGCGTGTGTGCGCGAAGTAGTTGGATGTATGAATTAGGAACAGCTCAGTAATTAAATATGGGAACTTTATCAAAGTACAGCGAATACGGGGTACTCTAAAATGATTCCATATACGTAAATCTGCACACATCGGTTCGATCGTGGTGGCTGGCTAAACACTTATGACCCTGGTTCACTATACTTGATCCCCGATCAACCAATTCATAATCTAGAATTTATGACAGGTTCGCAAGACGCATTGGCTATATGATTAATCCGCCATTAATCATTATCATAAAAAGTCCTTAGGGAGATTTGGAATGGGCAATATGCATGAGAGATATGGAATGCGCAACTTATAGGGTTGAGTGTGAGTAGAATTGATGTATTTGTGCGCCGTGACGTCAGAGCTGTCAGGCCGTCTATGGAATAATGTTTATATATATATATATATATATATATATATATATATATATATATATATATATATATATATATATATATATATATATATATATATATATATATATATATTTTTTTGTGTGTGTGTGTGTGTGTGTGTGTGTGTGTGTGTGTGTGTGTGTGTGTGTGTGTGTGTGTGTGTGTGTGTGTGTGTGTGTGTGTGTGTGTGTGTGTGTGTGTGTGGGTCTCGCCACTGAATGGGCGGGCGTCTGTGCCGCTGACCTATCACAGTGCGCCACCCAGTGACGTAACATATACCTCATAGTTGTATGTATGGTCAAGTCACCAGGATGTCATAGTGTGGAGGTTTAGTGATTTGTTGACTTGATCTGAACAGAGTCTAGTGCTGTCCGTAATAGCGTCTTGCGTTATCTTCCTTCATTGCATTACCCGGATTCGTAATAGGAGGTTTAGTGATTTGTTGACGCGATCTGAATAGGGTCTAGTGCTGTCCGTTAAAGCGGCGTCGTGTATTATCTTCTCTCCTTTCATTACCCGGATTCGTGTTAGACATTCACGTTTAATTAATTATATCATTATTAATAATGAAATTACTTTCGAATTAGACATGATACTTTAAATAGGAATATTGTTAATAAGGACATCACTATCGAATTAGACGTGGTAATTTAAATAGGAACAGCAACACTAAACATGCATAATTCGGCAGCAAACACAAATTGCTGTATATCTCTAATTAAAATTAACGAGCTATGCAAGCGGTACAAGCGCCTGTCTGGACGGCAGAAACAGTTCGATTTGGTTAGTCCGTAAACTTGTATATTTTCACTTGTTTAGCCGGCGCAGTCCTCTCTAAACAGCGCACAGTGCCCGTTTCTTCAACAATTTTCCTTCACGACTCTTTCTGAGAGAAGACTGTCTTTTTCACATTGCGTTCCTTGTAACCATATAGACTATTCTTTGTGAGAAATAAAGATCGACGGAGCACGCGCTCAGCATCGTTAAGAAAGCATTACTAATGTAATATAATTAGAAAAAATTAAGTCAATATCATTGGGGTTTAGTCGCCGCCTACGTGGCCTTGGGTGTGGGAAATAGTTTCCGTCTCGGTTACGCTAAGTACACTTTGGCTGTAAACTACACACACTGGCACTGCACATCGAAAGATGGATTGGAAATCGATATACTTCTGCAGCTACCTTAATTCCACAAACATTTCAAGACATATTTTTTTAAATTGCATTTCCGCCCTAAATCCATGGTTGTCTCTCGCTCTCATGACGACTTTTGCGAGTACGTGTTCATTCTCTCATGCTTAACGATTCTGGCTTTTTGTTGTTACTTACTGCAACATTGAGCTCGAGTTCCTGGGGATTTAGTTTTTATATAGTGTTATTATCATTATTATTATTATTATTAGTTATAGTAGTAGTAGTAGTAGTAGTAGTAGTAGTAACAGTAGTAGTAGCAGTAGTATTAGTAACAGTATTAGTAGCAGCAGCAGCAGTAGTAGTAATATTAGAAGTAGTAATAGTAGTATTAGTAGCAGCAGCAGCAGCAGCAGCCGCCGCCGCAGCAGCAGCAGCAGCATCGACAGCAGTAAACCAGTTTTGAAAGAAAACATAACGAAACAAAGCTCGAACCACCGCCCGGTGATGTCACTCTTCGAGCCGTTGAAGTTGAGACGGAGTTCTTGTACAACGAGGCTAGATAGGAACCACCCCGTCGTCGGCCGTCTTCACACTAGCCACCAAGTGCCATACGCTGCAGCTGCTGATGTAAATGTGATTAGAGGACTACAAAGACAGTATTAGTGCGCGTTGTGTTTCCGCTAACATGGCGCGACAGCCAGTTAACAAGCGCAACTACAATTAGTGCTGTCTTCTTTCGGACAGCGCACGGAAGCGCCAGAGTGCACTGTCACGTATGTTGCCAACAAGAACCGTAGTGTACAAGACATTGAGTAGTGTACAAAAATATCCGTAGTGTACAACAGGATCCGTAGTGTACAACAAGATCAGTACTACATGACAAGACTCTTACTGTACAATAAAATCCGTACGTCGCAACAATAACTATACTAAGAATAAGATCCCTAGGTACAAATAGACCCATGTACAATAATATATGGAGTGTACACCAATATCCATATTCTACAATAAGTCGCAGTATACAAGGTTTATAGTGTGCACCAATATTCATAGTATACAGCAAGGTCCGTAGTGTACAACAATATCCATAATAAACAAGGTCCGTAGTGTACAAGCAAGATATGGAATCTGTATACAATAAAATCATACCTAGGGTCAACAAGTAAATCCTCAATATAAGGCCTACCCAACAACCCGCACAATACAACAAGATCCTTAATGTAAGGCCTACCCAACAACCCGCACAATACAACAAGATCCTTAATGTAAGGCCTACCCAACAACCCGCACAATACAACAAAATCCTCAATGAAGGGCCTACCCAACAACCCGCACAATACAACAAAATCCTCAATGAAGGGCCTACCCAACAACCCGCACAATACAACAAGATCCTTAATGTAAGGCCTACCCAACAACCCGCACAATACAACAAGATCCTCAATGTAGGGCTTACCCAACAACCCGCACAATACAATAACATCCGCATTATAAATAAGATCCGTGTTGTAATATAACAACAACAACACAATAAACGCACTGTGCCATAATAATCCGTAGTGTAAAAGGCGATCCGTATACTGCACAACAAGATCATCACTGTACAACGAGATCAGAATTGCTCAACAGGTTCCGTAATTTATTACTATAAATATATATTTACTATAAAACAAAATCTGTACTATGCAACATGATCGACAATGTACGACACGATCCGTACTGTGCAACAACATGATCGACAACGTACGACACGATCCGTACTGTGCAACAACATGATCGACAACGTACGACACGATCCGCACTGTGCAACAACATGATCGACAACGTACGACACCATCCGCACTGTGCAACAACATGATCGACAACGTACGACACGATCCGCACTGTGCAACAACATGATCGACAACGTACGACACGATCCGCACTGTGCAACAACATGATCGACAACGTACGACACGATCCGTACTGTGCAACAACATGATCGACAACGTACGACACGATCCGCACTGTGCAACAACATGATCGACAACGTACGACACGATCCGCACTGTGCAACAACATGATCGACAACGTACGACACGATCCGTACTGTGCAACAACATGATCGACAACGTACGACACGATCCGCACTGTGCAACAACATGATCGACAACGTACGACACGATCCGCACTGTGCAACAACATGATCGACAACGTACGACACGATCCGCACTGTGCAACAACATGATCGACAACGTACGACACGATCCGCACTGTGCAACAACATGATCGACAACGTACGACACGATCCGCACTGTGCAACAACATGATCGACAACGTACGACACGATCCGCACTGTGCAACAACATGATCGACAACGTACGACACGATCCGTACTGTGCAACAACATCCGGACTCTGCAATATGATCCATGGTGTGCAACATTTATGTTGTTATAATTATTGTACAAGCATTTATATATTAAAAAAATTATAATTCGACATTGTAAGGCAACGCTAGATAAACATTGAAGTATGACACATTTTTCGTAAGACAAAGTTTTCGACCATTTGATAAGAAATGAGCAAGAAAAACAACTGATGGATATTTCAACTGAAAACGGCTTGACGTTGCTACATAATAAAGATATTAACTTCTTATGGACACATATACATATATAATGTATAATTGATGTTGACAGTTGTGAACGGATTGAAAATATCGGGATGCAATACTTCAATACCTCGAACAGACAGTTTATTGAAGACTGATACTCAGTTATTTGGGGGTTTCGTAAATTTAAAATGCCCAAATTATCTTATTTTTTCTATCTGAAAGTACATATGAATTAACAATGTTATGGTTGATCTTTTAATCGTTATTGTTGTCGTATATTTGCTGTGAGAAACGGCAGAATACGGGAATTTGACAAATCAATAAATCATCCGATGAAAAACGTTATATTTCACCTTCAAATGTGCATATTTAAGATCACAAGTCAAAACAACACGCGCTTTGTAGCGAACGGAGAAGGAAATATCTGTTTTAGACGTGCTCAGACTGGTATTTACATATTTACCGGGAAGTTATGTTCGATAATTTATCGTCCTCTTTGTGGATGAGTTATGTCTAATATTCAGTATACGCCGTAAACACGTATGAGAGGTTGAAAATAGATGGAATGCTGACGCCAGGAGCAAGACATCGAGTGTTAGAACTGATCTATAACCGAACAAATCCGTGTAGAAATAACATTGGGTAACAATGATGAATGCGTCAGGTCGCACCTTAGGTTGATACAAACATTTAGCCGATGACTAGGTAAGTGCCTACATAATTGGCACAGGATCAGCGCGCAATACCGTTGAATAAAATATCGGTAGTGAATCATATACGATGCCGAATCTTCGTAGACGCTGTTGTAAGAGATCTATTCGTCAGAACTGTTTCTCAAGGAACGTGAATAAACGATTATAAAACTGAGATACATTATTTGCCAAAAATGCCTAAACTGATGTAGTGCCTCACGACACTTTAGACAATGAGATTATGAGGAGATCAAATATAAGTTTTTTTAGGATATTACATGGCTATGCAAATATTTATAACATTATGTTCTCTTACTTGTGGAAAATATCAAGAAGAACAAGAGAATGCGAAGTAGCATTAGTGAAGAAACAGTGTAGATTTGATGTCAGACAATATTCGTTTTCAGAGATGGCGATAAATGAATGGAACAACTAATCTACTGATTGTATAAATTCTAGTAGCGTGAATAGATATGTCTAAAAACTAAATTTATAAATTTTATATCTCAGAAGGGCGGCTTACACATAAATGAATAATCGTTGGACTTTCGATAAGCTAATGACTTCCTTGTGCACTTGCCATCAGATGTTTTGCTTTGAATGGCAATCTTGTTAAATATCTTGTTGGGGCTATTATATTATGTTATGGCTGTTGCTAAGCGATCCTTCGTCACGTCACCGCTCAATGTTCCGTTGTTCGTTACGTAGTCAACGCTACACAGGCGTCGTTTCCGAGGACACTGTTAAGGAGAGGTGTCCTTTTTCGCCAGTCGTGATATTGTTATTATTCCCGGGGAATTCATCCGGGCAGACGTGGAATTAAACTTTATCCTTGTTTCTGCACCATCCAGTGAGATGACTTATTAGGAATTATTTCGGTTAACATATGATAAATTTAGGTTCGGCAAATGTAGTTCGCGTCAATTGTTTGGATGGAAATGTATCACCTCAATATTTCATGTTTTCTCTGTCTCTCCCACACTTATTCACTCACTCACTCAATAAGTGTGGGAGAGACAGAGAAAACATGAAATATTGAGGTGATACATTTCCATCATAACAATTGACGCGAACTACATTT